>CM044432.1:41732249-41745496 GCA_024363595.1 Xenopus borealis
AACTAACATCCATCCAAGAACAACCTTGTCCATGCAAAACCTACCTAATTGCTAGCTGATGTTTTGTGTAGTACATATGAGGGGGTTTGACAAAACTATAAGTTCTATAAGTTTCTGGATCTGACAGAGGTCCTAATGTCATGGTCAAAACAGTTGCTAAGGTTTTTTTAATCAATAGTTTTGCCTGGAATTACTAGTCACAATTAATTGTGATTACAACTTTTCCACAATTTTTACTATGTAAATCCTGTCTGTGTGTGGGTTTTATTGGTGTTATTAGTTTGTATTGCTTATGCTACTTTTTAGGTTGTCTCCTGTTTTATCTGCCTTTCTGACTTCTGAACTGCTGTTCAGTTGCATGATCATTTAAGACTTAGCACCCAGAAAACAGCTGAATTTCCAATTCTGAGATTTATAGAACAAAATTCTAAATAATTTGAAAACCATTGGCCTCACTGAGCATATGGCACCTTAAACTTATAGATTCAGTAGTTTATCCCCAGTGTACCTGTTTCAGGTAACTACTTTTCCAAACCAGAAGCACTCACACACACTCTGGCCTCTCCATCCAGAAACAAGCTTGGTGCTCAGTGATAGAGGAATTGCCCACCTAACTAAAAGGTTTACAAACAATTCACCAGTACACAGAGCTGAAGCAAGCAGGGAAAACCCTTGCATCAGCCTTTGCTTGATAAAGGGCTGTCACCCAGAAACGTTGCACTACACATTAAAGGTTTTTTTTTTATAGAAGTCAGACTTTTTTTCTGGTCGGACTTCTACGGGTATGTAAAGGCAAAAAAATAAAATCCAATTTTTACTTTCATTAATGAAAAAGACATCTATCTCCAATATACTTCAATTAAAAAATGTGAACCTGACTGTATACAGTGAAATTCTCCCTTCATTTACTGCTGTGGATAGGAATTGTCAGATGGTCCCTAACTGCTGGGCAGGGAAACAATCATACTTATGAACAGCAGGGGGAGCCCCCACCTTACCTCCCAGCCAAGAGCCCAAGACCAGAACCAATGCTAAGCACCCTTTTCTCAGCTCTTGCTTCTGCCTCTAACAGCTGCCTTTCACCTTGCGAGGATGCCACTAGGTCTTAAAAAGAGAGGTGCAAAGCGAAGGGTTCTGGATGAGCAAAGGGGGCACAATGGTAAAGTCTTTTGGGCAGAGGGTCAAATTACAAGGCGTAGACAGAAAGTGTAGTCAAATCAGGCTGGGTCGGTGCAGGCAGAGTACAAATGGAGTCAGGCAGACAAGGGTCAAACCAGGAGATCAATCAGAAGGGGTATGGGGAAGAAGAGTTGGTTTCCAGGTAGGGTCAGGATTTCAGAAGTCAGGATTTGGCACAAAACAGGCAGGGGTTACAACAGGAATCAGAAGGTTTACAGCACAAGGCACCAGGAACTCACAAGGAGAATAACCGATAATGGCCAACGAGAGAATAAAAAATGTTCCTTTAAATTTCATGCTATTGCGCAGCAGACATCATGCCAGCGTGCATGCGCCTATAAATAAAGAAGATACGTGCCGCATTTGCAGGTTACCGGCGCAGGAGAAGAGGAGCGGCATGGCTGCGTTCCCGCCATACCACAAGACCACCAGGGTGAGTTGTTACACTGTGTAGAGATTTGTATTGGATTTATTTTTGCCATTACGTCCCCTTTAATGTTTCCATCTGCCGGGAAAAAGATAATGGATCCAGATTTGAACAGATTCTATTTGGGAGGATTATTTTGCTGCAGCCACTGGTTTCGCAGAGTTGGAAAAAGTTTTCTATTAAACAATACAAAAACTATGAAATCCATATTAGATTACATGACAACACAGGACCCAGTGCAGTTTGTATATTCTGATTATTAATCACTCTTGCTGTATCGGCTTCTGGCACATATTATTTGACTTGTGCTGTTTTGATCATTTATGATGATCACTAAGCAGCCCAGGCCACACTGAGCATGTGTACAGTCTTGGTCTTGCAAAGATGTTTAACAAAGTTACAAGAAGACAGCCCCTGTGGCCAACTTTGAAAGCATAAATCGTTTGTTTGATTAGACTTGTGGTGCAGTAAGTTCATGTTTATGTTTAGTATACAAAATATAGAATTTCTAGCCTTATTCTATATAAATTCATATTTTTGGAGATGTATTAAACCCTTTTAAAAGTCTGAAAAAAAAGTACTCCATCTCAGAATTTCCGGGTTCATGTAGAAGTCAATGGCAAAAGTCCCGTTGACATTTTGAAGACATCCTGATCTCCACTGGGTTTCGTTCAATAATCTGAAGATTTTGTGGTTTTTGGGCGTCAAATCCAAAAAATGTATTCATTAGTGATGATCAAATGTATCCCGTTTCGCAATTTGCAGCGAAATTTGCGTAAAAATTTGTGAAACGAGTGGCGTCACGTTTTTGATGCGCATCGCGTCATTTTCGGCGTGCATCTTTTTTTTGACGCGCGTCTGTTTTTTTTTTTTTTTGGCTAGCGCCCGTTTTGCGAATTTATTCGCGCCAGGCTAATAAATTCGCCCATCACTATTCGGCATCAAATACAAAAGAAATCATACTGATTTTTTCTATGATTCTATTGAGTGCTTTCATGCACTATTCGGCATCAAATACAAAAGAAATCATACAGATTTTTTTCTATGATTCTATTGAGTGCTTTCATGCACAAGAAATTTTGTGACAATGTATTGATAGAGGGGGGAAGTCCATGCGGATTTGGTCAGCGTGATTTTCAGAAAATAGTGGGAACATTTTGGATTTTGATAAATAACCTCCTAACTGTACACGTGTTTCCCTTACTAGTTTCAGTTCTGTGTGCAGGTGAATTGTGCAGTAACTGCTGGCATATAAATATATATATATATATATATATACATACTGTATACACAGGATGCCTTTGAGAAATCATGGTGGGCTAAAATTCACTGACAAGAGTTGTAAAAAAAACCCGTAAACTTAGTTTACATATTTGAATGCATGCCTTGACTGCATAGCAACAAAACTGCTGTTTATATTCCCAAATGTTCCTATGAATTTGTCATGTGCAAAAAATAAGTGCAGGATTATTGCAGTCTGTAACCTTCTTTTGTAACATATAATCAAGCTAGTTTAATCCAATGACACTGGACTATATACCACATCATTAATCATTTTAATGTTTGCCTCCTAATGTAATTCATAGGCATAAGGTGCCTCGTAAGGAGGCTGTTTTTAGAACACATCACAAGTGCCAGCGTGGCAGATGGTTTTGCTCCATCATTAAGTGATCTTTGTGACTTCCAGACTTTAAACAGAACAACCCTGCATTACTATTGGGATCTTCACTGCTTGCCTTTTGAGCTTCTAAAAAGACAACAGTTCCCAGAATTTCCCCATACTGGTTTAACAGCAAGTGGGGAGCTGTGCTAAGAAGCTCTGTGCCATAGCTAAACATTAGTTTGTTGTATAATACACTGCACGACAACTGGAGCAAGCAATATTCCAACGCTCCTCATGTTTTTGGTAGATTGTAGAGTCACTTGGTAGAACTAAGCAAAATCCAGAGTCCATTGTTTTGTGAGTCTGTGATGTAACTATTGTCTCTGGAAACATGATACTGTACCACCAACTAATATTGGTAAGAAAAACATATGGATCATAATGCTACTAGGCCAGTTGATCATTTTTTCTTGATTCACAAAGTAAAAAGTTACGCATAGGGGTGTATTTGGACATTACAAAGGTGATACAAGCAGATATAATGCTGTAAAGAGCTTTTTAATCCATTATGCATTTTAATCCTTCAAACAAATGCAGGAACTGGGGCCTTTCGTTGGGACACTTTTTTCTTTAAAATAAAAAAGTAGATCAGCAATAAGGAGGTGTTAAATAAACTGCAGCTCAATAAATCAAAATAAGCCAAATGAAATATAAAACTATGTAACTATGTCTCATTAGAAGGCAGTATGAAATGTATGTAAATATTTTCAGCAGATCAGTGGAATACAATTTTTTTTTCACTCCCTTTCTCTTTGTCGAGTCAGTCGTTTACACTGGCCTCAGTGATGACAATAACCAGAGCAGCCAACGGGTTACCAATGCACTTCCTTTTTATAGTGATTGAACAGGGAAAGATTTCTTTGCTGATGTGGAGATGTGTGAAACAGCAAACTCTGGGCCTACTGTCTCAACTGTTTAAAACGAGTGGTCACAAAAGCTGTATTTAGTGAATAGTTGTGGGGGCCTCAACATAAGTATCATGGCACAATGGAAGGCATTTTTTGCAGTGCTGGGGTTCTAAGTGTTCTCTGCAAGAAGGTTGTGTGCAAGAAGTTTGGTAGGAATTAAAATATATCTTCCAATACAAGCTTAGGAAACCTCATAGGACAGGGGCACTCACATGAGGCGGCAGCACCCCCTGGTTTTCAACCTGGAAATTCAGCTATTCTAGTGCAGAGCACGCACTTGCGCGTTCTGTACTAGTGCCGTGGACCCCCCTTACCCCTGTATGGCGCTGAAAAATTGAGTGTCGTGGGGGTGGCATTTTGAAGGCCTCTTCAAGCGGCGATATCTTAAAGATCGCCCCTGCATAGGAACAATAATGCTAAAATTAGTTTTTCTCAATGGAAGGAGCCAGCTTTAATGCCCACATAATGCATATTGCTCAGAATAAGTGCTTTGTTACTATACTATTGTCAGAAAGACTTCTCGATGTGTGTTTATTTTTCCAGCCGGTAACTGACATATTTGTCATTGGGTTACTTAAAGGAAAACTATACCCCGAAAATGAATTTTTGAGCAACAGATAGTTTATATCAAATCAAGTGACATATTAAATAATCTTACCTACCTAGTATATATATTTAAGTAAATATTACCCTTTTACAGCTCTTGCCTTGAACCACCATTTCGTGATGGTCTGTGTGCTGCCTCAGAGATCACCTGACCAGAAATATTTCAACTCTAACTGTTGAAGCAAAAGACACAATTCTGTCTGTTAATTGGCTCATGTGACCTAACTTTATAGTTTGTTTGGTATGTTTGTGTGCACCGTAGGATCCTAGGATCCCAGGAGGCTGTCCTTATTTTTTAAAATGGATATTTTCTATTTATAATTACCCAATGGTACATGCTACTACAAAAGTGTATTATTATGAAAATGGTTTATTTACATGAAGCAGGGTTTTACATATGAGTAGTTTTATGCAGTATCTGTTTATAGAGACCTACATTGTTCGGGGGGTATAGTTTTCCTTTAATAAATATCTAGTTAGTTTCATGGATGCAGAAACATGGACAAGCCACCCAGGGAAGAATACAGTGCTGTGTACCAATCTTCTGCTATCCTTAATTATCCTCTATTTGTGTATTGGTTGCTAGGATTCTGATTAGGAGATGTTCTCTTATCTGGACACTCTTCCATAACTAAGATGCTTTATTTTGTTGCTAACTTGTTACTAAGCAACCACTATCGTTCCACAGAAAGACAGAGCTAACCAGTAAATGCTGCCTGCTGATTGGTTGCTATAGGTGACTAGACCTGTGGCACGCTTTGCACCTTACAAAACCCAATAGATGCTTCCTAAAGCAGAATAAGGACCACTGTTGCAGAACCCAATAATGTCCCAAATTCTGGGTGGAGATTTTGTTTTAGAAAAACATCTGTAGTCTTGTTTGCAGAACAAATCATTGTAGGTGGTTGTGGTCTACTGCAGCCTCTGTGAAACATCTCCTGCTGCCAATAAGAATGGTAATACATATGCCAGATAAAATATAGCAAATGGAAAGGGCATATATTTACAGAACTTCTGACAAACAATAACAACATTTTTTTTTACATTAACTCTTAGGGTAGGGACAGACAGGGAGATTCACGAGGTATCTTCGGGCGATTTCGGAAATCGCCGCGCCGCGTCTGCACAGTCGCTTTGTCCCTTTACGATCGGCAGACAGGGAGAAGGAAATTCGGGGAGATTGTCGCCTGCTAAAAACGCCAGGCGACAGAATCTCCCCGAATCTCCCTGTCTGTCCCTACCCTTAATATGCAGTCAGTGTGCTAAAGTACCAAATCTTTCATATCGTCTTTCTGCCCTGTGAAAAATGGCTTTATTTTTTAAAGGAGAAGGAAGGTGAAATCACTGGGGGGGGTGCCAAATGTTAAACAAACCCCTCCCCCCCAATCACTTACCTGATACCCTGGGCCACTGCACTTTTTACTTAAAGTGGTTGTGCACCGTTGAGTTATCTTTTAGGGGTCCATTTACTAAAGTGCGGTAAAAATTTGCACGCAAAATATAGACAAATTTAATGCAGAATATGTTTCCGCAAGTAACCTGCAGTAAATATAAACTGGCAAATTTCTGAAAATAACGCTACTTACACATTAACACCTGGTTTACTAAACAGCGAAATGTGTGAAAGACAAAATTAACGCCAGAATATTTGCAACATTTTACCGCCATCTATATAGTGGCGTTAACTTATTTTTGGCCAGAAATTTTTCAATGGAAGTTTAATTCTAATTAAACTGTGCATTTAAATGTTACAAAGATATAACAGGTATGATTTCTTGTTCATATTATTCTATTGACAGAAGGGTGTGTGTGTGTGGATGGATGAAGTATCGGTTTATATGATACATACATGTTTGATTGGTGTCACTCTGATAACGTTGTTGGATGGTATAATCATCAGTCAATAAAGTTTATGAGTTTTGAAGATGGCCATAAATTTCACAGTAAAAATTGCCATAATTAATGCCATTATTAACGTCTTAATATTTTCTAGAATAAATATTTGCAAACGTAATTTGTCAGCTAAAATTACCACTAACGTAAGTTGGTTCTCTAACGTAGTTACCGCAAGTGATCGCAATGACTTCTGGGCACATCGCTGCGAATATTCTGGCGGAAAAATATTCTCAGCGATAACATGCAGAAATTTAAAGTAAAATTTATCACACTTTAGTAAACAAACCCCTTAGTATAATTATTTGGCTTATTTTTCAGTATCTCTCCCTAGCAACCACCAAACACTGGTTTGAATGGGAAACTGGAATATGAATAGTAGGGATGCACCGAATCCAGGATTCGGTTCGGGATTCTGCCAGGATTCAGGCTTTTTCAGCAGGATTCAGATTTGGTTCTGTATTCGGCCGAATCTTTCAGGAAGGATTCAGTGGTTCGGCCGAATCCAAAATAGTGGATTTGGTGCATCCCTAATGAAAGTGAAAGTACTCCTGTTAGCAGGAAACTACAATGTACCTCTTCTACTTACATCTGTGCAGTTAGAGAGGGAGCAAGAGCAGGCTTAAATGTATTAGTGTGGGTCCTGTGTGCGCAGGATAAGGTCCATGATAATAAGAAGGGCACTTAACATTTGACTACCCCCCCCCCTTCAGTGATTTAATCCTGCTTTCTCTATAAACGCATATGGCTAAAATAACTAATAAACTTTTGGGGAGATACAGATACAAATGCTCATATTCTGCACAGTGTATACAGAGTTAAGGATTGACAAATAGGGGACACAGACAATGCAGGTACCTAGGCCCACTGTTTAGGAAAAATATGTAAATTGGGGGGCTCCAACCTGAAGTCCTCCAGCTGTTATGCTACTACTTATTGCAGCAAAGATTTGAGAACGTCTCTTGATGGTCATCAGTTGTTTACAAAAACAAATGAAAAAGTCCTTTTACCATGGATATTTTCTAACCGCCCATAGACTAGGGAGTCCTGAAAATGAATTTATAAGCTAAAAATAGAGATAATTCTAATGTGAACTTTATACAGCCAATAAGATACTGTGTTCATTCTATGGAAATGAAAAAAAAAAGAAGCAGGAAGAAGATGCTTCCTACTATAAAGTACTCAGTGCTCCAGTTATGCTACTACAGGTATGGGACCTGTTATCCACAATGCTTGGTACCTGGGGCTTTCCAATTAACAGATCTTTCTGTAATATGGATCTTCATACCTTAAAGAGATACTGATAGAATTTTTTTTTATCTATCATACTATTGTCTTTGCATACTATTTAGAATTTTGCCATAAAGGTATTTGCCAGATGCTTTTACATTACTTTTCTTACCCCATTTTCCTCTATGAGAAGGCTGCCATATTTGTGCAGCAGGAGTCCGTTAGCATTAGAAAGTGAAAAACGATCAACATGACCTATAGGTAACTTTTAATGTACATTAATATTTTGAAAAGAAAAATGTTAGTGTCATGTAAACATTAAATAAACCCAATAGGCTGGTTCTGCTTCCAATAAGGATTCATTATACGATATCTTAGTTTGGATGAAGTACAAGGTTCTGTTTTATTATTGCAGACAAAAAGGAAATCATTTTTAAACATTTGAATTATTTGCATAAAGGGGAGTCTATGGAAGACAGCCTTTCCGTGTTTCGGAGCTTTCTGGATAAGGGGTTTCCGGATAACGGATCCCTCACTTGTACCTCACAGTTAAACCTTAAGAATGTCACTGGGAACACTTCTTAAAAGGAATTCTTTTTACCATGGTTATGTTCTAGCCACCCTTAGACTTGGGAATCCTGACAATGAATTGATCAACTAATAATAAGAATAATAGAAATAATTCTAATGTAACATTTATACAGCCAGTAAGATACTGCGTTCATTCTATGGCTAGAAAGATACAGATGTTTCTTCCTTGCAATCTCTGGCCTCCATTTTCCCAGCATGTCTCATAACAGTGCACACACACACGGCTCAAGCAGCTGCCTATTAATGTATTGCTAGAAATAACTCACGTTTTCAACATTTTAATCAGAACAACTGGATAGCAGTTTATTAAACTGCTTTATCACCTAAGCTAACCTGCAGACTGTAGCTGGAACATCAGCACAAAATAAAAGCATTTACATTTAGTGGAGTAGCACAATGCTCAAAATGCTGTCCATATGATTAGATTCATGCATTAAATCCATATATGCCTACAATTCCCTTCTATGTGAAGCACAGGCTCACATAGGCTGCACTGCTGCTGCTCATCCTCATTACATTCATGCTATGTGCTTCATAGGCTGCATAATGAGGCTTTTACCTTCAAGTAAAATAATATATATATCATTGACTTACCATTCTAACTTGACTGTATCCCTGCCACTTCCAAGAGAGAAAATAAAATGTACGCAGTTGCTTAGCTACAGCTTCTGCAGCATTAATGAAGCCTAGCTAAAGGCAGAAACACTGACCGAGATGATAGGCCCCGCCTACTTATAATAGACAGCAGCCGGCAGCCAATCGCTGCTCGGATTAATGAGGCTGGCAGTCCTTCCTCTCTGTGGTGGGTGTAAAACGGGGTGTGTAATTTGTATAGGCAGCTGTGGGTGCTTGCAATGACAATGAGCTCGGCGGAGGGAGTTAGAGCTCGTCTGATGATGATGTCTGCCTTCTTCTTGTTGCTTCAGCAACGACAAAGTCAATTTCAGGAGTTTGAAATGTACAGCGCGAGGCAGAAACAATCAGCCTGTGCTGGAGGGTCCCCCATTTGTACATTAACCCCTTTCTGCTAGTGATACAATACATTTCATACGAGTCTGTTTGTTTACATTGGGTCTGTGATTTCTGTCTGTCTCTGGTGCCCCCCTCCCTATTCTATACGCTTGCATTTAATTGGAAAGAGATTTGAATTGGTAAGCCTGTTTTGATAGCTACATCTTATGGCAGTGCCTCAGATACAGGTTTGTTGGAAAGCTGAAAAGGCCACAGCCCAGGGCCAGGCCAAGGGGTAGGCAGCCACCTAGGGTGCAATCACAGTGGGGTGGGGTACACTTCTCAGGGGCAGAACTTTTTTTTTTTCTTCATTTTTACCATTTAGTTCACTTGGCTTGTTGGCCTTTATTAAAAGCATTATAAAATTTGCATCTCTCTGGGATTTGTTTTAGCCAGGCACATTTCTGAAAGCACTCCCCCACCATGGAGTGTGAGTTAGCACCTTTCATGCTGACACACTGGCAAACTGATGTGCTGACGCACATGCACGGTAGGCTGCAGCGCCGGCGTGCAAAGTCAGTCATAAAGGATTGGTTGGAGCACTGGGCAGCCGCAGAAAGGACCTTCTGTTTGCGTAGGGTTGCCACCCGGCCGGTATTCTACCGGCCTGGCTGGTATTTTCGATGGTTGATCCCAATGTTGTTAATAGGAAAAACATAAATATATAGGAAGGCCGGTATTTTTTTCAAGAAAAGGTGGCAACTCTATGTGTGCGCTAGAGGGGAGCACTCAAAGTCGTGCTGAAGAGACCTGTCTGTCCTGATGGCTGGGGCCGGGGCACTTTTGGCAGCTGCACCTACCTTTTGCTTTTTTACTACTGTCTTTGACTCTTGCTGCTGGCACAGGTCATGGGGGCTTGAGCACAGTACGGGTGGGGGCATGGGCTTGGGGCCTTCAGTATTAAAGATGGATATGCCTGGGCTGGGCTCATTATTGGCAGTGGCACAGCTACAGACCATGGGGGCTTGGGTCAGTAAGGTGGGAAATATATGAGGGGGGCGCTGATTGGAACCCTTGCCTAGGGTGCCACACTACCTTGGCCCCCGAACGCATGCACATTAGAACGTAAAAGCTGATTTTAAAGTGGACCTGTCACCCAGACACAAAAAGCTGTATATATACATGAAATCCAATTTTAAATTAAAAAAATCATTTAAAAATCTCAGCTGTCAATCAAATATTGTCTGTCCCTCTTCTATGCCTTAGTGCTCTTCACTTAATTGTGTAGCCAATGCATGAGGATGAACATCAGGTCCCCCATTCTGGTGCACAAACAAGATTTTAAGATGATGCAAGGCTTGCCTTAACAATGTCCACAAAATGGCTCCTACCCGCTTTTTGCTTGACTAATTTGATAAAATAGGATAATGAATATATTTTTTTTGATGACAGGTCCACTTTAAAGTTAAAGTTTGGCTTTTCTTTCTAATGCACATCAGTGTGCATAAGGAAGTACTGATCTCTGTGGTGCTCGCTTCTCTAACCTGGAGCAGATTTGGCCTGATAGGAGCACCGGGCCCCGGGTTTGAGGTACATCAGTTTAATGACTTGGTGCCTTACGTTTGGCACCCCCCAAGTCAATTCTGCCTTTTCTTCTCCTTTAAGGGGAAAGAGTTCAAATTACTGTTGTTGTGTAATGGCTGCATGAACCTGCTAATAAAGCACTGTTATACCCTGCTCATACTCTGCTATCAAAACACAACAAATTGGCAACAAGATGTCTCTTCTACCTGTGCAGCAGCCTGCAGCTCACCCTGGTGAGCCTACCATACCTTTTACTGCTTGGATCTGTATGTTTGACAATTACATTAGTGCTGCTGATCAAGATTTCTGCTGCTAGAAGTCATGCTTTACTTATTCACTGCCTGGGAGCAGAGGGGCATTGTATATTCTATATATTACCATTACCTGGTGAGACTTATGAAACTGCTCTTACTGCTTTAAAGAAATTTTTCATGCCAAGAGTAAATGTGGTTGCTGAAAGATATAAATTACGCCAACGTGGACAACTTAATGGTGAATTCAGACGAACAGCAGCTTTGAGAGAGCTGGTTGTTACTTGTGACTTTGGGAATCTAACAGATGAAATGCTAAGAGATCAGATAGTGGAAAAAACAAACTCAGATCACATTAGAGAGAGACCGCTCCTAGAGGAGGATTTAACCCTTGCAAAGGCTATTACAGTTGCTAGCCAAATTGAAACAGCAGTGGCAGAGGCTAAAACTCTCAGTCACGGAACTGCTGGGAATGTACAGATTGTGAATCCAGCACTGTTGCCTAATTATGCACAGTCACAGGCAAAATGTAGTGCTAAGGAAAGGGATTCACTGCAAAACCGTGCAAATACTGCTTTTACTGTGGTTCAACACAACACATTGCAAATTATGCTATACAGTATGTCCTGCAAAAGTGGTACAGTGCCACAAATGCAACAAGGTAGGTCATTTGGCTAAGATCTGCCTTAGTTCTGCTAAAGATTTTCATGAGTCACTACTACAAATATTATAGTATTAAGTGTGGATAAAGATTTATTCCAGATAAGTTTATATGCACTGTTAATGTCATTACTGCTGCTGACAAGGGACACTCCATTTACCTGATGCTTGATACAGTTTCAGCTGTTTCTATACTACCAAAGTATATTTTCTTGAAATACTTTGCAAAAGATATGCTTGTTGCACCTGCCCTGATACTGGATAGTTATTTAAGGGCTAGTCTGCACAGAAGATTCAGGGTGATTTGTCGCCTGGCGACTAATTGCCGTTTATTTGGGGTGACTAATCTACCTAAATTGCTTTCCCGTGTCTCGCGCCCACTAAGTCGTGAGGCAATTTCAAGCGACTTAGGAAAACACAGCGCTGCATGTGAATAGGCGCAGGCGACTTTTCATTTTAGTGGTCCCGAGACACGGGAAAGTAATTCAGGGAGAGTAATCGCCCCCAAAGAAGGGCCGATTAGTCGCCAGGCGACAAATCTCCCTGAATCTTCCTGTGTGGACCATCCCTAAAGGATCCAATCCATGTGCTTGGTTGCTAGCCAGTGATTGTACAATTTGAACTAAATACTGCAAAATGTGACTTTTACATTGTGAATAATGTACTGCTATACTTGGGAGGGATCTCTTTGCTGCATTAAACCTACAATTAGTTTATGGTCTCATTACTACAGCACCAGTGCCTGCCACTCAAGGCGATAGAGTTCAAGTTACTGCTGCTGTGTAATGGCTGCATGAACCTGCTATGAAAGCACTGTTATACCCTGCTCATACTTGGCTGTCAAAACACAACAGATACGCTGTGATCCTCTTTGTCAGCTGGATTCTTTGCACAGTAGTGGAGTAAAACTTATAGGAATCTCAACTGCAACACAATTGCAATGCAATTTGCAGAAATTGCTAGGGAAGTAATCCCTGTAGGAAAGACTTCAGCCCTGAAGTGAGTTGCCAGAGTGTACACAGGATCTGGACTGTGGATTTCCCATTAGCCTCCATGACACATGCAGTGGATCTCATCAGGAGTTCAGGAAACTTCTCGTACACCAGCATTCCAAGCTCAGTGTGGATTAAAGCTGCCAGACTGCTCCCCTGTATCTGCTCTGCCTCACAGGAATTTCTCTTTCACTACCACTGGGAGTTGGTGAGACATTTACTATACACACCCCAGGGTGCATCAATCTGGTGTTGCAACACATAACTCTGATCATTCTACTTTGCTATATCCCTGCAGAACCCTAGTGTGCA
>CM044432.1:41752929-41763348 GCA_024363595.1 Xenopus borealis
AATGAATCTTAATAAGTACCTTTGCTACTGTAAAATGCATCTTTTATTTTATTGAGTGGAACAAATATTTATGGCTATACACACCCAAGTTCCCATTGGGTATTACCACCGATGTCCAGTCCTACTGGACCAGAATGTCTCATGTTGCTCCAAAGGATTACACTAAGATTTCCCTGAGTCCTACCCACTTGGGTCCCAGCACTTGGTGAGTGCTACTTGGGGATTTACGCCACAATATGCCTCCTTGGAGGACCACAAAATTGCTCCTACTAGCTAGCTGGTCTATACTCCTATGATAGAAACTGCTAACCATTATATTTACAAATTACAAATAAGAAGGCCAAACTCACACTAGATACTGAGGCCTTATGTTCCAGGCTCGCAAGTAGCATCCACCCACTCCTGGTGTGGCGTCTAAAGAGCAAGAGCCAGGTGCTCCCTCTCATTATATAACCTAGAGACATGAACTACAATTAAAGATCCCTAACTCATTTAGCTATACCTCCCTCTCTTCCATAGGTCAGTAGGTCACAAGGTTTGCATAAAATGCCAAAAAGCCACCTAGCTAATGCCCATAATGAGAGACAACTTATAATATTTACAAGTATTCTTCATTTAAGCAATGCAGTAAGAGCAATATTTTCCTTTGAACTTGTTATTAATTGAGCAATAACATTTTTGACCACTCTCATTTTATGGCCACATGCCATAATGACCATGTCTATTTTACAGGTTATGAAAATTCTAACATATTTGTGAGAGTGTTAAGCTGGCCATACACAGGTAGATCCAAATGAGGGTATCTCTCCCCGATATGCTCACATTGAGGTGGGTGATATTGGGCTGATCCGATCATGGGCCCTAGGGCCCAACGATCAGAATGGAAGAGATACGGGAGGTCGGATTGCAGGGCCATATCAACGCACAGATGCGGCCATGATCTGAAAGGATTTTTTAATCTGCCCGACTTTTGGCCAGATATTGATCAGGGAAGCCCGTTGGATGGCCCCATACACGGACCAATAAGCTGCTGACTCGGTCTGTCGGCAGCTTTTATTGGCTTGTGTATGGGGGCCCTTAGGGCCATGTTTATGTGTTTTAATGGTTTTGCTCATGAAGCTGAAATTGTCCTTTAAGCTGTGAGTCAGTTTCCCCAATAGACCTGCTTATGTTAAATTATTACAATTGTTTCTTTGATTATCTTAAATTTTTACAAACATATCAAAGTCCAGCTGAACAGTGTTCTTGGCTCTCTGCCAAAGAGCCTCATTTCAATTAAGTTTCAGAAACGATGTATATTTTACTTGTGTCAGTGCAGGATATCAAAGAGAAACTACAATTGTGGGCTGAGCTGACAAAATTGGGACTGCCCTGCAGAAAATGGGACAGGTATGAGAGAGGTTTATATTAAAGGTGATTGAAATCCAAAAAAACATACATTTGTATAAACCTACAGTGGTCCTGACCACGTTTGCAATTTATATACATTTCCTATTTTAAGTAGTTTCAGAAAGCTTCTTTCTGATAGCCCAGAGCGTCAGAGACTCTAAACTGTCCATGTGCTTCACACTTCTTGATTTCAGAAATCTCAGAAAACACAAAACATAGAAAATTAATTTAAAGTGTTCAAAGAAGCACCTGAGCAATTTTCCATCAAGTCATTCTTTGGGGTTAGACATCCCTTGAAAAAAACATTCAGGCCATAGTTGTAGCCAACAGATCTAAGGAAGGAAGAAGTGAGTCACACATTCTGCATTTGGGTAGAAAATCATATTGTTATATATATGAAAGTGCTGTCTTATGATGTAGAATTGTGTTCCCTTAGATGTTACACATATAGGTACTTGCCCCTCTATGTGTTACTTAAAGGGTTACTGGCATGGGAAAACAGTTTTTTTTAAAAAATGCATCAGATGATAGTGCTACTCCAGCAGACTTCTGCACTGAAATCCATTTCTCAAAAGAGCAAACAGGTTTTTTTTATTCAATTTTGAAATCTGACATGGGGCTAGACATTTTGTCAATTTCCCAGCTGCCCCAGTCATGTGACTTGTGCCAGCACTTTAGGAGGGAACTGCTTTCTGGAAGGCTATTGTTTTTTCCTTCTCAGTGTAACTGCGAAGAGTCACAGTGGGACATGGGTTTTTACTATTGAGTGCTGTTCTTAGATCCACCAGGCAGCTGTTATCTTGTGTTAGGGAGCTGTTATCTGGTTACCTTCCCATTGTTCTGTTGTTAGGCTGCTGTAGTACAGCAGTAAAGAGGGACTGAAGTTTATCAGAGCACAAGTCACATGACTTGGAGCAGCTGGGAAATTGACAATATGTCTAGCCCCATGTCATATTTCAACATGAAATATAAAAACAATCTGTTTGCTCTTTTGAGAAATGGATTTCAGTGCAGAATTCTGCTGAAGCAGCACTAATAACTAATGCATTTTGAAAAAAAATCCCTTTAAGGTGATACCAACTAAAAAATTAAAATATTAATGCACATTTAAATTTACCTATAGGTCATCATTTTTTACTGATAGGTAAAAGTAATTGTAACTTGAAGTTCCTAAACCTGACTGTTTTGCCAACTTGACTGTTCCTTCTCAACTGTCAGTTAGAGTTTCTAATGCTAATGCACTACTGCTGCACAATTATAATAGCCTCCTTATAGAGAACCATTGGGGATCAGATATAAAGTAAGTATATAAAGTAATATAAAAGCCCCCTTTAACCTGTTGTGGCAAGCCTCATCCCACTCTGATTCACAGAGTTAATTGACCTGCTGCTAATTTCAAAGTTCCCTTTGAGGCTAACTGGGTTTAACATTAATGCCATAATTGAAGCACAGAGAAAATGTAAATCACCCCAGTCCAGGTAAATTTCAATCAGCACCAAGCAGCAGCATACTATTGTATTTACCTTTATGCAGTGATCCAACAGTATATGAATATAACATGCTGCCAGCAGGGTTTGTGGGGCTGCTGTCTATACTGCTCCTCTTCATCTACTCTGTGCTTAATTTTATTGGTGTTGGAGTGGGTCAATTTTCAGGGTGCATTGCTAGCACAGAGAACAATACTATGAATTAATTTGGTTCTTAAATTTACCAGAAGAGGTTTTTTTCCCATCCAGGATAACTGGCCACTCTATGGGGTAAATTTATCAAAGAGTGAAGATAAGAGTGAAGTTCCGCCACTAGAGGGAAATTCCGTAGCTCTCCATTTTTAAAGGCGTATTTATCAAAGGGTAAAGTTGCTGTACCGTGTTAGCCAGTAAAAATGTTATTGGGCAACCCTTTTGAAATAAAAAATAACAAAATGATACCTTTATTGGCTAACTAATATAATCATAGCAAGCTTTCAGAACATTTTAGTTCCTTTTTCAAGCTGATTACAACGAAGCTGTGGTGTTCTCTGGTATATATACAACATTTAGCTCATAGATCAAATGACCAACAAAAAGGAATATCAAACTGTGTGTGAGGTGTCAAAGTCATTTACGAGGGGATCTGCAAGAGATAGACAGATAAGGTACAAGATAATGTGGGTCAACTAGATTGTAAATAAATTTCACTTTCACCCCTTGATAAATACGCCTTTCAAAATCCCATTAAATTGAATGGAGAGCTAGGGAATTTCCCTCTAGTGGCGGAACTTCACTCTTAACTTCACTCTTTGATAAATTTACCCCAGTGTGTATATGATATGTGAGACAGCCCAAAGTGCACAGGATTACTTTTCTATAGCTGCCCATAAATGTTCACCCAGATCGGCAGATCCTTATAAGGACCACATACATGTACATGGGCTAATGTGTTGCCAACTTGGTCTGGAGTGGCCAAGTCAGCAGCTGTTACTGACCAGCGTATGGCCAACTTAACTCATGGGTTTCAGGACAGCCTGTACATGACTACCTTTAAAAATCTGTATAACGTATAAATCACAGCCCCTGCCCTCTATCAGCCCTCTGATGTTTATCATCTTCTCTGGCTTCAGCAGTGCATGTGAAGCTGACATACTAGGCTGGGGATGATACTAAGTAAGAATTTTTAAATGGAGCTCCAGCCTATTGGCTCTTGGCCAGTGTGAGGGTAGCACACTCCACAGCAACCAGAGAAAAGTATCAGAAAAGGGCTGTAATAAAACAAAATAGAATCATTGAGGATGCTTTAAAAGTGACTTTCCTAAATTGTGTCACTTTCACGTTTAACAAAAAGCTCTGTTTACATAACAATCATGCTTTCTGCTATGTGTCATTCACAGAATGTAACAACTAAAATAAGTTAGTTAGTAAAAATAAGTTAGTTAGTAATAATTTAAATTTTTCGTCCATCAACAGTTACATAAATCTTTTAGAAGCTAAGTATACCGCAACAGCTTGGATCATTAACTGGCAGCAATCCTACACATTCCCACAATTAATTGCTACTTTTTGCCCAGGGAAAGCATTAGAATTTTTTTTAGTTTCTTGAACAACAGCCAATGATCATTAATGCAGAAAGGCGAGATGGAGAAAAAAATGTTTAAGAGTCTGTAATGTACAGTACAAAAGAGTTTTCTATGCCTGGTTCAATGCTCTCTCTTAACTCTCAAATTAACCTATTTTGTGGAATACAGTGAATGCTTCTGGCCACAAACAGTGAGTGACATAAAAAATTTTCTGTCAGTTTAATGGGTGGTCGGATTCATTAATCACAGAACTAGATGAGGATATCTTCTATCACAACGAGGTAAAGAAACGCGATGATGCTTAAATTTAATTTTTTTGTTTTAGTTCTGGCAATTTAACAAATAAGTGCAGACAATATGTAAAGATATCTTGTCTAGTTCAGAAATTGTAAGCTCTGAAGGACAGGGACTTCTTTCTGCCTGTGTCTTAAAACACAATGCACTAAATGTATTTTATCTAATTGTGTATATAACTTGTATGGTTCAGAGATTGTAAGCTCTAAAGGACAGGGATTTACTTTTGCCTGTGTCTTAAAACACATCGCACTACATTTATTTTATCTAATTGTGTTACAGGGCTGCTCAGGCCATGAGGCAAGGTGAGAATCTTGCCTCAGGCGGCAGGGAGCGGCCAATTACCAGGGGAGGCAAAATTTGCCTCTGGTAATTTTAAGAGCCGAATTTCTGTTTTTTAAAACGCAAATTCGGCTCATCTAGTGCAGTGAGCACAATAGATAGATACATACACAGATATCAGCAGTTTTTATCTTGTGTGTACTGTTTAGTTACAACTTACAATCAAGTTATGGCATGCTTGCTAGCTGTTTAGCTGTCTTGGTGCTTAGAAGTTGTTTAAAGCAGGAGGGATTTTACTAAAGTGCAAATTTTCGCCTTGGAAGGTTCCATCACTCTTCACGCAACTTAGTCAGACATTAATTCACAGCACTTACGCTTATTCAACAAAATACAAAGTTACGTCTCTGCAGATGAACAATGGTAAAGTTTTGCCAGCGATAAATTGTCATGCGAGCATTTCTAAGCAAACTTTCGCTAGTCGTACTTTCTTCCTATCGAAACCTCATTAACACACTTATGTAGGTGGTACCATATAGGTCATGTATATGTATTTATTAGTGATGTTGGTGGAATTGCTTGAAGTGGCCACTTATTACTAAAAATGCCCAAGGAAGCAAAATAAAGACAAAAGAGATCCTCTATTGTCCTACACATGAACCCACCCTAAAACAAATGTGGCATGACCTTCAAATGGTTAAAAAATTTATTTAACAGTTACAACTTTTAAACATAATTCCACTTTAATATATGAAAGAAATGCCTATTAGAAAATCTAATAATGCTCTTGCAAATCTGATGGAATGCCTAAATGATGGCAATCAAGGAGCTTTAGATATGACAAATATAAAATATGGAATCTGGGAAAATTGTGTATGTGTTACTAAAAAACTCTGCAGAAAGGACAGCATGCAGCACAATATTTGCACATCCCTCTGTTCTAACAAACTGTGTCAAGTTCCATCATTCTAGCCAATTTGATATTGGACATTCTCTTTGATATATTTCTTTCAAAGAATTAAAATATATTTTGTAGGAAAAACAGTTTACAAAAGCATCTGGAGATTTAACCACTTACAATTCTAACTTTAAAACATATAAAAAAAAATTGTAGTTTGAAATAAAAATATCACAGATAACAAACTGTCTAGTTATTCAGTAAAATTAAGAGAGTTGGTCAAGAGACTGTATACCTTCGTAAGGCACTGAATATAAAGGATCTATTATCCAGGGACTTGGGTTTTTTTGGATAACAAATCATTGGAGCTCCATAACATAAATCTACTAAAAATCATTTAAACATTACATAAACCAAATAGGATTGTTCTGCCACTAATATGGGTTCATCATATTCAAACACAAGCAAATGTTTTATTATTATAGAGAAAAAGAATATCATTTTTAAATGTTAGAATGATTTGCTTAAAATTAAGTCTATAGGAGATAGGCTTTCCATAATTCAAAACTTTAGTAATAGGTTTCTGGATAACGGATCCCATACCTGTATACAGTAAGTTTAATTTCCATTAAGCATTTTTTAGTTAGCCAGATTAGAAACAGAAAAATAATGGACCAAAAGATCCTACATACTGTGCTGTTAAATTTATAGACTTCTGGGAGGTAATGATTTAACAATTACAGATATTTTACTGCTTTTCAACAAACTTGCTGTGGAATCATGTCAATCTGTTCTAAGTGCATTTTCTCTATCCTGGCATTTTTAAGAGAATGAGTAGTTTAGATCCAGAGTTAACAGCAGTCATGCCACAGAACAGACACTTCATCTCTTTCAGATCATAGCAGAGGAAAGCATTTTCACTTAAGAGGTGATGTATTTAAAACCATCCAAAGGATCTGCAGAGAAGAACCTACAGCAAAGCCAATATAACATTTTTCTCCATATTCTGACATCCCAGGTTTACATTTCATGCTGGGCTGCATCATCTGGCTAAACCTTTTGTGTTTTATAAGTAATATAACAAATCTTATTATAAATACGCTGGCAATGCAGGATGGCTAAACCATTATAGAAACAGGATTATATAGTAGACAAAAAATAAAATAAAATCAAGCTCGAGTGAAAAATTCCCATGACTAATGAGAGATATGTCTGTAACTCGGCCAGAAGTGAAAGCAAGTTAAAGAAGCCAAACAAAACGTACACTTGTATTATTTATAGAGCAGTTTCTGGCAAAAGGTCAAACAAGAGAACATGAACCATAAATCTGAAAAAAGTCCCATGCTCATTATGTTAGGGAAAGATTCCCTTGGTAAGCCTAACTGCAAAGGTCACATGAAAATATTATTCTGCTCTGTACAAGAAGAAACGTATCAAAGGAATTTAACAAGCTAATAACAATAATTTTTTATTAATGTTTACAAAAGGGTCCTTTTTTCAATCTTCTCTACCAAATATAAAGAAATATGAGCATGTGTGCTGAAATGTTCTTTTATCTGAATGGAAAAAATTCAAATAATTAGAATTTAAATAGTGCTCTAAAAGGAACAGTTTAGTGTAAAAATAAAAACTAGGTAAATAGATAGGCTGTGCAAAATAAAAAAACGTTTCTCATATAGTTAGATAAGAAAAATGTAAACAGGCTAGAGTGACTGGATGTCTAACATAAAATAACATAACACTGCTTGCTTTTCAGCTCTCTAACTCTGAGTTAGTCAGTGACTTGAAGGGGGGGGAACATGGGACATAACTGGTCAGTTAGTTTGCAATTGATCCTCAGCATTCAGCTCAGATTCAAAAGCAACAGTTATGACCCATGTGGCCCTCCCTCAAGTCACTGATTAGTTACTGCCTGGTAACTAATCAGTGGAAAGCAAGAGAGCCGCAAAGCAGGAAGTAGTGTTCTGGCTATTATGTTAGACATCCAGTCACTTCAGCCTTTATACATTACATTTTTGGCTAACTAACTATATTAGAAACATTTTTTATTTTGCACAGCCTATCAACCCAGTTTTTATTTGTATACTGAACAATTCCTTAAAAGAAGAAGGAAAGATACAGAGGTTGTTTATTGCCAATATATTAGTTACAATATGCAAGCTTTAACACTATATTTATTCTGCAGAATGCTTTACCATACCGGAGTAAACAGTTTTTTTTTAAAATCGTTTGAATTGTTCGATTCAACAATGCAATAGTTGGATTCAAACCATTTTAATTAAATCAAAAACGTCAGTTTTTGATAGAAAAAGGTAATTTTTTGATTGAAAATGACCCCCCAAAAGAATTCAATAGTAAATTTGCCCCTTCATTTTAACCTTTCCTTCTTTAAAATGTTCTGTATGTTTGATAGAAAACACTTTCCTGTGGAATATATAAAATATTTTTTTAAATAAACATGAAAAAGAAAATGTTTCCTTGTTAAAATGCTAAATGTGGTTTAATATAAATACAGGTATGGCATCCGTTATCCAGAAACATATTATACAGAAACAAAATAAAGCATTCTCCCATAAACTCCATTTTATCCAAATAATTCTAATTATTGAGAATTATATATATTTTTTCTCTGTAATAATAAAACACAATAATCCAGAAATGATCCAAAATAAGATATAATTAATCCTTATTGGCAAAACAAGCCTATTTGGTTAATTACATTTTAACCAATGTTTTAATAGACTTAAGATATAAGGATCCACATTACAGAAAGATTGTTATCCAGAAAATGTGCCTTACAGTAGTATTCCCTATACAGTTTGCATCAAGGCACCAGTAAACTTTATACCCACTGATGCTCCTAATAAAGTACTATATACAGTAAAACTACAATAAAAATATAGGTATGGGATCCAGTAACCAGAAACCTGTTTTCCATAATTACAGGAAGGTCATCTCCCATTGGAGCAGCCGTCCTACAGATTTCTGAGAAATTAAAGACATCTCACAATGATTTTGTCAAAGTTTCCTTTGAAAAAAAACAAGAGCTTCCTTAATGTAAGTTTTCTTGGCAATCTAGTGGTTGAGATACGAATATCATAAAATATTCCCTTATTCACACAGGGAAAAAGAAAAGTAATGTTAGGACAAACATCTGCAACTGTCATCTCAAAAAGATGTATATAATTCATATTCATGGGAAATCATTTCACTTCCTTTAACTTTTAAAACAAACCATGGCAAGAAACTGGGTGATGCAACCAAAGAACATCCTTCATTAAATATTTCAAACTAATACAACAAACATATGCTGAATATTTGATAGAAAGTAACCATCTGCCTCTTGGGATAAGAAGAAAAACTATATGACTATGAAGATTTTAATTCATCCAGGTCATGGTATATCTAATATAAGTAATTCTAAAACAACTGGACTTGCTGGGTAATTATTATTATTACTCAGCAAGTCCAGTTGTTTTAGAATTACTTATATCAGATAAGAAAAACTATACTTATTACAGGGGCTGATTTATCAAATATGAAACTGGGGAATTCTGAAGGATTTGTCAAAGTTATCCTGTCAGTATCATTTTCTGTCAGACCAGTTTTTTGAGTTTTTTATAAATTGCATACCTCCCACCATTTGAATGTTTGAAAATGGGTCCTAAAATGTCACTTGTATTCAAAGGGACATGTGTGCTGTGTATTGAAGGTTGTATGTGTAACGCTAATTTGGGCAAGGCAGACCACAAATAGTTAATGTCCAGAAACAAAGGCAGATTTTCTTACAGGAAGAATATATGCACATACCACATAAATCACACAGAGCTGGTAGGATCGCAGAGAGCTCTTAGGTAGAGGCAGAATATTGATAGGCACATAACTCACACATAGCTGCAGAGGTAGAGTTAGAGTCATTCCGTGAGGATGTAGTCAAAGCTGCACAGCAACTCCAGGCAGAAATACCTCACACGTGGTCTGGATACCACCCAGTGGAGTGGTCAGGGAGGAGAACCTAAAGCCCGACACCCTATCCACTGTGGTCCCTTCACTGTAGGCAATCTTATGGCCTGGGAAGCTACTCCCTGATAAACCTGCTTGATGGAGCACACAGATGCTTTTTCTCTCTTTCCTTCGGAAGCTTTGGGGTCAAAGTTCAAGGTACAAACAAGGGTTAAACAAGAGACGTGTTCAAAAGTTCACTAGGCAGGCAGATAAGCACTGATGACATTTTATTGTTTATAAAAAAACAGTTCAAACCCCAATTCTCATTCAACCCTTTCGGGGATAAGGTGTCTTGCTTCCAAATCCAGAAGCCCTCCCGTTGAAGAAGCTTTTTATCAAGATAGTTATTTACATTAATTCTTTATTGGCAAAGATAAAATAATAGCACATTTTGTATTATATAATATGATGTACACATGTATGTTCTTAACAAATGTTTATGAAATGGTTAAAAATGTTTTTACATACACATTTGAGATGACCACCACTAGGGGTCACACTG
>CM044432.1:41783552-41801665 GCA_024363595.1 Xenopus borealis
ATTCATGCTGACCGAAGTCAGATTCTCTCCTAATTTTTGTTTAAACTGGGAATAAGATAATTATCCTTTAACTATGCGCAGGGAATGTAGTAACATTTCTTACTGAAAAAGTTGTTTGCTGCAAAAGATTATGACACCTTCAAGCACTTCTAAAAAGTGTGCAATTAAAATTTGCAATGCAATAACAATTTAAGGAAGAAATGTGAATTGCTAATTTTTATTCTTATTTGTGCAAACTGTTTTTCTCTTTGCGAATTGTATTACATTCCTCTGTTAGTATCTTATGGAATGTCTTATTTTTTATTGGTCTTAACGTATTTTATAGTTTTTAAATAATATACCTTCCTCTGTTGCCTAGTTTCAGGCACAAATACTATTGCTTTGTGAAGCTAAGATTTTATTATGTTTTATTACAGGTATAGGATCTGTTAATTGAAAACCCTTTATCCTGAAAATTATGTGAAGGCAAACTACCATGCCTTTTTAATGAAATAATTATTTTTTAATAATAAAAGCGAACTTATCCTTATTGGATGCAAAACAATCCTTGTTTAAATAATTTTTTCGTAGATTTAAGGTAAAGAAATCTAATCTATTTATAATCCCTTGTCCAGAAAACCTCAGGTCTTGAGCAGGCTGGATAACAGGCGAATTGCAAATATTCTCAGAATATCAGAATATCTTCTTGTAGACTTTGCTAATTATAGGCAATTTGCAAGGTTTTCCTGTTGATTTTTAAGTATGTAGACTACAGAAATAGAAAAGTAAACCATTATAATCTTTTTGGTACTTCCAGACCTACAAATAGAAGACCGTGAGAACATTTTCATCAGTGTGCAAAGATCTGCCTGCCCTGGGAACCCTTGTATGCTTGAGTCCACCACCTGGGAAAAAGTCCAGAAACTATTAATGTTAAAAACACAAGGTTTCACAACACCACTGCTTTATTCCAAAACATGTTGACATCTGTGTTTTTCTAATCAAAAAAGAATATAACATTTTAAAGCAAATTGTATTATGCTTAAATAATTGAAGCATTTAGCTAGCTGTCTTTGGAACATTAATTGGACCTCTTTGAACATTTATAACACTTCTAATACCTCTGGAGCACTAGAACATTATTTACTGTAGTTCACAAATCTTTATCCACTACACTTTTGCCGTCTGCCTGTATGTTGCCTACCCACTAAGACTGTAAACTCTACAGGGAAGGGACCTGCTTCTTACTTGGTTCATTACCACATTGCCTTATATTGCAAAGTGCAAAGAAATATTTTTTTCTAAAACATTTTATGTACCCAAAATGCTACCTTTATTACAACTAGAACTGTGTGTACAAAAGATGCTATAAAACAGATGTACATTTGCTTGGTTTTCCTATTATTCTATTTGAAAAGTTGAAAGCTGCATCTGCCTCACTGTCACACACGTGGGACCTTTTTATACAAAAATAGATGTGCATTTGCTTGATTTTCTTATAGTTCTCTTATTATGGCCCCATGAAAGTTGTATTTGCCTGTAGGTGTCACACAGGGAGCACCTGAGGTGTTCACTTATACAGCCTCCAACCACAACCACAAGTGATGCCCGGCACAGATTTTCTGCTTGGCCCCTTTGTTGCCAGCCATCCTTGTTATGTGCAACACAGTCAAGCATAGGTGGCAGGGAGAAATCAAACAAGCAAGACAAAGGACCTGCTAAGCTACACCATCTGTATATAGTAACAACAGTGGTAACATGTTATATATAAAAAGAATAGGTCATTGTTAAACGTTATTAAATAAAATGGTATCTAGCATGGATTACTGAAGCAACATTAGTGCTACATTCCAACCATCTATAGGTAGATTTATTACTAGTCATAGTATTTTTGCATACTGATGGCTGATTCATTTCCATACTGTACATATACCAATTTGCAGCAGACTTTTTTTGTAAGGGACTGCCACTGTATTAGCAAAGGAGATACATTTTTTCAATTGTGTTCTGAAATCTATAGAGATGGTAATTGTTGATTATCTGGGTGAATTTAAGAAGCTGATTGATGTAAGGCTTTGGGAAAAATTAGAAATCAAATGAGTTGTGTCCACTTTAGCACACTGGACAAATATTAACGATGCTTAAGGTGTTTTACTAGCTTGAAAAAGGACATCTAGTATGTTACAGTAGACTTTTCTTTTGAGAATCAGACACATTTTAGTTAATGAGATTCTGGATGTTCTGAAATACTAGTTCCTAGGCATTGTTCATAGTTCTGAGTTATTGTGGCCAGTCGCAGTTCTCCATGCTTCAAGTTGTAGTTTCTGGTTCTGCTCCTATTAATCTTTCCTGGCTTTTGGTTCTGTCTTTGCTCTCCAGTTTGTTCTGTGGTTACATCTCTAGCTTTGACCTTACCCTGGCTTCTGACTATTATCCAGCCTCACCTTTGTCCATCCCATACCTCTGATCTTTAAACACCCCTTATTCATTTTAGAACCCCAGACTGCTGTTTGTGTCACACGTATGATACCACATGCTCCTAACAGACTTACTGATTTCATATAATCTATGACTGTTTTAGTATGACAACTAATGATGCAGTGAATAAAGTCAAGACTCCCAAGTAGCCTATGATTAAGGGGTGTTTCCGAAATGTGATAAACGTTACTTCCCAGCAGCCACTTGTATTTTTAAAGTCTTAATAAACAGTGGTTTTATTTTTTGAGAAAGTGTGTTCTATATTTACCTTTTTTGTTTTTAAAGACTCCAAGTATAGTAAACAAGTAAAACAGGCTTACAAAGCGAAGTCATCAATTTATACAATATATTTTGCTTTTTCAGTAGTTCAATAAAGCACACCAAATGTCATGATGAAAACAAATACAGAAATTACATAAAAATATTAATTGCAATGACATTAATGGGGCAATGTGGTTAAAGTTGCAACATATGCATCAGATAGTAACCCTTAGCAACCAATTATGAGGTAGAAACTATGGGTTACATGCTTGAATGCAAACATCAGATTTGTTGCTGTAATTAGTTATTAGATTTGGTCCAAATAGTGTGTAGCTAAGGGAGATTATTATTATTTTACTGGGGGCCTTTTGATGGTTACATGATGGGAATGGGATTATCTCTATACAAATACATTCCTAGGACCAAACATGGAAACATTTTTTTGTCTGATGGGAAAGCAAAGATAACAGAAGTGATTGCACCTATCCTTGATTTTTTATGTTACAGCATTACATTTGTAAAGAAGATGCATGATTATGCATTTAGCAGAGGGGTTCTAATTGTATGTATATTTTATAATGTACATAGAGGGGGTTATAAATCTGATTGCTAAAAACTCCAAAATTTGATTTTTTAACTATAAAATGTGAATTTTTTATGGGAAAAAAAATCTAGAATTTTTCGAGATTTACTACACCCCGAGGCTGCAAATAGTCAGTACTCCATCTTCAACTTGTCAAGGTCAAGGTACTATTTATAATCTGAAGATATTATTGTCTGTGCGAGGTTTCTACAATAATCCGAACATTTCAAGAACAATTCTGATGTTTTGGGTGTCAAATCCAAAACATGTATTTTTTTAGTGCGACAGTCCGAAAAAGTTGTTGTTTTCATGTGACAATCCAAAAAAGACACGTTTTTTGTCAATCCAATTTTTTCGTGTTTGTTAAATAATAAAAAAAGGGATTCTACGTAGTTTTGTCTGGCTTTTTTTATTTAAAAAAATCTAAAAAAAATTCAGAGAAATAAAAATAAAAAAAGAGTATAAGGAGGGTTTACCTAGCTCCTCTAGACATTCAAGGACTCCCATAAATATCAACACAGAAATATGCTGGGTTCTGCTCTTTATAACCTATTGAGGTCTCCTAACAATTTACTTTGGACAAGAAGCTGATGTAGTTCATCAGACTGGTTGCTCCCAAACTAACATGCCTAGTCACAATTGTGAAAGGGCACAGCAAAAAAAATACAACCACCTCTAGTATGAAAAGAGAAAACATTTCATCACAATAGTTTATTATTAAAATCTTTCAGTGCACAAGTGACTGGTCAGTCACTAATAGTATAATTAAGCATTAGCTTAAATTAATATCAGCCTCAAAACTATACATTAACACCTACAGAAGAATTTTTAACATCTAAAGGGATACATTAGGAATGTCCGTACAACATTTGTTCTTCCAAATTTTACTTTCCAGCACAAAAGAACACATTTTTCGAATAGTTTCTTAATCCATGTTTTTTTTTTTTTTTTTAAATCACTCTATAAAATCTATATAAAGTATGGCTAGTAAAAGCTGTTTACTAGTGATGGGCGAACCTACCCAGTTTCGCTTCGCCGAAAAATTAGCGAATTTTAAGCAAATTTTCACTGGCGTTTCGCGAATTTATTCGCCAGCGGCGAATCGCGGGAATTCACCACGAATTCGCCCATGGCAAATAAATTTGCCCATCACTACTGTTTACGTCATCGAGATGTCAATGAAGGTTCCCTTTCTTTTCTTGCTAAGATCAAACCACAAACCTTACAGACCATCCAGAGTCAATAAACAAATGGTAGAGCACCAGCAAGCAGTCAGTTTTCATATAATGGAACTGGGTGTGGTATTGTAATAGTAAGAGAAGGTTAGATCTGCTTTTGCGTATTAGATTCGTTATTCCTTTTTCAAAAGCACATATTCTATTCAATCTACTCGGAAATATTGTAATTTTCTCACTCTCCATCTCTGGGCTTATGAGATATTTATCCAATACAATTTATTTTTTTAAAAACTAAAAATTGTCCTCCAGGGTTTTAGGAACACAGCTTCAATGGAACACATGCACACACACCACATGCATGCAATGAAATCTTAACCAGTCACAAAGATTAACCCAAAGAATCTGAATTATTCTGAGGTGATATTAACTAGCCAACATATTGATATTATATCTCATTGTAGGATATTTACTATTCTCCTGGTTGTTCCTATTATCATTGATGCTAGTATGAGTCACCAAAATGTTTTTGATCCCTTGAGATAGTCTATAGTACTGTATATGCCAATAAGGGTTTTGGAAATCAATACTTAGTATATTTGCTGTATAAAGCAGGGTTTATTTTCAGGATCTATACCCTTAGACCACAGATATAAACCAATGCCCAGACCTGAGGAGGGAGAGCAAAGCAGTTAAGAGGGATAGTCAGCTTTAAAAATTAGGCTGACATTTAAAGGTATTTAATGTGTATTTGCTGAGTTAAGCTGGCCATACAGGCACTGAAATTAAACTGTGGACAGTGTGATATACATATATATATATATCTGTAAGAATCTTATGCTCTTGACTAAGTGCCATTTTTAAAATGTCTATACATGCCAAGTAAAGTTAAATAAAACTGTTTTAAGAAACAACTACTGTATGTATATTTGGTACAAAATACAGTATTACAGTACTAAATATAAATTATAAACTCTTAAAAAAGCAATTGTTCATTAAAAATGTAAAAAAAATATACTATGAATGCATGCTAACATATATCAATATTTATATATTGTACAGCTAAACATGTTTTTTTTAAATATACTGTATTAAGATACAGTATTAATGAAGCCAAAAGGAGACCAAGGATATTTAAACTTCTGCAAATTAAGTTTCAGAACTGCCCACATGAAGTGATGTATTTATGACCAAAATAAAAACCTTTGTGAGTCTTTTTATCTTTCTGCAATCTTCAGGTGAACATTGTACAACATACACCACCTACAGCTGAAGGGCTAGATGTCACCTACAATAACCCACTCTTTCTATCTGCAAGTTCTCCAGTCACCTCTGCTTGCTTCCTTGTAATGTGTGTTGGTTGTGTGTTAATTTATTTATATGTTAAATTCCACAAATATTATCTTTAGTCCCAGCATAGTCTCAAGTGATACATGTTGCAGTATTATGGATAAAATGCATAGAAATAAGATTGCAAGATGACAGTATTAAATCAGTAGCACACAAGGGGAAAATGTGTCCTTAGGGTACTGGTAGATAGGGAGATTTGTGCTTATGCGGGAAACACATCTCTCTCAAATGATTTCCCACCGGCAATTAAGTAAGTCTGCCAACGGAAAACATAGCAGTACTTGGTTTTCCAAAAGGTCACTGAAGTTGCCTTGCACTATATATGTTTTCCCACTGCTGATTTACTTTATTACTAGTGGGAAAGCTTTATGGGGAGACTTGTCGGCTGTAGTGCAAATTTAACTGCAGGGAATATATTTTCCTGTCTACCAGTACCCTTAGGCTAATGTACCAAGAGCAAATATTTTGCTTTTGACCCAAAATTTGCCCTTTGCCACCCTTATTCTATTAATTTGTAAATGGCTGAAAACAGTGACAACATGAAACAGGCACACTGACAAAATCATAGCAATGGGCACTAGAGTGTTTCCAAGCTACCTGAAAAGTAGCTAATGAAAAAGTGCTGGTGCTTTCAGATATTTGTCTTTGAATACAATGAAGGTGAGAGAGGACACTTTGAGATTATTTCAGGAACCTGAACTCCATCATAGGTAGTGTATGCCTTTTTGGTAGCTTTGAAAAAAAAACTATCAGTAAAGAATATTTGTATAAAGTTATTCAGAATTCTGAACCCAACAATATGGGGCAAAACTTGAACATTTGACTGCTTAAAACCATAGGAAAAACAAATTGGAATACGCTGCAGTCTCACAGCTCCCATTGACTTCTACATCTATATCTAACTCAACAGCTTTTAGATGCAGTATTGTTTAGAGTTTCTGAGATTTAGGGTTTTAGAAACTCAAATTTAAATTTGCAGTTTTTGCCCCCCAAAAATTGCTTGAATTTGATTAAAAACTCAAATCAAGTGTTGTTAAAATTTACCCTTATTTTATTGCTCTCAAACTGAAGGGCCTACAAGGAAATGTTATGATTCCGGGCCTGCCCAAACATCTTTTCTAAAAAAAAAAACACTAACAGAGATATTCATGCCATTTTTTTTTAAACAGTTGAAAATAATTTGTATCTCTTATCTATTCATGTAATTCTTGACATTGTTCTGTTACAAAATATATTTAAAAAAAATAAAATTACGTTTTTATAAAAGCCTTTTGTTGAGTTGTTTCTTTGCCTTGCTAAGTTTTATTATCTCTGCCACTCTGCTAACATATGCTAAATGGTCATCATATTGTTTTTTATATCCCTACTTTTGCTGCATTGTACAGTACAGTGATTAATTATTTTTCGACATGAAATCTGTTGGACTTTGTTATGTTTGGCCCTTTACATATATTTCAATGTTCTTTCTAAGCAAAAATGTGTGTAGCAATATATAAATAAAAAACTGTGCCATAACAGAGAATTATTTCAAAACTGGAAGACAAAAATCACAATATTTCCATTTTTCAAACCAGTTGATTTTTAAAATGGATTCTGATGTCCATAAACATTTTGCAGTAGATTATAACTTCAAAGTGAATAATACTGTAAGCGTGTTGTTTTCAAGATTCCATTAATATTAAGGAAGACAACATAAGCATTCATTGCACTATTAATTAAGAGCCATATATATATATATATATATATATATATATATAATTTCAGTACATTTAGATTAAATAGATTAATTTGTTTTGATGAAATTGTTCTCTTCAACTGTCTTTCTTTGGTAAATTCTGGGCAGCATTTCTTGATTATAGGCTTCAAGAAAATAACAAATACCAGGAATTTCACTGGGAAAGTTTGGTGGGAGATCTTCTCTTGATCGTGGAGTAAATGTAAATCCTTTGTAATCCTTCAGCAACCTGTTTAAATGAAAACATTGAAAATAAGTCTAAGGGGGTTATTTATCAAAGACCGAACTTATGTATCTCAATATTTTCTGCTACAAACTCTGATCAAATCCGCTCAGGGTTTTAACACTTATTTATTATAAAAAAATTTCCTGAAAATTTGCTTTGTGGGGTAAAAATCCAATTTTCACAAATTTCAGATTTTTTTCATCAGAATTTCCCGAAAAAAAATTTCACCTGAAAACCCAGTGCACATCAAAAATCTTTGGGACTTCTCCAATTAACTTATATGCAATCTCGACAGGTCTGAGATGCCAGATTTTCAGATTCTGACTTTTTCATCCTCTGGGTTTAATAAATTCCAAATAATTTATAAATAACCCCCCTACCTCTTAAAATATTTATTTGTAATAAAATGGCAAATTACTTAACACTACAATTTATACTATCTATAATCTTCTAAATATATTTTGTATTTTCTCTACTTTTCACTCTGATTCCCAAATCCTTTCCACATACACCACAACAAACAAACTCTTCACACTGGAGATAACTAACTTCACTTCTATGCCTTAAAGGAGAACTCAACCCTAAATAAAAAAAACCCTACCCCTCCAGGGCAAAGAATAAGTGTGATCAGGATTCAGGTAAAGGTTCAAAGGCAGACAGCTCAGGATTGTAGTCAGATTTCAGGCAAAGGGTCAAGGTTCCATGAATCAATAATATTAGAATTTGGAGCACCCAGGAATAACCCCCAGGATTCCTTTTGTTTAACCAATAAAATATAAAGGTAATTCTGTGTTTTAGTTTTTTTTTTTTCCAAATTATAAACACAAATAAACTGGTGTAATGGTGTAATTGCTTAAGGGTCTCATGTTGTAGAGCTAATCACATTGTATCATGCTGGGGGGAAACAGAGGGGTATTCTAGAAAAAAATCGCAATTTACAACCCAAACAACGCAATGACATAAAATACATTACAGATCAGCTGGAAGCAAGATCTACCTGTAGGTTGTAGGGCTCACGTTGATCTTTCTTGGCACACTACAGGATTCAAACTTGTTAGCAAGGGTTACATTGTTTCCAAAAAGGCAATATCGTGGCATTCTTACTCCAACAACGCCTGCAAATACTGACCCAGAATGTAAACCAATACGCATCTTCATAAAGAAAAAAGACAGTTTATTATTACTAGTTTTTGTGACTTGTTCAGTCATTGCCACTTAACAGCATGCTAAAGCCAAAGTAACAAAAATACTCAGAATTATTATTTATATATATTCAAATATGTTCCTGTCAATTAAGATGACCAAATCCATTTTTTTCATTGTTAATTGATATCCATAATGTTAGTTTAAATTATTACTGTTTAGAAAAGTGTTGAAAAACAGCAACCAAAAAAAAAATATATACACAGTGCTATAAACAATCCTTTATGAATGGGGTATATTCTCCATTATCAGTGAGGAAAGTTCTGTGCTGTATACATTCTGATTTTGGTGCTTCAGCTTGGGTGAGGTCAAGAAAAATGCAAAAAATCTGCAAAATGTATCACCAATGGAGCCAATGGTTTGTGTAACAAAATACAAACTGCTAACAACATACAGAACATTATAGAACATATTTGTCTGACCTTGATTTGCTCTCCATGGGGAGACATCACCTCATCTGAAAGTTCCATCATCTTCAAGGCCATCAAGGCTACCTGAAACGCATGTGTCTCACTTTCTTTATGTAAGCCCCCAGCCACACAATAAGCATCACCAATAGTTTCCACCTAAAATTATAAATATGTAAGCTACTTAAATGTGTAATTAATATATTATACATATACCTGCTATGACATCCCTTGTGAGTAGTAGCAATTTTAAATGTTTGCATGCATCTTTGGGCATAAAAGTAAAGGTATAGGATTAGTTATCTGGAATATTTGGGACCTGGGGTTTTCCTGATAAGGGATCCTTTTGTACTTTGGATCACCATTCCTTAAGACTTCAAGAAAACATTTAAATCTAAAATAAGAGAGAAAGGAAATTATAATTATTTGTTAAAAATTGGCTTTATGGGACAGGGCAGTCCTCTAATTCTAAGCTTTCTGGGAAATGGTTTTCCAGATAAGAAATCCTATACTTGTATAATAAGTCTTCATGTTTTCACTGTGGTAAATTCATTAAATGCTAAACTGTGCTGGAAACACTGTATGTTACGAGATGCCAAACAGTCAAAGGACCCAGTTATTAAAAAAACATTTTAAAGGTTAATTCTTTACATGAAAACTTTCATTTTGACCATAACATTTTAAGTTTGTGCCTTTCATTCAGTATATTCAACAGTATATTTATAAAGTTTTGTAAAATAAAATAAAGATATGTTGTTTTACTTTCTATTGTTATTCCAAGTAGAATTGACTAAGAACTTACTTTATATCCCAGTTTGCACTGGAAAACCATAGCAACTAAAAAAAGTAAACAGTAAATGCTACCTGCTGATATGGGTTACTGGACCTGGTGTACACTTTATTATTATTATTAATAACATGTATTTCTATAGCACCAACATATTGCGTAGCACTTTCTGATTTCTATAAAACTGTGCCATGAATATTAAATGATTATGTTATGCAGTGAAAATGAATATGTAAGACACATCTCCTCTAAGAGAATTCTAAAAAGATTTCATGTGAATATGAAGAATCAGGAAGCAAATCAAGCATTATACAAAACAGAGGAAACCGAGATTTCTGCCTTCAAATGCTTGTAAAACAGGGGGACAACATCTGCAAAGGATCTTGCAATAACAATCTAATCAAGTTCTCTATCATTTCCCATTTGCAAAGCCCATGTGCAATGGCCATTTAAATTCTCCATGTGATCATGAAGCCAAAAAAAGTTTCTCATTTCCAATGCTCAAATGCATAATTGATCCTTCCTTTGTCATTATGTTAAAAAATTACTCCCAAGAGCTTATAGCTAATGGGTAGTATTAGTTATTTATCAAACTGTATAAAAAAAACGGCAGCCAACTACACCACAAATCTCCTGGTGTCGCAGTATTACAAAAACTCATTTATTAAGTTGTGTGTTGATTTTCAGTGACCACGTACCTCTGTGTAACAATCAGGCTTTAAAGTAAGCAATCACTTGTATATATATGTATAACTTTATTTGTAAAGTGCTGTTAAGGAGGTGCTGTACATTGCATAAAAGTACAATATATATATAAAAGAATACATGGGGGAGACAAATCTCAAATTTCAAATATAAAGAATCATAGGACAGAGAGCTTAAGTGCAATATGGTAAGAGACATAGAGGCAGATTCACTAAGATCCGAAAATTCGCCAGCGTAGGCATCGCTAGCGTTCGCAGCACTTCGCTAGGAGAATTTTTGCCAGCGCTATGCAAATCTACTCAAGTGCGAATTTACGCTCAGGTCGGCGAACGGTAGCGTAGTTGCGCTAGTGTTACTTCACTAGGCAGAGCGCTGTTCCGCTAGCGAAGCCTAATTTGCATACGTCGGGAACTTTAACTTATAATAGAAGTATATGTTACAGCCACTACATTCCACTACACAAGCCCAGGAAACCTTTAATAAATTATATAAATTTGTCCTATTGCCCTACATGTGCCCCCTGTATAGTTGAGTTGCCATATGTTAGGAAATGAAGGGGGGAAGAAGGGTAACCCCTCAAAAAAATTATCTATCTTTTTCAGACTATCACCCTCCTATGCTAAAATACACCTGCGTTTTTTTGGGACTTTTCAACCGCCTATCTATTGTATTGAACTTCGCCTGGTCTAACCAGGCGAAGTAACATCTAGCGTAAGTGCTAACGTTGAGGAAAATGTTCATCTTAGTCCTTCGTCAGTGCGCAACTTCGCCTGGTGTAAGGGTGTGAAGTTGCGCAAGTCTATCTACTTTGCTAGCGAAAATTCGCCAGAGCCTGTGTTAGTGAATTTGCGAAGTTGCGAAATGATGTCACACTGGCGAATTAGCGCTAGAGTTAGACGCTTCGTGCTTTAGTGAATCTGCCCCATGCTGGGAAGGAGGTCCCTGCCCCATAGAGCTTACAGTCTAACTGGATGGGAGGCTAATATACAGGTACAAATTGGAGATGAAAAAGTGCACATGGTAAGGTATAGTCAGTAGGCACAGGAATAGGCTAATGCTATAGTGCTCCAAAAGGTAGGCTCTTCGTTTTTCAAGAGATTGAGAGAGGAATTCAGGGATGGAATTCCTAAGGTAAAGATCAGCAAGATAGAAGGGTTTGAGACGAGAGGTGGCAGTAGATGGTGTGAGAAGAAGGTGGATCTGAGAAGAGCAGAGAAGATGACCAAGAAGAAGACAATAGAAGAAATGTAGAGCACTTGAAAATGATATGGGAAAATACAGCATTCACCACTGGTATCACCACTGGGTTTCTTAAAGGAAGGCAATACTGATAGCAATTTAGACCAGGCTCCCCAATGTTTAGCACTGACCATGAGATGGTGAACCAACACCAGAGAGCCTGGACATCATAAATAATAAGGCCAGACATGATGGCCACAGTAACTCACTTATGGCTGTCCTACTCCTGTTATGCAAGCAAGACAGAGAATATAGAGGGAGAAGTATAAATGATAGTGAAGAAAAAACAAAGGAGAAGTGAGGTAGCAGAAGATAAGAGGAGAATGGGGTTAAGAATTCAAATCAAAAATAGAGATAAAAATGTAGAAAGGAAAATAAAATGTTGGATGATGGATAAATGGCATGGAGAACTCATTTGGAGAAATGATGAAAACAAGCAAAAGGAGGTAAAACAAAAATAAAAAAGTATGTATAAAAATGTGCATAAATACAAGGGAACAATCCTTAATGGTGTCCATCATTTTAATATTATTGGAGGTATGGTACATGCCGCTCAAACGTTTTGTATTTTATATTACCCTCTTTTACAGTACCCTCAGCTTCAGAATGGCTTGTGCATTTAAAGCAGTAGTGGCTACATGTACCCTGTGTTCTAAAGAAGACTGATGGAGCACTGACATCTTGTCCAAGAACTAAAATAAGTTGTGTTTCCCTGCTCTAAAACCTAATTTCATACAGAGATACAAAATATGTTTTACCTTGTAAACATCTAGTTCTCCGCACTGAACATCAAATAGGGTGTAAAGTTCACTGAGCATTGTGATAACTTGCATGGGTGAACAGTGAGAGCAGATTGCTGTGAATCCCACAATGTCTGAAAAAAGCATTGTTACATTATAAAATCTCTTGGCCTGTACAGCTTGCCCTTGCCACAGCTGCTGAGCAACTTCACCAGGAAAAATTGAAAATAAAAGATCCACGGTCTTCTTTTTCTCTTCTTCTAGAGCTTGATGAGCTTGCTCAAGAGTAGCTTTTAGCTTTCCTAACCTCTTTTTCAATCCATCCTGTGCTCTTGCTTGTTCCCCAGTCAATACAACATCCCTCAGGGCATTGTGGATTGGAATATCTGATAGATACAGCCCTTGTCCTGTGAAATCCTCTAATCTACCCACACATGGTGATCCCAAAAATAAAATGGCACCGGATTCAAATACGTAGATCATTTGACCTTTCAAATCCATTGCCTGTAAATAGACAAAACATGTTAATTGATAGGGATTCTTATAAATCTTAGTAATACAAACACAGATTAGTTGCATGTGTAACAGGATGTTTTCCAATTATTAGGTAGTGAAAAAACTACACAAATACCAAGCTCTAAATGACTGAAATATTGAGCATCATCTCTTGAAAGGTTGAGGCAATGGGTGCTTTATATTACTACTGCCCACCTTCAAAGATAAAAATGGATATTTACAGTATGAACCCCTTGGGCTGAGTATTCGATAAAAAATAATTGGTCTACGGTAATACAATTAGTCTTTTGAGGTTAATTCATCAAAAATATCTGGGATTTGGGGTGTGTGGGCTAATATGTTTTATGCCTCAAAATATTAATTCTTAGATTCATTCAGAACAGTGTCTGTAGGTACTGTAATGAACCTATTGACAATATCTCATTTACAGAAAGAGATACACTTCTGGTTGAAGGTTATTCAAGCATAATAAAATAACTAATTAATTTGTATATATGTGACACTTGGACACTATGAGGTGTCTAAAGCTCACACCAGACTTCTCACAGTGCATTGCACAAGCAATCAATGAATGTGACAATTAATGTAGAGTGGACATTCTTCCACAATGAATTATATTAAGATGGGGGTTCCCAATTTTTTTTTTATCTGTGAGCAACACTCAAATGTAAAGACTGTTGGGAAGTCAAACAAGCAAGAAAAAATCCATAAAAATCCATAATGAGGCCAAAGAAGATCGGTGAGGTTGCATCCTGCACCCTAACCCACAGTAAGTCAATTTTCACCCAACATGCCATTTCAAGTGCTATGTCACATCTGTGACACCATTGGAAGGGACAAGGCAAGTGAGAGTATATAAAACAGCTCTGCCCCATCACTGTGTGACTGCGAATGTGTCCCACCATCTGCCTGTGACCTGAGGGTTTCATGCTGACTACTTTGACCTAAATCATCCACAATCTCCAAACTGTTATTTATATTTTGTCATAACAAATTCTTTACTGGTTACATTTATAGTGACTTACAATAGGTCAACCTTATAGATATGTGCCACCTGACTGTTAAGATAAATCTCAAAAGCGGAGATTAAAAAAAAAGTAGCTGTGATAAACACATTATTCACTTTCTAAGAGACACTAGTACCCCATGTGTTGATATGAAATATTTCAAACACCACAATAAAGTGCCAAGTTTAAGAAGAGCGAAACAAGCACAAACACCCATTGTGGATTCCTGTAAATATTTGCTGTACTGTAGATTAATGAACAGGATCTGGAAGTGCCTTGCATATGTAGGTTTGCCAGTCTGTTTTGTAAATTATAATGATCATTTTCTCTGTTAAGAACTTCACAAAGTAAGGTCACAATGGCCTCTTATTCGTTTTTAAATGCATATAAGGTGATATATATTTTTCAGAAGTCAGCTATGCTACAAAATCATCTAGTGTCAAGAATGCCATATGTCTAACTCTCTAAAACTGTTATTAATAGATTGATGCATTTACATTTCTCAAGAGACTGAAAAATTGAAAACGTCAAATTTCATTAATGTCTTTACAACTAATGAGGTGCAGCTTGAGGTTCTTATGGAAAGAAGCCTTCATATTGCATTATATATTAATGCGCAAATAACAGAATGACTGAGAATGATAAATTCATTCACAGCTAACAGCAAATATTTCAGTCTGTTTTAGATGCATACAACTAAGCATATGGCCCAAACATTTTAAGTGCTTGCTGAAGATCAATTTTATTTCTTATGAAAAATGTCTTGTCTACTCTAGTCTTGGCTTACTCAACACATGCTATTTTCCACTGAAATAGTCAATTTCCAGGCCTCTGGGGGTTTCAGATATTGCCTCTGTCAACTTCCTCTGATCTTCACCAACTGGGGACACTGGCAGAAAGGATTTTCAGTCTGATTGACTCCTATCAAATGTCTCTTGATTTGCTGAACTATACACAAAAGAACGGTTTTGGCTAAATATGCATGGCTGACTTATATTAGGTGACTGTAACTATAGTCACAGATACCAACATTTTAAAATGGAAAATCACAAGTTAGGATACATCTATCTTGGATTGCACCTGCCAAATATGGCTGTGTACTTATCTCACCAAATGGTACAATTTTTTGGTAAGCCACACTCATATTTGGGTCCATGATCAATAGTTAACTATGTCTTAATGTAATACTGAAGAACTGACTATATTTATCTGACTATCTATCCAAAGACCAGTGGATTTTTTTTTTCAAGCCTCCATTTATGGTACAATGTTTTGTCCAGGCCTCCTTAACCATACAAAAAAACAACAGATATACAGGTATGCTGCCATGAAAAATACATTTTGCACACACATAAATAAAATTAGCTAAGCCATGTGTGTGCACCAACCATAGTGAACTCATTTGTACAACATTGTTGCATCACTCATCCTTTTTTAGTTCCATAAATGTCCAGGACAGCAAATAATGTAATGACAAGTGTTGTCCTAATTGGGCTCTTGAAATAATTTTTCCCCCCACATCACACATTCGCTGTTTTGAGCACCGCCTTTGGTGTTCAAGAGCTGCAGTGCACCACAATGATAATAACAATGTCTAGTAGATGTCTATTCTGACTTACATGTACAAGGTCCAGTTTCTTCATTAATCTTTGCCACATATATTGTTATGGGTTCACCAACAAAGCTTAAACTAAATTGTAGCAAAGAAAAACTATAAAAGTTAACATGTTTACAAATATCTTACCTTTGATGGCTGGTCAGTAGTACTGTCCAATTTTTTAACTCTTATAATAAACTGCATATTGAGCATAGTCAAGATTCCACTAAACGTGCAACTTATTTTAGGAGAAAGGATTTCAAAGTATTCGTCAAAGGTAGATTTCCGTGGAATGTCTCTTCTGTTGAGGAGCCTTTTCACACCATTACCAATTTGAAACATAATCATATCTTTGTCAAACATAAAATGGAAAGGAAAGGTCTTGCAGAAAATTGATGCAGGTATTACAACATATGACTGGGGTTTGCTTGGTGATAATGAAGGCCTTGTATTTTTTAACTGCACAGAATACAGCAAGTAAGGTTCCTTAATAAAGTCATTGCCATCACTGGAGGAGTGGGGTATCAACCTCACTTCTACTTCAGTTTCAAACAAGATGTATGCTGCTGCCCTAATAATTCCAGGTAATATTAAAGGTGTAATATTATTAGGAAAAAAATAGTACACATTTAAATAATCTTGATCTTTTTCTAGGCACAGAATTGAACCTTCCTCAAGTCCACTACACTCTTCCAGTGTCCTGGATTGGCCACTCTGTTTCAAATGGGTTCCAAAGCTATTTAGAAAGTCCTTCAATGTTCCTGCAACCACTTGCAATACATGTTCATCTTCTTCATAACAGATTCTGAAAAGTTCATCACCCAACATTTCTTTAACATGCTCTACAGGAACACCTAAAACGAACAGGCAATGTTAAAATACAAATAAAACAATCAATCGATCTATATGTGATTATACTACTGTAGTATTACAAGGATATAGCTTAATAGTTTGTTATCTGCAGAGGTTTTGATAACTTCTTTTCGACTAGAGACTATATAGAAACATATAATTTGACCAGAGGGATCTATACTTTTTAACATGACCATTAAAAGTACAGCAGAATTCTCTGCTTTATACAGAGAATGGCAACAACAGCAACAACAACTATTATTTGGTATATAGGATCACGTTTTAAATTCATCACTTTTAGTCAGGAGGAGTTTACAGAAACAAAACATCCTGTTGGTATTACTGTAAAATTATTTGGTTCTACATTCAACAATATAAAATAAATTTACAAATATGCAACAGTGGCATAAATGGGCATAGCTACATAGTGCCAGGCTGTCATTAGACATGAGAGAACTAGGCCGGATGCATGACAACAAAATTACTATTGTACCAGATAACAATCAACAGAATCTGTTTAAGATATGCAAATACACAGATTTAATCCTCCACATTATGTAAAGTAACATTCTGTCATTTGCATGTTTTAAACATCAGTGGAATCTGCGTCATTGCTACAGTAATTGCTAAAACATCAAATCTGGGCTTAAAGATCTTAAAACACTCTCATCCTCTACAACAGATTCATGTATTTAATTGCTAACAAAGCAAAATGTTAACACTTTCATTTGTTCTCAGTATTATTAGGCATTCTAGTCATTATTATGGAAGGAAATTAACTAATCTTGTGTAATGATAATGATATAGTTGAGCATTATTGAACTACCACTGAACATTTCAAAGACCATAGAGTGTCTATAATCTATGTATGGTTTATTACGTCATTCCATTCTTTCATGATTGAGGAGAGAAAGGGGAAGGGTTGTGTTGGATAATCTAAAACCTAGCTAGAAATGATAAGTCTAAAGCAATTACACTATTGTAGGAAATTCAAACTTGGGTCTGCTGTCTCAATAATTACAACCCCTCACCTTTAGACTAGGGCCTAACAATGATTCTCCACAGGTGGAAGATCTACTACCCTACTGCTCCTCTTATTCTCTTCAGATGAGCTGCAGCATATTTCAGTGCAAACTGCTTAAACTTGCATTTTGTAGCTGAAATCCAATAAGTCATTTAAACAAATGAAGTAGTGCTAAACAAACACTCTCCCCGCTTTTTGTAGCATCAGGTGCAGACTGTGACTCTGTCTGCTTCAGGTCTGATCCATATT
>CM044432.1:41802020-41814218 GCA_024363595.1 Xenopus borealis
TGGGAGCTATTTATCAGAATAAAAAATGTTTTTACTATTTTCTGAAAACCACTCCAACTGAATACTCACTTACTCCCCACCCACCACATTTATCAATACATTTTTACAAAAGTTTCTTGTGTGGGAAAAGACTCGATAAAATTGTGAAAAAAAATCCAATTTCTACTATTTTTTTCATATCTGTTGCAGAGAACTGAGACTTTTTTCAGATTTGATGCACAAAACTATGAAAACTTTGGATCATTGAACGAAACTCCCTGCAGATCATGATATTTTCAAAATGTCAATGAGATATCTGCCATTGACTTATACATGAACTAGGCAGGATGCTTTGGAGTACTTTTTTATTCTGACTTTTAACACCACTGGGGTTTAATAAATCTCTAAAAAAATCGAGTTTTTTTTCTACAAAAAAATTGTGGGTTTTCCCCTTTAAAAGTTTGACCAGAAAAAAATCAGACTTCAATAAATAATTGTTATTTATTACATATGGGCATACAAGAAGAAGTAGGGATCTTATATAATTTTGGTCCAACTATAAAGGTGTGTTAGGGATTTGTTCAGTCCTGGTTGGAGGATGCACAACATTATAAAATGCTAAACCAAATCTTAAAGGTGTTGTTCACCTTAAAATTAATTTTTAGTGTGATATGATTGCTATTAGTTTAATATTTTTATTATTTGTGGTTTTTCAATTAATTAATTTAGTACTTAGCAACTCACCGATTTGCAATTTCAGCAGTCTGGTTGCTAGGGTTCAAATTACCAACTATGCATTGGTTTAAATAAGAAACTGGACCTTGAATAGAAAAGGGCCTGAATAGAAAAAGTTGCAATATCATTAGATTTGTATTCTTGCAGAACATTTGTTTTTTTAGATTGGTCAGTGACCCCATTGGAATGCTGAAAACAGTCAGAAAACGAAGGCAAATTATTCAAAAACTATAATCAAATAATGAAGACCAATTAAAAAGTTACTTAAAATAATAAAAAGTTTATGAATTTGCAGCTCAGTAAAGTCACAGCCAAGTTAATAGGAAAATAAATTCCCATAACATGAAAATTTCATTAACATTTAGAGGCAAATGATGAATGATGATGATGATGATGAATTGAATTAAGATTATTTTCTCATTAAATTGGATCTGGACCTATGCAGTATACAAAAATCCTATGGATTTGATCACACCCTAAACTGAGCCCTGAAATAGTTGCATATAAAAACTAAGGGGTTAGAAAATGCATATTATTGTTCAGAATGATCTCCATAACCACAATTAACTGTTCAGCTACAGAGGATATCATCTACATAAAACGAATTACTGTTCAGAGACTGCTTATGCTAATATAAAAGGCTAAAAGTAGAGGAGAAAATGAGAATCCTTAACGGTTACCTCTGGAGGGTGAATTAATGGGAATTCATGGTTACTATTTCTGGCTTGTGATGTTCACTCATTTTACATATGGCTCAGTGCACAAGCATTGTGTAAAAGTATGTTTTCATCATGCTTAAAATTAAGAGCAGCATACATGGACTATTCTGGATTGTTAAGAAAAGAAAGATAATAGAGATAGGTACCAAGAAGTAGAAAAAGAAATTTACAGGAGGTCCAGACCCTCATATTTATGCCACTGGCCAGCACCAAAGTTTTTCAATATCTATACTCTACATAGAAGCCTATGCTTACATACACCTAGAGGTCTATTTATTAAAACTCGACTTTCTCACTCTATTAAATTAACCAAACTCCCAAACCCAAATTCCCTTAATGTACTTATAATTATTGTATGCATCAAAAAGTTGCAACAACATCTAGGAGCAGATTTACTAAATTCACATGAAGGATTCGAAGTTTGATCGAATTTTCAAAAAGATTCAAATTTTTTAATATTTTTGAAGACCACTTCGACCAGGGAATTTTGAAAATTTGATCGAATCGAATGATTTGAATAAAAATCTATTCGAATATTCGACTATTCGACAGTCTAAGTACTTCCCCTTTAAATTTTTATCCAACCGCCTAGTTTGCCAGATCAAAGCTACCGAATTGGGATTAATTATTTTTGATCGAATAAAAATATTTGATGAAATGGTTAAAATTGTTTCGAACAATTTTATCGATTGTTCGAATATTTGCTATAATTTGCGGTCAAATCCGATATTCGAATTCGAAGGATTTGTATTCCTCAGCTATTAAAAACCCCTCAAATTCGACCAATAAATGTGCCCCTTAGTGTCAGTTCAAATTCTGCAACATTTTTGACATTTTGTCTCCTGAAAAACTCAAATTTATTTGATTATGGAACGAAAACTATTGTAAACAGCCCACAACTATTGAGAATCCTGAAGGTAAAAAACATGTTCCAGTTGTTAAAGGGACCATCTGCTTTGACTTCTACATGATTTCAACAGATTTTAGACCTTTATTCTAGTTAAAGGGCACCTGTCAAAATGAAATTTATTCCCCCTCCAGAGGTGTGGGATAATAGAGCTTGCACGCTGATTGGAGAAAACAATAGTTTTTTTTGTTTTTTTTTAATAGCTAGGCCACCCACACTGTTGTCCATGTACGGAGCAGCACAACTTGCTCATTATGCCATGTGACTTAAGCTTGTGAGGTGCATCCACCATGTTTATGTCAGATGCATTTGCATAGTTATGATTATTATTATTAACATGTATATTATTTTAGCTACAACATATTTCACAGCACTGTAAAGTAAATGTGTCTCACTAAGTCACATGCATTACATACATAGAACATATTGAGTTAAATACATCACTATGAATACCGGTACAAAAGGTATGGAAGGCCCTGTGCAAAAAGAGCTTACAATCTAAAGGGTAGGGAATAAGACACAAGGTGCGGGAGTGGGAGCAAGCGCACTATACAACATGGCCCTGGTTGGCCTGGCACTGGCCCTGTGGTGGTGGAAATCTTTCAGAAAGATAGGTGCCCTTTAAAGGACAAGGAAAGAAGTAGTTAGAAATGTTGTACCACAGCCATTTAGCAGTATAGATCTGTGTCTCCAAAGATGCCCCAGTAGCCCCTCATCTTCTTTTCTGCTGATTCACTGATTTACATGCTCTGTGCTGCTGTCACTTACTGAGCTTAGGGCCCCACTCACGATATACAGTACACATAGTATAGAAATGTCATAATATAAGGCTAATTAGAAATTAATATGGATGATTACTACATTGCAGCACATAACCCAGTGCAATTAGCATCAGAATTTAACAATCATCCCTGTAGCATCAGCTTATATTATATCACAAACCTAATTTACCTAATTTGCGACAACCCCTAAGCTTAGCTTCTCAACAGCTCCTCAGAGCCCACGGAGTGTATGAGTGTCACAGAAACTTTACAAGATGGTGACCCCCTGTGATGAGTTTGAAGTCCTTGATCATTGCTGCTATTGAGAACCTGACTTTAGACTTCTGCAATACGTTCGGTATATCAAATATGGCATTTTTAGCCTTATTAATATTTAGGGTTTAGTTCTCCTTTAAGGATCATTATACACTCCCTTTGCAATGTCATTCACTCTTCTATATTCTCTTCAATAGTGTGCCCATATATCTCCATTCCATTCCTCTAAGAGCTGCTCCTTACCTGGAAATCACTATATCAATCACTCCATAAGGAGTTCTCAGCCACTTAAAAGCGAAACTAAAAACCTACTTGTTGGAGAACCAGCACAGTATCTGGTCCAATCCTGACTCTCATAGAACTTTGCATTATTGTGAAAAGCAGCACATATTACCCTCCTATCTATACCTGTATGTTACCCTTCTATATTATAAACTTAATGGAGCAGGGGCAAGGGCACATGTCCTCTATAACTGTGTATTATTATCTGCAATATTACTGTAATTTAAATATATATATATACACACACACATACATACCTGCTGCATTTGACTGATCAATAATAATTTTTTCAAAGTTTTCTTTTTCTGCAGTTTTTCCACAAACAGGTATACTTGGCAATTTAAAACCAGAAAAAGCTGCCCTGCAAAACAATTGGCACAAATACAAGTTACTCAGTCAAGTCTCTTCAGTATTGTGGTTTGGTAAAGAATTCTCTTTCTCAAACTATAATATTCTCAACTACTAAATCAAACATCCAAAACAACTGATGCACTAGAAGACTTTATTTTTGTTGAAATACTCCAAAATTCTTTAGGATGTGGAGTGAACACTTATAAGAAAATATTCCAGCTGTGTACGCAATCTGAAAAAACATGTAGAATTCCATTACAATATTTCTGTGGATGTGTGTATGCATGTGTTTGTAAACAGGTGAGCAGACCAAAAAATTAATTCTAGAAGGCAAATGCATACTTCTATTTCTTCCTCTTAGAAATGTCTGCAAATATATCCATGTTACTTTAGCTACAGACAAGTAGTAATACAAATACATAATTATTTAATTAACCGCATTATTGCCATGTCTGTGCCTGTATGCCATAATGCCATGTTACTAGGCAATGCCCGTTCCATTACAAGTTCATTACAGAATATTAAAAATGTAAAAATCCGTAATTTCCACTTTACAGAGCATAACAAACTCCCAGGTAATTTAATATATATGAAAGTACTGTTCTTCTAAATATAGACATATATAATGATATACTGCTTGTTATACAACTTGGGTAATGAAGCACAGCAGAGAGATTTATGGGACTAAAGACCCCTCTCTTTGTCATGCAACCTCTCCCTCTGTCACTATGCTCCTGGGTTTGCAAAATATTTTAGATACCTTCGATGCAAATTCCATAGTTAAAACTCACATAAATTTAAAAATAACAAATACAAAAAGTATTTTAGAAGTTATGCCTTTATTGGTTAACAATAAAAATACATTGCAAGCTTTTGGAGCACCAATGCCCCTTCGTCAGGCATAAATACAAATGAAAGCTATAAAGGCACAGCATATATTTAAGATCTTGAATGTGCTAGTGATGTACCTCTTCTATTTCAATAGAAATAGATAAATGCAAATACTTCCACAGAACAAACCTGCTTACCTGTTAGTGCTTGTTTTGTGTCTTGCTATTGACCGCTGAAGGGCAAGATTCAATCTGTCAAACTGCAAAAAAAAGGGTTATCACACTTATAAATATTAGTGATAATAATAATAATAATAATGAGCTTTTATTACAAAAAGGTGCAACAATGCATTTTGCTGCAAATGTGCAGAAGATGTTACAGGACTCCAGACAATTGCATTCTGGGTCTCGGAAAATGCATTGTGGGAGAGACCTGGAATGCTTTTGTGTTTGGTGACAGCAATGATGTTGCATACAGCCCCCCCCCCCTTCTAGCTGCCATGCATTCAGTGTCACAATTTTTTAAATTTGAGCTCAAGAGAACAAATTCTGCCACTCCTTCATATGAGATATTTAGAATCGTATGGTGAGCTCTAACTTTCACACACTGTGTTAAAAATCTTGTAGGAACGAATGGAGAATGTGGTCACTTATTATGTACACAGATGGGGTATGTAGCTGGTACTATAGGCTGAAGCAGGAGTTTTATCTTCAGCCCTTATTGATTGAGTCTAAGCTCTGTGGTGATGGGTGTATGTGGTTAAAAACTCAAAGTAAGTATTATTTTTGGGATCAAGCATAAAGTTATCCCTTCATGGACCAAATCCTCCTATCAATTCAAATGAAGACAATGTAGAAAACAAATTTGGGAATTGATTTGGCTTGTTGTAAGTGGCAGAGATTCAGGGCAAATTAAGATTCTGCCCGGTTGATTTGCTCATCTCTGGTGGTGACATTCAGTGCCCTTGGTGCAGAGAAGTCAAGCTCTGCATCTGTTCTGTACCACTGCTCCCACAATCAGACGCTTTCCCAAATTAAACAATGACATCTGCGTTTCAATGGGAGCTGCAGAGAATACATTTTGCTCTGCTAGTATTGAAGCTTTCAATCCTGAGATCACAAGAAAAGCTAATTCTGTTTGTTGCTGTTGCAGTGCCAGTAAATTAGTATCTGTTTTCCACCTTCAGTAAGATTTACATCCTGACTGTTTCGCTTTTAGAAAGTCATTAAAACACTGACACATGCTTTTATGGATTACAATTCTTTACAATATATTTTTTCCATATCAACACCCAATCAGCACTGCATTCTGCACTGCACATCCATAATATTTACAACATATGCCTGGAATAAGTCTAGAAAGCTGTTAAATGAAAGCTACGCAATGAACATGTCTCTTCAAAGGTGCCTCATAAACACTGTTTATTTCAAGGCTAATTTTACTGGGTGCCAGATATGACCACCCATCTATAAGCTGGTCCTTCAAAACGACTAGAATTTTAAGTTTAGACAGAGCTTAATTGCAGGATTAGAAAGCATTTCTGCATGTTCGTTCCAGGGAAGGCACTTATATACAGCAAATGTGCACCGGTGGCATTCTATAATATCTGTATCTGCCATAGGAATAATTTATTAGTACCTGAAAGCATAACAAGCAGCTGCATTAACTCTCAGATTATGTGTGTGCATACATCTCTGCCTACTGTGCTTCACAAATCAACATGATACAATGTACAGAGCATCCCCAGACACAGAGAGCATTGCACTGGCAATCAAGCCAGATTTACCTAGTTCAATCCAATCATCTAGATGGGGAAAGCAATTTTCTGCCTTAGTGCTGACCTGGAAAACAATTTTCACAGCAACAGCTCAGAACAACAGCAAACAGGTTTGTAGCTTTGCTCGGCAAGAAAGGTCAACACTTGAGATCATTTCATAAAAGTGAAATGTATAGATAGATAGATAACAGGATAGATAGATAACAGGAGTTTTATGTTGTACGCAGATAATGTCTGGGAATGTTTGGCTGCTGCTTAAAGCTGGCTAAAATAGAATGTATTGCTTCCAGCTACAGGTGGCTTTAAGGGAATAAGAAGAATATTTTGCTCCAGAGGGAAGCAATGAAAGCGATTAGTAGCTGTTTACAAACAGTGACATATATGCAAGTGAGACATCTATCTTTATAGCTGCTTACATACATCTTATAATATAAATTCAGTTTAAATTCACAGCCATGACAGCCATCAGAAAGGCATGGGGGGCTGCAACTGCATTTATTTTATTAAGGGTCAGGGTTTCACTCCCAAGCAATCTCTAAAGACAAAATTAGACAATGCAACATTTATATTCATTAAAATATTTAAATAGAAATTTACCATTAAATGAACGCTTAGGACACTTAAAAGGTGGGTATTTTTTTTTAATTTTGTGCATTTTTGGTCTAGGTTTTACACTTTACATTTATGCTCTATATTTCTAGGTCAAAGCATCTGGCAAGCAGAATTCAGACAATTCTTTTTATGCAGACCAATACAAGAGATACTCTGCACTCATCCCATTATCAACCCATCAACTGAAACATGTTGTGCCTTAAGCTACTAAAAATGCCTTCCCCTTTAAACAAAACAGGGATTGTTTGTCCATATATTGCAATATATTTAAGCTGGCCAACTACGTCATCCCCAATATGGCCAGTCCTAAACTCAATTTTCCTCTGATTCATTAAGCATTCTATTGCTTCATTATACATTTTACAAAGGGACTAAGTTTTACCTGCAACTTACTTGCTGCTTTCAAAGTAAAGCAGGTTAACAGCCAAACTGGAGAGATGCAGAACACATTGGTCTAAAAAAGGTTGAAGTTCCCTTTCAAACTCAAACAAAAAAATTTAAGAGCTCATTGAAAGGGGGAAAATATTTTTTGCCTTTTGCTCTGGGATTTACCCCACAGGCACAATGCCTGCACCTGGTAATGCCAGATGCAAGTAAATCCTGTACTTAGCACCTGTGAAATAATCCAGTGCAAAATGGATACAGGCAAAAAGTGACTGTGTATGGAGCCTTTAACACATAACTCTTGTCTGTAAATGAGTCCTTTAGGTTTCCAGCTCCTGAACTATGTACTACTGTATGTATTATGTGCACAGGCAGTGCATAACAAGGTATGTTCATCAACATTCCAATGAAGTTTATCAGCACTGATGTTGCTAAAATGTACAGCCCTGCCACCCCTTCCTAGGGAACCAAGTGTCTCATTGCATGTGACGTCCCCACAGCATTAACTTATTCTCACTTGCACATATGATTTATACAGTTCCTGAAAACAGATGAACTGCTCTATAAACAAGGGAGCAGCACATTCAGCTGGACTGGACTGTACATCCAGGATTGGTCCATTACATGACAACTACTGGTTTGGCAAATAGAAAGAAAGCAATTTAGAGTGATTAGCTCCTTCTCTGCTGCCAGTTTTGCTAAGCATGTTGGGTAGAGCAGCTAGCCTGGCACTGGAGGGTTCCAAATAACCATGAGCACATTTAAGCCCCCCCAAAAAATGGATTAACCCCTTGGTTGAAAACACCTGGGGTAATGATCTCTTTAACAAGAGTGTGTGTGAGACAGTTTGGTGTTCTGTGCAGAGCGTGGAAGAAATTACCTCCGGGAAGATGAACTTTCGGATGCTTTCTGCCAAGGTGTGCAGATAAACCCGGCTCCGGCTGGTCTTCCTCTGTGGGGGCTCATCTTCTCTCTTGCTCGGGGTGCTGATCTCACCCACCTCCTTACAGATGGGGAGAGAGACAGCAGCAGCAATGCCTGGTACTTCCTCATCCCCTTCCTCTGAGCCCTGACTTTGTGTCAGTAAAGAGAAGGGACATTCCCCTGTGAGCTTGAGCTCCTTCAGCTTGGTACAGAACATAATGCCCACACTGGAAGCTCATCAGATGCCCCTTGAGTTGCCACGGCCCCACAGGTTCAGCTTTGGTGCAAAAATTCCCAATGAGGAGCAGCTCAGAGATCCAGGACACAGGCTGAAGCCACTGTATGGGAAAGCATTGTATGCTGCTGAAGTGTGAGGGGCGGAGAGGAGCTCTCTGACATGGGGGAGGCACAATGCTGAGCCTCAGGGATAGACCACCCTCCTGCACTTGCTTTGCAGTTCGACATGTCTGTCTCCTTCTGCCAGAAATGTGCTGAATAGAACAGTGGGAAGCATTTCCCTGTCAGGCTACAGGGTCATGTCTGTTTGTCTGGCTGTTTGGTCACTGTTCTCTTTGTCCTGACAGGATAGCAATCTTTCCCTGCAATGCTGAGCACCCACAGCTGCCAGTGATACCCAGCCATCAAAGATGCTCATGTCTTTAGAGTAAAGTTAAACATTTTTTTACCTAATATATATATTATAAAATGCACACACACTGGTACTTTTGGTTTGTTTTCATAAAATAGATGTTGAGTTGTGATACTAACACTAATCATCAGAAAAACCCTTAATAGGGTTGTTCACCTTTTTTTATGATGAGTGTGAGTGATATTCTGAGACAATTTATAATTGGTTTTCCTTTTTTTATTTGTCTTTTTATTCAGCAGCTCTCCAATTTGCAGTTTCACCAATCTGTATGCTAGGGTGCAAATGCATTGATTACATGCATTGATTACATGCACTGATTAGAATAATAGACTGGAAAATGAATAGGAGAGGCCTGAATATAAAGATGACTAATAAAATGTAGCAATAACAATACATGTGGAGTCTTACATAGCATCTATTTTTTAGAAGGATCAGTGACCCCCATTTGAATACTGGAAAGAGGCAGAAGAAGGCAAATAATTCAAAAACTATAAAAAAAGAGAAAAACAAAGACTAGTTCAAAAGTTGCCAGTTAGCCAATCAATAACATACCAAAAGGTAAAGGTGAACTATACCTTTAAGGCTACTGGAAGCTAATAAAGAATTAGAGGAGCCAGTGGCTGGATTGATGGATGTGTGTCAAATTCTTAAAGTGCAATTTGTATTTTGCATTTTGTATATATTTGTATTTTGACATCCAGGGTGCAGTAGATTCAGAATATTCACATCCACTGGCCAGTCAGTACATGGGTGATTTTCCTACTTATAAAAACTTTACTTTAACCCTCTACATCCCCTACAGATGCACATCAGTATATGAATCAAGGGTCCCTGTAGTGCCAATAACCCAGACGCTGCTGAGTCCGCTTCACCCACCTGACTTGAATGTACAATACAGCTGCAGCTAGAGAGTTTCTCTTTTTGAGTGAAGCTCATGGAACTGGCACCCTTGGCTGGGGGGGCAAGACTTAAAAGTGCAGAAAGGGTTAGCTTTAGCTCTCCATATCTGTAATTTTAATGCACTTGCCCCACTGATAATGTTTGGCTAACATTAGAGATGGGTAAAATGCTGTTCCACGAAAACATTTATTTGTTGAGGAAATGTTTGCAGTCACTTAGATCAGGGCTGTCCAACTGGCGGCCCGCGACCTCCCCTTGTGTGGCCCTCCATGACAGTCTGACGGCTGTGTTTGCTTATGTGTAAACTTTAAAAGGTATCAGTACAGAGAGTAACTGGCCCCTGCATTGTTTAAGACTCAAATCCAGGCTAATCCCCTGTATTGCTCACACATGTGACCTCCCTGCATTGTTGTAATAGTTACACCGCACACCCGGAATTTTACTCACTTTCGCTGCTGTAGTGGTGCTGATTATCCGTTGACCCGACAAGGCCACTTAGCAACAGCAATTCCACAATCATGGATCCGCACACACACTAGATTTTCTGCAGTGGGGAAACCCCTTTCTTTTTATTTATATTTACCACCAATATCAACGTTTCGGGGGGTAGAACCTCCCTTCATCAGGATATCCTGATGAAATGAGGTTGTACCCCCCCGAAACGTTGATATTGGTGGTAAATATAAATAAAAAGAAAGGGGTTTCCCCACTGCAGAAAAACTAGTGTGTGCGGATCCATGATTGTGGAATTGCTCCCTGCATTGTTAACACTTGTAACACCTCTGTTGTTCACACCCCTAAAGCCCTGTACTGTTCACACCTGAGACCCAGATAGAAACTCCCCACATTGTTCACCTGTTCACACCTTTTTCAAAATGATAATGGGGCACCAGCACTGTGTCACTGTATGTAGGAATGGTCCTGATGGGTTTCCTTGTCTCCTGCTCTGGTTTGCCTTCCCTATGCTCCCTGTGTGTGCCATACTCTGATTGCCCAGTGCCCCTTATGTGTGCCATACTCTGCTTGCCCGGAGCTGCTTGTGTGTGATTCACTGCTTGCCCTGTGCTCCTTGTGTGTGCCATGCTCTGCTTGCCCAGTGCTGCTTGTGTATGTCATATTCTGCTTGCTCAGTGATGCTTGTGTGTGCCATTCTCTGCTTGCCCAGTGCTGCTTGTGTGTGTTTTGCTTTGCTTGCCAAGTGCTGCTTGTGTGTGCCATACTCTGCTTGCCCAATGCTGCTTGTGTGTGTCATACTCTGCTTGCCCAGTGCCACTTGTGTGTGTCATACTCTGCTTGCCCAGTGCCACTTGTGTGTGTCATACTCTGCTTGCCCAGTGCTGCTTGTGTGTGTTATACTTTTCTTGCCCAGTGCTGCTTGTGTGTGTTATACTTTTCTTGCCCAGTGCTGCTTGTGTGTGTCATTCTGTGCTTGTCCAAAAGTAATAGTAGTATTTGACTGCCACAATCTTATAAGGCCTGTCAAAAGGGACAAAGTCATTGGAATATAGCCCCAAGTTCAAATGACACTAATATCAATTACCAAAAATATATTGCAAAAGACATTCCATTTAAGTTAAAAAGTAAATTTTTTATTCAACATAATATTTTTAAAAGAATAGGCATACAGACCAAATAATGTTCCACCTTATGTGTTTCATACCCACTGGTACTTATTTGTAGGCACTAATATTGTTCCATTTGGTCACAGCATTTAAACCCCAGGAGACCCCTCCCTCAAAATTTAAAACCAATGACATGTTGCCACATCACACTCTAGCGTTAAAGCAGCAACACAAACATTCAAGTAAGCCCTTTAAAAATACTTTGAGGGTCGAATTTCAAAGTTTTTTCACTTTGAAAATTCGGCCCTTAGTAAATCTGTCCCTTACATTCAGTTAATTACTATGGGATTTTTAGAAGTGTATTGATCAGTGGGTGACCGTTGGAGTTCACCATTTGATAACTATGCTTCTAAAAAAAATCCTATAAGAAAGAATGGAAAGTGAGGGATGGTTTCTGTGGTGAACTCTAATCTCACATTTTGATAAATGTGTCTTAACCCTTTAACCGCCAAGCACGTATTCCATACGTGTTGGCGGTTAAAGGCTCAG
>CM044432.1:41822446-41841197 GCA_024363595.1 Xenopus borealis
CCTTACACCTTTTGTTCTAAAGGTACTTAGTTATAGGAGCATATGAATAAGTGCAACTAGTTATGATTGTTGTTGCCATATTTCTGTAATAAACTGTTCTATTCTTTTGCTGGCCTAGTGGGGGTTTCTTGAGTGACTAATGTATCTCCATTCCATAGTTTCTTTGAGACAATATCTTCCAAAGTGCATAGAGGTGGCTACAGCTGACTTAACAAACATATAACCCTTTTGTTCTCAAATCAACTGCCTCATTAAGCAAATGCTAACATTTCTACGTGGGAAAGTGGAGAAATGTCTACAGTATTTATAACGTTTTACAGTAATTAATAAAGCATCTACTAAAAATACTCAAGCTCACTCTTAAGTAGAGAATCTCAGATTATAAAATGAATAATTATTGTAAACATAAACAGATGCAATCATTTGTGAAAAGTGAAATTTTTCACCAGGCACGGATTTACAGAGAAATTCAGCATTTTGCCATCTGCAATTTTTTAGGTGAAAATTTTGCTGTGAAAAAACAACCATTGACTCCAATGCATTTTTTGTGCAAAAAAAATAAGCAAAAAAACCCACTGACTGGCAAATTTTCAATGTGTCATAAATATGTCTGCAGTTATGCAAAATTATTTCATCACTAGTAATAATATATCACCTGTTGGTAAATTTAAGGTGTCACTAAAGCGTTTATATCCATATAATAATTTTTTTCTAAAAGCCTCAGGTTGTTTGCTTCACCTTAATGTGAAAAGTCATAAACAGTTTAGACTAAAAATAATAAAAAGTCCCATCTAATAATAGGCAGAATGGTTCAAAATGTTGCATAATTTCCCAAACTAACATTCATTATTATATCACTTTTGAATTCTGAAGGAAGAGCTCTGAATCGAAGATTCAGTTTTGGGATTTGGTCTGAACCCTAAGGGGCAGGTTTACTATTGGTCGAATTTCGAATGCTAAAAAAATTTGAAATTCGACCATGGGAATAGTGGGGAAGTGAAATCCTTTGAATTCGACTATCGATCAATTCGATCGATCTAATATATAAAAAATTCGATTGGTTGAATATTCAAATCGAATTTGAATTGAATATTCGAACGATTTTAAGCGATTGATCGAATTTTTTTATATTCGATCAAAGATAATGATACCCAATTCGGTAGCTTTGATCTTGCGAAGTAGGTGGTCGAATTAAAATTTAAAGGGGAAGTTATTCGACCATCGAATATTTGAATATTCGAATAAAATTCGATTCGAATTCGAATATTCGATGGTCGAATTTGCCTAATTTGCATATTCGAAGATTCAAATTCAAATTTAATACAAATTCGATCGAACTTCGAATTCTTCATGTGAATTTAGTAAATCTGCCCCTAAATATCAGATTACTTTCAGTTACATTTTCGCTAGTGTTCATTTCTGCCTAGCGCCTAGGTTAATTTGAATAGGATGGGTGCCAAAAAGTTTTATGGATGTCAATAGTAATGTTGGTGCAAATGCTTGAAGTGTCCACTTTTTCAAACACGTCCAATGAGCCATAAATGATAAAGAATTCAAGCTTTTTAGACTTCTATTTTCAATGTGGAATGGAATTTATTTAACATTGTTCCCAACATTTTGGAAATAAAAAGAGGGACAAAAAAGTTGGCACGTGTAGCACAGCGTATTGTTTTTGGAATACATTACCATGTTCCTTTCACAAAATTAGACAGGTTATGAAAGTTTGAACCTATTTCTGTCTTTTTTTTTCAGCTATTACAATTTTGCTAATAAAGGTGAATTGCCCTTTAAGCTGTGAGTCTAACTTTTCCCAAGGGACCTTTTATCTTATATTGTTACAATTACTTAATTGCTTATTTTGCTTATTTGCTGTGGCTGTTCTGGGCTCTCTGCCAAAAGCCAATTAAGTTAGAAACTTTGTTTCTTTTTCTGGATGTTCAGTACAGAGAAAAGCGGGACTTTCCAGTACAAATGAGGGACTGTGGGTTGAGCTGTCAAAAGAGGGACTGTCCCTCTAAAAATGGGATAGTTGGGAGGTATGTTCTTACCTCCGTTTGTTAAAACAATATTATATTTGAACTTTATGTTAGATCATTATTTTGTCGTCAGCTATTCATATTTTCTTTAGAATCTTCATCTGGAAGAATATTATCTAGTAATCCCCTCATAAATTTTCCATTATACTGTAAACCCCATTCTGCATGCCATCTGTAATTAAGTCATGTGAAAATGATTCAAGTTTAGCCCTTTTAGTCTCATTTAGATTTGGAGGCTGTGACGGATAGATAAACTCTAATCCAGCCCATTAGTATTTCCTTATTTTTACAATAGTCCTAAACACAAATATTACATAAAATGTTTTGGGTTGTCCTATAAAAATGACTTATCTGCAGTATAATGCCACACTTAGAGCAAGATGCACCACTAACTCCTCATGAAACAGCAATTACAGTAAAAGTGTTACAAGGCTTTTTCCCTTTGGCTCTAGCACTGACTTCTCTGGACTGCAGGGCCACTGACATTATGATAACTGTGCAAGAAACCTGACACCGGTGTGGGCACAGAAGAAGTAAAGTAGCCTTCAGAAATGGCAGGACATGGCAGTTTCCTATTTGATGCAACATTTTAAGGGTTCATTTAGTAATTCTGAGGATGCAAGGTCCTTTGGTGATCAATTAAGAAGCACACATACAGTAAGTGCTGCATTCTTGCAGGATGTGGCAGGTCTCTGTGTTCTAAAATGGAGCAGAGAGACCTGCATGAAATTTGCAAAGGCCAGAACACAGTGTGCAAAGTTCAAATATTTTAAATACATGTTTTTAAAATCTACAGACCCCCAACATTCATAGTGTGACCATAGGTTACCTACCCTTAATATTATACTGTTGGATATCAGCAAAGACTTTAAAGGAGAACTAAAGCTTAAATAAAGAAGTAGTTAGAAATGTTGTACATTATATTTTAGCACACCTCCCAACTGTCCCTTTTTTGGAGGGACAGTCCCTCTTTTGACTGCTCAACCTGCAGTCCTTCATTTGTACTGGAAAGTCCGTCTTTTCTCTGCACTGAACAGCCAGAAAAAGAAACAAAGTTTCTAACTTAATTGGCTTTTAGTAGAGAGCCCAGAACAGCTAATAGGTGCAAATAAGATACTTTGTAACACTTTTGAGATAAGAAAATAAGTAATTGTAACCGAAGAAATATTTTCAAACTTTCATAATCTGTCAAATTCTTCTTTTCTGCTGATTCACTGATTCACATGTTCTGTGCTGTGTGTGCATCACTGAAAATTTTCCAGAGACTCGGAAATGATGTCATGGCAACTTCACACTAGGGTTGCCACCTGTTAGATTTTGAACTGGACAGCCTATTTTTTTTTAAGTGCTGTTCTGGCTGCGCTAGGTTGAAGCACTGTAATTGAGAGCAATTCCCACTACCCTTTCATTTAGCAAAGGGGATTCAGGACCTGTGTGTGGTAATATATTAATGATATACATCCTATAAAACATGTGGTATCAAAATAGGGCTGTTTATATGTGCAGAAATTAAAGTGAAAATAAAGATACTAAAAGAAGTAAAGATACCATGCCAACCATGTCATTTTACACACTGTACTACATGTCTCTGCATGCTTTGGATTTCAAAGATTATGGTAATGTATTTAGGTGATTGAGGTAGAAAATAAGAGCTTGTGTTATTAACTAAACATACTGGATATATAAACCACATTCTTAATATAAATACTATTGTACTCTGAAAGGATTGCACTGTATTCCATTATCCACATTATAGTTAGTATGTAGTGATGGGCGAATTTATTCGCCAGGGACGAATTCGAGGCGAATTCCCACGATTCGCCGCTGGCGAATAAATTCGCGAATCACCAGCGAAATTTCGCCAAACGAAATTTTGCCAAAAAAACGAGGCGCGCGTCATTTTTGACGCGACGCGCGCCGAAAATGACGCGACACGCGTCGAAAAGCGTACCGCGACTCGTTTCGCGAATTTTTCGCCGATTCGCGAATTTCTCTAGAAATTCGCGAATCTTTAGGCAAAGCGAATCGCGGGAGATTCGCCCATCACTATTAGTATGGCCATCCACTGTTTACTGACATTTTACCCATCCTGGCAACAAGAATTGCTTAAAGCTATACTGAATTAAAAAAAATATCTTTATATGCCTCTTTCTAATTTAATGGAAAAGCTGGCACAAAAAATACTTATGCCCCAGACTGTTGGGAATAGGTTGGAATGCAGGACTAATCTTGTTGAAATGCAATTAATTCTGAAGCACTTTTAAGTATCTAAGCAAACTACGTTTATGCGTGAATGCACATACATTTATGATATCTGCAACCTGCCCTGGGAAACAATAACAGATGAAAAGTAAATAAGTATATTCATTATTGCAAAGACATATATTACATATAATGGGAAAAAACAGCAATTGCACTAGTGTAGGGAAATAGTACATTATATTTTAATTACTTTAAAACATTCTTTGGAGTTACAGTTCCATTAATAGGCCCATACATTTTCAAGAGCATTGCAGGCAGCCACAGGGTGCTCTAACTTTTCAAAAGGATCATAGCAAGGTTGCTCTGTGGGCTTCAACATCTTCTTGGGTTACTCCCAACCTGGCTATTCTATAGGCATTTGCAGTAAAGGTTGAGCAAATTTCACATGCAGGTCTTTAGATGCCTTTCATAAATTGTGCAGTCTTAACATTACGCTCCCAAAATAGTTTATACAGCTCAGTTGCTATATTAAAACACACAAAGAGGTGCTGTATATTAAAGGGATACTGTCTTGGAAAAAGTTTTGTTTTTTTTCAAAATGAACTGCTCCAGCAGACTTCTGCACCAAAATCTATTGATGAGTCCCTGATATCTATCTAAAAGCATTCTGGCACCTAAAGATTTTTTTGTTGTATCAATGTCACCCCAGGAGTTGTTTTAGCTTGTTATTGTGAAACATTTCCTGACTTAGAGGGAGGTAAAATCAATACTATGAATTGTATAAGATGTCTCCTACAAAAGGGAAATAAGGTCAATAAGGGATGTTGGATGTGGATTGAAGTAGCCATCACTTTAAATGCAATTTTTTCTGCAGTGTTTGCTTGGTGCATTTCGTTTTTGTCTGGAATAATTTTTTTCTTATATTATTTTTCACATGAATATTTTTGTTTTTGTGTAGCAACTGAGCACTATATAACAGATGCACTAACCTTTTATACAGTGAAGGAGACAGAAGACGTGTGCCTGATGTTCTTCAGGAAACAGCTGCCCTTATTAGGATCAGACTGCATAGATGTTTCAGAAACCAGATCTAGCCTTTGGAAGGGCTGATTCTTGGTCTTTATATTTTTGATTCCTTAATCATATCTTCCTTTCATGGAAATTTGTTTAACAAGAGCTATGCTATTTTTGTGAGAATTGTCACTTCTCATAATTTTGCACCAATTGTTAAAAGTTAAATTATGCTTTCCAACATGGCAAAAACACAAAAAATTGCAAGAACGTAGAACAGGGGAATTGTAGTTACTGGAAACACTCAGCAGTATTTACCTTACAGTCTAGAAATAGAAACTCAATTAATAAGCTCCATCCTTGGCTAAAGGCACTAGATATTATCATTCTGCCAGTTACAAAAAATGACCATGAGAAGTTTACATTGTTTAGGGCTTGGCATGTCATTAAACAAAAATATAAGCCTTGACTTGGAGGATCTAAAGGTCGTGAGGATTAGTAGAACCAGTGCAAAGTGTCTGGAATCTTGTGTTATTGACTGTACAACAAACAGGATTAAATATTCCATGTGCATGGTGCTGTAAAGTGCTATTCTTCCCAGCCACACCAAGTTTATGCCAGATGTACTGAGGAGGCATTCTATGGTCTTACTAACCAAATGTCAGTGAGCCATTAATTTCACTCAACCCTCTACTAAATATCTGCAAGAAAATGCTCTAAGCCTTTGAAGCCTGGACTATAAGACCAGGATAATAACTGTCATTATATGTATCTCCAATGATCCCCAATGTTTCTGCAAACCACAGCAAAATTATCTGCAGAAATCAGAACGAAGATTGAGTATTAGAATTCATTATAATCTCTTAGATAAGTAACAAACACTAATCCTGTAAAGCTCTAAAATAGAAGAAAAGCATAAATACCAATTCCATTAATAAAGGTGTTTGCCCTCATACTTGCTGCTAGCAACTTGCAACCATGCAGCTAGAGTGCTAAACAGCCTGTTCTGTTGAATTACAGATGCAGCCACTTGGATTTGTGTGTTAAATGCGTTGTGACTCAGGGTTAATTGAAGAAACTGTGTTATCTAAAGTCATCTTAACTCATTTAATGCATTTAACCTTTTCATTAGCATACCAAAGCACCATTGTTTTCAATGGTGAACTCTTTAATTGGATGGGATGCTGTGACACAATATTCTGTGTTAAGTGGGAAAAATGGGATGTCTGAGTTAAGTTATTCTGTGTCAAACACACAATACAAAGTGGCTTCATCTGTATGTAAACATGTTTTCAGGCATGGTACTAGCTTCTTCAAGTAGAACTGGGTTATCCTGCCCATTACAGGGATGGGGGTATTTGTTTGTCTTGTTTTGGCGCAGAAATGACACCCATAGACTTGAATGGTGTCGCGCGTCAAAAAAAAATTCACCACGTGTGAACATTTTTTTGATGCCCATAGACTATGGGTCTTTTGGCAAATCAATACAGGTCAAATTCGCCCATCCTTACCAGTGCTCAACAGTTTATTTAATATACCTGTATGTGATTTTGAGACTTTTTTATAGGCCCATATTTGTTGGCAGGCCACAAAGGCCCAGGCCTGTCAAGATCTGGAGATGGCATTCCAACTGTTGGCCTCAATTGCACTGGGGACTGGGCTGGAGATTTTGATAGCTGTTTAAAAGTCCTGCCTGCCCATCCCCAGAGCAGCCAAGTAGCAGACAAGGTAGGAGTGCATGGGGTGGGATGACTCCTTAAGCTTAGGGGTGCTTTAATACTGACACAAGGGAACCCTGGAACTACTGCCACATCCTCCATACCATGCAGTAGCTCCATGGTTCCATTTGCACCCAGCATCAATAGCTGCAGCACACTTGTACATAAAGAATCCGGAAAAAACTTTGCAAAATTGCACTTTGCTCAATGCATTTATGGAGGTACATGAGTCCTAATGTCTCTGTCCCTTTGAAATACTGAGATTGTTATTTATTTTTTATATTATACTATATACATATTTAACCCATATGTTGAACAGAGGCTATTTCAATAAAATGCTCAATGTTTTACTTTTTTCTGTCCGTCCTTTATTCTATCATCTGATGTCTCTATGCTCTCACAATTTCACTTGTGTTTGTTTCTCCATAAAGATATTTAAAACAAAAAAACTGAGTAAAATGATTCTATTGTGAGGCCCAGTAACTAGTTAAAATCTTGTCTGATTTCCCAGGGTAATCAAAATCAAATATATGTATTGACTACTATGATATGCTCAGTATATCATATCATTTATTGGATAAATGTGCCCATCCATATAAAATGATCAGCAGTACAATGTATTCAAATGTTTATACATAGTGTTTTTCTCCAAAATGATATTCATGAGATACAGACATGTAAGCTTATCTTTGGGAGAGGGCTATGCAGGGAGAAAATATGCCTTTAAGTTCTGCAACCTAATTTTAGCTCAGTTTATATCATTTGCGCACAACACAAACCACATAATTATCCCCTTCTGTCCGCCAGAAGTTTTGTGTTTACCAGATAACCTATTGATAGTCATACATTCCTGACTAGTGTCAGTCCCTTTACAGAAAGCAAGCCTGGAGACATGTTGGTGTTTGCTTCGAGCATGTTCCAATTTAATCTCATTTTCAACAATTAGAAAATATAATAAAGCATGGTATTAAATATGTTAATAAAGATAAACAATATAATATGAGAACACCTTGGCTCCCATTAGACATAGCTCCCGTGTCTCCTAGCAATGTATATATTACAAAGTAGAAGTTTTCATCAGCACATTGCTCCTTGCCCACAGGTCCCCAGTAGCTCATATTGTAATTCCAGTGGGTTGCCACCTAGCAGAATATTGCACTAACAATTTATACATGCTTTGCAGTCATGGGAGCCATTTCTCATGGGCGACAAAGCATATTGGCTGTTATTACCCCTAGGGGCAGATTTATGTTCTGTCAATGAAAGTGATTTGCAGGAAATATTTATATGTGGTCATCTACTGCCTATTTAAAGAAGAATTACCTGACAATCCTGGCAATGAAGTGTGATTCTACCTTATTCTTCACTTATAGGAGTACAAATTCATAAACACTAGGGGGCAGATTACTTTTGGGGTTTTTTTTTTCAAAAAACTGCTCATGTGGATAAACCCACTGTCCCATTGTTAACTAGCCTGCGCTACTATTAGTGAAGAATAGGGCAGAGCCCTTTAAATGTGCAATATAGTTTATATGATATATATATATGTGTATAATATATATTTATAATAGATAAATAGATAGCTAGAACTCAATAAGAAAGTGCTTGCAAGAATCAGGAAGCTGGAAACAGAAACCTGGTTCAGTTTCACTATTTGCCCTGTTTGGCTTAAGAAATAACAAAATAGATATATTTTTCTTTATTAACACAATATGAAGAAAGATTTATTGAACTCATGTTGAACATGCTCTATAACAAGTTTTTTTTTTTAAAGTTTTACAGTAATGAACAATGCTGCCACCTATATTCATCAGTTTGTTTACCTAACTGGGGGCAGAATTTTAGTTATATTATGTAGAATATTCTTCAGATACAAGCTTGTGAATTTTAATAACTCATCCCTTCTATTTACAGTATTACTATATTGATTAGGTCGACTAACAGAGTAGTAGACTGCAGTAAGCTATAGTATCTTTCTAACTTTCTGTAATGGGAACATGTGGAAGATAGTATTGACCCTTCTGTGTGTTCAGTTAAAGGACTGGACAAGTCTATGAACAAGCATGAAAAACACTTCCGCATTTTATCATTCAAGTAACAATTTGGGCAGCTATTCGGCTGAAGGTTGTTGAATTCTGTTCTCCATTTAATGAATATGCATTTTATACATGAATTATCAGTCATCAGAAAGCAGGGCTCTGGGTTTCTAATTGCATGCGACCATAGTTCAGTTTTTACCAAAGAAGGTATATAGGCGCATCTTCAGATAGAGGATTTACAAGCTTTGGTCGTCCTAAACATTTCAACAGACTATTTGGCACAGTGTAATAATTATAATTCTTGTACAGAACTGGCAGCAGAACACATTTTGTCAACCAATAAGATTCCTTTCCCTGGTTAAGTAAAAATATTTATAGTTGGCACACAGATTGAACTCTGCGTCACTTTATGCAGTGTTTATACATCATTTGTCAAGTACTGTGATAAATATATAGCAATATGAAAACATGAAATTTAAAGGTGAACTTAAAACACGCAGAAAACTGCACTGTATTATTGAACTGCATCCAAAACCTTGTTAACCATGCTAGGAATTTCTAGTTGTACTGCACAGATGGGTCTGTATAATTCCTTCATTTGGAAGTGTATGAACATTGACCCAGTCAATTTATAAAGTAGGGAGCACCTTCCACCAATTGAGAAACAAATGAATGGTGTGCAGAGTCAAGTAAATACAATATATATAGGCATCCGAGAAAAAGAATGACCTCCAAATATTTACCACCCCCTTCACTGTTCAATGATTCCCATGCTTCAGCAGAATTCTGCACTAAAATCCATTTTCTAAAGAGCAAAATTTGGCATGATGCCCCCAGTCATGTGCTCTGATAAACTTCAGTCACTCTTTACTGCTACACTGCAAGTTGGAGTGATATCACCCCTTCCTTTCCTCTCTAGCAGCCCATCAGCAGAAGAATGGGAAGGTGACCAGATAACAGTTACAGTACCTGACACTTCTGTTGAAGAATTTGTTTGCATTCCTAAAAACCTTTTACTTTTAACGTGTGGGTGCTATTCTTATGTCTACCACTAGGGAGTACAACCTAGGTCATCATAAATTCAATGAGAAGGAGAATTGGTGTTGGCTCCTTCTTAAGGCTCAAAATCAGGCACAATGCACTGAGAAGTTCTGTATTATACAATGGAATTCTTCAGTACTTATCACTTATCTACTGTGTATCCTGTGCTTGAATGACTGCCCCCATCACGAACCAGCAGCTTGCTTAACTAAACAATAGTAGTGTTTCTGAAGCAAACACACCAGTTTTACTAGTGAGGGCAACAGTTCTTTATATTGTCATACTTTAATACTCTTTCCTTTTTTGGTATTATGGTATAATGTCTAAATGCATTTGTCAGGTTTCACTGTATAGTTGCCATGGTCCATTTTAGCAATTTAGAAATTCCAGGCTACTGAACAAAAAACATGGTTGGCTAAAATGTATCCCAACATGTGTGTGAATCAATGCCACTTAACAGAAATCTCTTAACATTACACCTTTAGATGCCTTCATCAACCAAATTGACCCTTCTTAATGTGCATCAATGTATTTCCAAAAGATCGACAAGATATTCTGATGTATGTCCTGATTGCTACAAGGATGGCAATTGCTCAAATCTAAAAAAACAACCAATTCCCCACCTAACAATTATATTGTGTCTTTGAATACCTAACAGCTTATACAAAAATAATTGTGCAGCAAATGGCAACAATGATTCAACAAAAAAACAAACTTTCCCTTCAGACCAGGAAAATTAGTGGTCATTTTACTTTACTTTAACACAGACAACCCATCTATGTATTCATCAGTGAATACTGCTCTATAACGATGAACTATTTAGTAGAAACGTTTGCCTTTTTACTCCTGTTTCTTTTCTTTTCCTTCACTATAATCCCAATGTTCTCCTCTCTTCAAATCCTCTTACTATTATTCTTTACATCATTCACCCCTCATAGTTTCAGTTCAGTAGAAAACCATTACCAACATCAGATATGTACTAAATATGTTAAGATTTATGATGTCATAGTATATATGCAACACCAGCTTAATTTCTTGTCTCCATACAAAAGGTCAAAAACCAAAATGTCAATAAAAATGTAAATAAATGATGTAGATGCTTACTACATATAATAATAATAATAATACTAATAATAATAATGATAATAATAATAATAAAAAACTCTGTGATGCTTTCTTCATCAGTATATCCTTCCAGAGAACTCAACTGCATTGCTTCAAGATATAAAAATAGAAGGTTCCATCGTATTGTTCAACTAGGGGGCTTTACAGTGAGAACTGTGAAGTTGTAGAATTCTCTTACTATTGCAGATACCTTAGGAGTTGGAGTTAACAAATGAGAAAAAATAATGTTCAGTCAGGTTTGAATAAGAGACTAGACCAATTGCCCTTTTGTACAAAGGAAGGCAAAAGGTTGCACTTGATGGATGTGTGTTTTTGTCACTAAATTACATGTACAAGCAGCCAGCTTGTCACACATGTTATCCTTTTAAAAGAAACAATGGTTCATTTCCAGAACTACAATTCTGCTGAAAGACTTTTTTTTACTCAAAGATATTACATGTTGTTTTATGACTCCAATTTCAAATATTTATTTTTTTCTCTGTAACTCGGTTACATCTTTTAGAACTGTTTTTGAAGTGCTTCCCTAAAACCACTTGGCCAGTGTGTGCTAATGTGGAAAGTTATCGTCATTTCATTGTGATTCATCTCAGGTTCTTCAGTTAAAAGTTTTGCTTTTCTGGGCCTGTAACACTGATGCTATGTGGCTACTTAAAAACATACGGCCATCTGTCTTCTGAGAGACAGGTGTGCTCCAAAAAATTCCTTTGCCTTTGTTTGAAAGTATGAGCCGTTAAGATGAAGGATGTCTAGGGAGATGTGGGCTGTCTACTACATCTTTACTCATTGGGTTTTGCTCTAAACAGAGAAGGTGCATTTCCCTGTGCTGCCAAAGAACAGCCAAAAAGTGTAAAGTATGATATATAGTTGGCAATTGCATTAAGTTTTGGAACCTGCTAGGCGTTAATTGTCTATGAAGATTGAATGTTGTGAAAGATTAATAAAAAAAACAGATGTTTTCCATTCACAGAAGGGAATGGAAGATAATCTGCAAGAAACAGTTACTGATCACCTGTCATTAGTTGAAGAGGGGTAACTAGATATGGTTCAATACTAACATCTATTTATTACTCAATTTGGAGGAATAAGGAAAATGTATGATTGCTACATAGCACTTTACAGGACTAGAGTTGAAGAGAATCATAAAACCCACCTGTAAAAATTCACAAAAATGAGATATTCTAGGCAATGCAATAATGCAGAATTCATTCTCAATCTGGGATTTTTTTTTCATGCAGACTTCTTGGGTTTTGTTTTAAGATCATGATATTATGATATACAGTATTTTGTGTTATAAATATAAAAGAATATTATAGTATTGCAATTGACCATGCAAACTGTCTCTCCAAGCCAGAAATGTATAGTACAGGTATGGGACTTATCATCCAGAATGATCGGGACCTGGGGTTTTCTGGATAATGGATCTTTCTGTAATTTGGATCTTCATACCTTTAATGTAACAGAAAATCATGAAAACATTAAATAACTCCAACGGGCTGGCTCTGCTTTCAAGAACAAGCTACTGTTGTATTATTACACAGAAAAATTAAATAATTCTTAAAATGTTGTATTATTTAATTACAATGGAGTCTATGGAAGACATCCATTCCGTAATTCGGACCTTTCTGGATAACAGGTTTCTGGAGAACGGATCCCATAACTATAAGTGTGTGTTTTGTGTATATAAAACTCAAATATGTACTCTCAGCTGCAGGCTCCAGTTCCCCTCAGGATAGTTCTCCATAATAATTTGCAATATTTAACAGTTTACAAGTTTGATTACATTACTAACTCATTGTGGGATATTAATACTGTGTGAACAGTCATTGTTTATATATCAGCTCACTACTAAAAGTGTGTGTATGTGATTTTACAAAGACTCACACTTTCTACAGACAGACAAAAGTAAATATTTTGTTCTCTTTTTTTTTGGTTGGAAAATTCTGACCTTTTACAACATTAAACAAGAGGGACATTCCATTAACAAGCACAAGCAACTTAAAGAAATGTCAAGGAACCCTGTTTTTTGACTAGGAGACTGTTGGATGTACTCCCTGAAACAAATTACAAAATTGCTATTTAAAGTTGATGTTAATCTGGTCTAATCATTATAACTAGACTGAGCTATTTCCATATCCAGTTGTTGAAGTAACTAGGCTAGACAGAAACATTCTCTAGCTTTTGATCTCATACAAATGATCAGGGTATAAGAGCTACTAATGGAGCTCTGCTTAGATTTTTTTGTGGGGGGAAACAGGGCCCTAACTAATGTCCCATGAACCTGTGGCCTAGTCTCATAGCTGACAGTCTGATGTGTAAAGCCCTCCATGGATGTGGGTCTTGGGAGGTGGCCAGTTTGTTTGCTTGACTTCAATCTGCTTTGAGTTCATGTTTATAGCAAGCATTTCCAAAATGCTAAATGTTTGTACAGTTATAGTGTGTAACTTTTAATAAAGATGTGCCCTTTCAATCCCACACTGAATTTCTTATGGGGCTCCCATACAAGTATCAGGACATTGGAGGAGGGAGCCATGATGGGGACAGGAGGTCACAGAGGAGGAAAGTTGCTAAACATTGTTAGAGACAGGTCATAGCACAGACAGAAAATGTAAGTTAGGTAGTTCATCATCGAGCAGAAACCTGCCTGTGTGCCAAGGTTATTTTGTTTTGTAGGTATTAGTGGGGTAGATGTTCTGTCTTCTTTGTTCTAATCTGTGACAGCTGATGGGAGAACACTAGCTGGTGTTTGGGCCTAAGACCAGGGTTCAGGCAACTGAAAGATGACGGGTTTTTATGGCTCTCTGTAAGTGTTGGAAATTAACGCCAAACAAATACAGGTGCTGCAAACTTAATTTGTTAGTTGTTCCCTTTAGCATCTCCCATAGTTTTTAGTTTATAGCAATTAACTTGCTGCAGTTTAGATGCTCACCATATACGTATATGGAGTGGTTCTGGTACAACTGCTTACTTAGTCTTGCGTAGGATTCAATATCAAAATTAATTTCAACCACCAGTCTCTGTTGGTGGTTTGGGTGCTAGAATAGATTTTTATTCGAATCATTCAATTTTTTTAATTCGATGGTCAAAGTGCCCAAAAAGGTTATTAGATAAAACAATGCATCTTCACCACATACAGGGGGTTATTTATCGAAATCAGAATGTATCTAGTAGCTAGAATCCAAAATTTGACCTTTGGGGAAAACTTGCACGAAATCCCAAATAATTTTTTTTTTCTTTAATTTTCATCTGAATCTGTTTTTTAAAGCTTTTACCTGATAAGCCAGAGTTTTGGGAATTTTTGCCTGAAAAACTCAAAATACTGTAGTTAGCTTTTCAGGCTAATTCCAGCACAGACCACAGGAACTTCCAATGAGTTTAGGGACCGTTCCCATTGACTTATTTACAACTTTGGCAGGTCAGATTCAGACTTTTTTATCCATCTTCGGGGTTAAAAATATAGAAAAATCAGACTCCAGTCAGTTCACTAATGCAGTTGCGGTTTGAATCGCAGGCAAAACATACAGTATGCCAACGGAATTGAAACAATATACATAAAGAAGAAACTGTAAGGGGCACATTTACTAATGGTTGAAGTGAAAATTTGAATTAAAATAATTCAAATTTCGAAGTAATTTTAGGCTACTTTGACTATCAAATAGCTTTAAATTAATTAATTTAAAATAATTTGAATTTTAAAGTACTGGCTCTTTAAAAAAAAATTAATTTGACACTTCGCCACCTTAAACCTGCCGAATTGCTATTATAGTCTATGGGGACCTCCTGGAGCCTGTAAGGAGTGTTTTTGAAATTCTAATGATTTTTGCTAAATTTTTCTAATCGAACAATGCGTTTGAATGATTTGAACGATTTTTATTCGATCGGAAACTGACCTATTCAATCCATTTTCAACTGAAAAAGCCCTTAAAAAAATTTGATGATCGAATTTTTAATTTTTTACATTTCGAAATTCGACCCTTAGTAAATGTGCCCCTAAGTGTATTAATTTAACAGATTTTTAACAATAGTTTATAATGATGCTGTTTTTATTGTATACAATGAGAACAGCAAAGGTCACTGCTTATGCAGGTGTTAGTTGCATCACACAGGGAACTTTGACAGTTATTTTAGAGGCTTGCAAATTGAGACAAATGTTGAAAAGTCCCCTTACACATATCACAGTTGCTGAGGAACTGTGATTACAGATTCAAGTACAAATGCTTTCCTTTATCAGTTGGGAAAAGAAGAGCTATATGTGAAAATTGCATTAAAGAAGTTAATAAAGACCAAATGAATATTGTCAAGGCCTCCTAATCCAGTTCTGGGTTTTAGGCTCATGCACGCAATAGACAGAATAAGCTAAGTGATCTTCTTTAAAATATACAGTAACAAAGTAATACAATAGATAAGAAAAGGGAAAAAACATCATTTATGAATAACCATGTTAATCAAAAATGTAGAGATTCTCTCATTTAACCATGTAATGGCTGAGAGATCACTTGTAATAGAAAGATTTCTTGTCTTAAAGGAAAAGGAAACCCTTCCAGTGCAAAAACACAAGCTAATTAGCCTTATTAAATCATAGCTGGGGGTTACATATATTCATTCCTTTAAGAAAAATGAATCCTTGTTAATGAGAAAACCTGCACATCATGTCTTACCAATTCAATGACAATACAGCGCTCACAGGTGGCTTCTCCCATAGATACCATTTTATCCAAATAATTAAAGTTTTTAAAAATGATTCCCTTTTCTTCTGTAATAACAAAACAGTGCCTTATATGTGATCTCAACAAAGATAATTATTGAAAGCAAAACAATTCAATTCGGTTTATTTAGGGGGTTATTTAATAAGGCACAATTTTTTTCACAAAAAAAGTGGAGGGTAAAAAAAGATATGATTTTGTCTTGATTTATTATGCCCCAAAGCTGTTCCAAATCCAAAAATACACCGTGTAAAGCCTGCCGAATTCATGTAAAAGTCAATGGTAGCTGTCCCATTACAATTTGAAGATGTTTGGAGTTTTTGGGGTTTGGCTCGTGTTTTTCTATGACAAATTTAATTTTTTTGTGGTTTTCAGGTATAAAACACCCAAAAATTCAGTTTTTTTCACATGGCAATCCAAAAAAGTTGCAGTTTTTCCCAATATGATATTTTGAGGTAGTAATAAGACAAAACAGAGGCACTAAAAGGATAAAATTAGCTAAAAAACACTTAAAAAGCCAATGGGTAATTCAGAGGAGGTAGTAGTGGACTTACCTCCTCCAAGCAGACACCAACGAAAGTGGTAATTCAGTAATAGTTTATTCAAAAAACACTATATCGAGTCCACCCCGAGTGGAGGGGTGTCTTCCCCTTTTTCTTCTACAGAGAGCAACTTCTTATTCCTGAGTGGGGTCAGGATAATCTCCCCACCTGCCTATACAGTGGTTGCCTATTGGTAACCCTGGTTTGTGAGTATTACTGTAATTTGTTTACTCTACCATTACTCCTTGTAAAAACATATTACATTATTGGGGCTCTTGGTGTTCCTTTTTGTCTTGATATTTTGAGGTGTTCTAATACATACATTGGGCAAATCGTGGATTCTAGTTTGGCTGGACTTTTGCTATTTGAAAAACTTGGATTTTGATAAACAACCCTCCTAATGTTCACATAATTTTCTTATAGACTTCAAATATGGAGATCCACATTACAGAAAGATGCATTATACAGAAAACCCAGGTCCCGAGCATTCCAGATAACAGGTCCCATACCTGTATTAATCTCCAAATTACAGAAAGGCCATCTTGCCCATAGACTTTAATGTATCTTGCCGAATTTCTGTAGTTTTCACTAATTGTTGGCGAAGCAAAATGGGTCAGATTCGCCCATCACTAATAATAATAAAACAGTACCTTATACTTGGTGGTAACTAAGCTGCAATTCATCTATAATAGTGCCAAAATGGTCCTGTTGGGTTTATTTAATGTTTAAACGATTTTATATTATTTATACAAATTATGGAAATACCTTTTATCCAGAAAATTCAAGAATGAAGTATTCTGGCTAATAGCTCCTATACCTGTAGTGCAAAAATGACTGGTAAGTTTTAGATGGAGGAGAGGGGTGACAATGGACCAGTATAAAATGAAAAAAGAGCAAGAATTATGACAGAAATCAATGCAATGCAATCCTGTCCATTGGCTAGGCAAGTATTACTAAGCTGCGATCTTCTCAGTCTTTTCACTGGAACCTCATGCATCAACTATAAGAATATATATATATACTTTAAATCTTTAAAATGTATACGTTTTTTCCATCTGATGTTTCTACAATTCCAAGCACTCACAACTCTTTCATTAAAGTTGCAATCACTGACATCTGTGATCCCATTACCTGAGAATTCTAGGGCATGGCTCTTCTTCCTACAGATAGGATGCACTTCTGCTCCAGCTATACAGTAAATGTCATTGAAGTACAATATCCAGCAAAAGAATGTGTTGTCATTAGGGAAAACAAGTACCAAATAAAATGTTTTTGTCACTTTTATGGGAAATTCTAGTCAGTGGCACGAAAACAAGAATGATAATACTATGGGGCAGATTTACAAAATTCAAGTGAATAATTCGAAGTTCGATCGAATTTAATTTAAATTTGAATCTTCGATTATGCAAATTAGGCAAATTTGACCATCGAATTCGAATGATTTGAATATTCGAATAAACTTTTATTCGAATATTCGATGGTCGAATATTTCCCCTTTAAATTTTTATTCGACCACCTACTTCGCCAGGATCAAGCTACCGAATTGGGAATCATCAGTTTAGATCGAATAAAACATTTTTTTATATTCGATAGTTGGGTAGTCGAATTCAAAGGATTTTACTTCCCCACTATTCCCATGGTCGAATTTCTAATTTTTTTTTAATTCAAAATTGACCATTAGTAAATCTGAGTTGGTTTATACTGTGGAATTACTTTTAGGGGCCTATTTATTGCTCTGTGTAAAACAACAAAGCCATGTTTAGGAGTTATTTATTAAATCTTATGAAAGTGGACCCGTCACCCAGACACAGAAATCTGTATAATGAAATTCATTTTCAAATTAAACATGAAATCTAGTTTCTATTAAAGCATTCATAGCTAATGTAAGCTAATTTCAAACTTTCAGCTGCTCTCCACACAGTCACTGCTCTCCACACATTCCCCCAGTTCTCTTCACTGTTTAATTGTGTAGCCAGGACATGGGGATAGACATCGGGTCCCCCATTCTGGTGCACAAACAAGATTCTGAGATGATACAAGTCTTGCCTTAATAATGTCCGCAAAATGGCTCCTGCCTGCTTCCTATAATTATGAATTCCCAGACTGAAGGAAACAAGAATCAAATAATTTATATAGTGTAAATAAAGTTAATTTTGCTTGACCAACGCGATAAAATAGGATTTTGAATATTTCTTTTGGGTCATGGGTTCCCTTTAAAAAAAATTAATATTTTTGAAAAAACTTATTTTAGAGAAAAAAAATTACATTTTTAAATGTCTCAAAGCCGGTAAATGTCCTGAAGCAGCCGAATTTCTTATTATACCACATTTCTACCTT
>CM044432.1:41849248-41867356 GCA_024363595.1 Xenopus borealis
TGGGACTTGTAGTTCCTTAACAGCTGGAGGCACAAGGTTGAAAATCACTGCTGTAGAATACAATGGATTTAGATTCCTGTATAAGAACCAAACCCATTTTATTCTATAGAGCTTATTCGCTATGTATGCTATGTGATTAGGCACTATTCCAACTTGAATGCTGCACCCATGGCTGCACAGCATCTTATTTTAGCAGAGTTACTGAAGCAAACACAGTGTAGGGCAATAGTGCATTTTTATGTTTTTGTTCCTTTAATACAGGGATCCCCAACCTTTTGAACTCGTGAGCAACATTCAGAAGAAAAAGATGTTGGGAAGCAACAGAATCATGAAAAATGTTCTTGGTTTGCCAGTTGCTGCGATAGGCCATTTGGTAGCCCCTAAGTATGTGTCTTGTCAACCTACATTGAGGCTCTGTTTGTCAGTGTGTCTGGTTTTTATACAACCAAAATCTGCCTTCAAACCTGGAATTTAAAAAATAAGCACCTGCTTTGAGGCCACTGGGAGCAACATCTAAAAGGTTGGAGAGCAACATGTTGCTCACAAGCTACTGGTTGGAGATAACTGCTTTAATACAAAACGCAAAAAAAAAAGTTCCGCACAAACCCTATTCATTGCACTCATGTTGAACAAAGGGACGATACTTCACCTTTAATGCCTGTAAAGCATAGCTGCACTTTTAGAAACAAAAAAAAAATTCTGTGAGAAGGTAAACCTTGAGACAAGACAATATTAAGATGGGGATGTGACATGCAGAAGGTATACTAGTGGGGCAGTACTTCCTATGGAATCCAGAGTAAAAACTGCAGTTAGTTTATTTGAGACTATGTATGGTACCAGAGTCAGACTGGAGGCTGTAAAGTTCCCTCTGGCTCCCCTGCCCAAGCCACATCCTCCCTTTGCCCCCAGAACAAGGGGTCAGGAAGGGAGGTCAGAAGTCAGAGTCTTTGTGCAGGGAGTGGGACTGGGGTAGTCCAGTCTTACCCTGCATGGTACAGGCTGGTGGAAACTGTTTGAACAGTTCATTTTAAGCAATAACCAACTAGTTACCAACAGTACCTTGTACTTGATGGTGTCTAAGCTGCATGAATCCATATTGGTGGCAAAACAATCCTGTTGGTTTAATTTAAAAGTTGAAGTGATTTTAGCAGACATAATTACAGAGAGATCCCATATCAGTAAAACCCCATGTCTCAGGAATTCTGGACAAAAGATCCTATACCTCATAAAGAATGAGTAGACATATAGAAGATATTGGTTTAATGATAAAAAAGGATGCTGTCAAGATTAGTGGATATAACAGTAAAGCAACAGTTTAAGACTGGTGAACACTGTCAAATGCCTTTAAGTATTGTATGCTTGAACTGTAACCCTTTCCGCCGGTCAGTCCTGAGGACGGGGAGCAGTGATGTCATCTGTGTCAACTTAGATGCGTGCATCTTGATGGTCGCGTGCATCGGAACGGATGCTTGCGCCAAAACTGTGGCGCACGGTGATTTAATTCTTGGGCATCCTATTTTCTATTTGTGGCATATGTGTCCATCATGGATGAACTCCTCCTGATTTGTTCCTTGTCATTTAAATACCCCCTCCGTTGTTCCCTCCTTGCCCAACCTGGCTTCTGTTTCTACAGTTCCTGCTCAAGCCCGAGATTGTGTTGTATCCTGTTTTTGACCCTTTGGCCTGTTTTCTCAGACTTTGATCCTTGCCTCCTGAGCTGACCTTTGCCTGAATTTGACTTCGTCTTTGCCTGATCCTTGCTGGTACTTTGCTTCTGGCCCTTCGCACTCTGGTCCTTCATTGCCTTCGCAGAAAGTCCAGGGCCCCAAAAGGGCATCGATGAAAACTGGAGATGTAGAGGGCTGCCAGAGTCGCCTTCTGCTTTCCCTGGACCAACTATCTACAGATCATTAACAGATCGTTACAAACAGTGTAGGAGAGCATAATTTTATGTGTACATGCTCATAGCAGACTTTTACCTGATGTTATATCATAGAATTGTATTCATTTCATTTTATTTTTAAAATGCCAGCCTGTGAAAACAACAAGGAATGTTTTATGAGAGTTGTTAAAAGTCTGATGAATATTTTTGCAGACAGTCATCCTCGTACTCTACCTGCTATTACCGGTGTCCTCAGTCTTTGTTGTGACCTCGAATTTGAAGGTTTCTGTGTGCAGCAGTTTGATAAATGTTCCATCCCTGGTGTCATGCCAAGTGAAATGTCAAGTGTGAAGATTAATAGTGCTCATATTGTAATAGCAAAATGTTCCTTTGCTTTATCTCTCTTTGGTTCTCACCTGATGTCCTTAAACGGAAACCAACAGAACTAAACATCGGTGTCAGTGTTTGAAGAATATTCTCTGGAACTTGTAACTGCAGCATTGAAACTAACAATCTTCATTGATGCCACAACATAAACATGAAATACCAATGCAAATTTGGCCAGAGCCCACCCCTGTATAAAGTATATATAATTACTGTACATTTCATAATGGAAAGAGTATTAACTTTATTCATATACTGTAGTACCATCATACTGCACAGCTTTGCTGTGAATTGTTTGCATCTGCCTGTATGTTTTTGAAAAGTGGTAAGAAACCCAAGTAGAGGTAGGTAGACTTCTTGCAGATACTACCTGTGTCTGGATATGGGACCTTTGCTACCCCAATGTTATCACTGGCCTTCCACTTTTAGCCTCCCACTATCATGTGTTCCCTGGGGAGATGTCGTAGAGTACCAGGAAGTTGGGAGCCTAAAGACTGGGTAACCCAGGGTGTAGCCATACACAGCAGTACAGAGGTCAGAATACATGATAATTGTGAAAGAATACTTTAATAAACTCAAGGAAGCGATTACAAAAGTTATGATAAACATATAGACTTGAATAGTAGAAAGCAGCAGGCAGAGACACAATCCAGAAGAATTGATGCTGGTGGCAGACAAGCAAAGATGAGGGTCAGGCCAGGATTCAGAACCAGGGAATCCAATAGCAGAGTGAGGAGGGTCATATAATTACTGGAACAAGGCAGGAACTGGAACAGGACTCGGAATCCGGAACAAGGAGCCAGAGGGGTCATGAGAACTTGGAATGTGAATAGGATCAGGAATTACAGGAACCAGAGGCAAGATCACAGCAACAGCTTAATGACAAAGCACCAGGCAAAAGTCAGGGGCAGGCTTATAAAGGGTCAGGATTGGATAATGAAATACAGATGAAATACGAGATGGGCAGAGAGATGAAGCATAACATAGGAGTATAACAGGAACAATAAGAATATGAGTATCTGGTGCATGCAAAAGTTGTGTTTATAAACAAGTCCTTTTATCACAGTATGGTAGAATAATAATAATGGCTGGCCAGTTCTAGACAAGGCCCTATATGAAAGGAGTTTGCATGTTTGTGGGTTTTGTACAAGTGCCTCAGTTACCCCTCTCATGTCAAAAACATACAGGAAGGTTAATACTGATAAAATTGCCTGTGGTGTGTATTAAAGTACAGGTATGGGATCGGTTATCTGGAAACCCGTTCAACCACAGTGGAGCTCAGGAGTAGACACAGTAAATTATTGTGAAGGGGGCTGTACTCACACAGACGCATGTATGCACCGAATGCTAGTGGTAATGCAACATGGTGTGTCCCACCTGCATTTAGAGCATACGTGAGTCTGTGTGAGTATAGCCCCCTTCACTGGCTCTTTCTGAAAGCACATGACCAGGAAAAATGACCTGAGATGGCAGCCTACACACCAATATTACAACTACAAAAAATACACTTGTCACAAGGGCACCCAAGCCCTCTCCTGTCCCCTCTGCCATAGCCGCAACCCTCCTCATCAATGGGGACATCAATGGGCAGCGTGGGCCCATTTGGACAGTAGACTGTTGCAGGTCTGGGTCGACAGGGCTCATGACTGCCCAATTTTTTTTACCGGGTCTTCCAATGGCCCAGTCCGACCCTGGTTCCATCTGTGCTGCTTGACCATGATCAGCATTTCACAAACTTGGAAAAGTGTTGTCTCAAACATGTTGTGAAATCAAATGGTTTTCGAAGTGCAATATTGTTAATGTTAGTTATTTGGCAACACTTGCATATAATAAATAAACTGCTGGCCAGAAAAGTGGAGCACTATGGCGTGCCAAAGAAAATAGAAAAAGTTGCTCCAAAATGATTATGTTGGTTGAATAAGAACATAAAAAACAATCACTATTCAGTCTTTAAAAATATATATATAAAGGAAAATTAAAGAAATTAAATTTTAAAGCAATATAGAATCTGAATTTGGGCACTACTGTTAAAATGATCACCTTTATCCTATTGCTGTCCAGCTGCTGGACCCCGCAATACTGTTTCCTTTAGCAACAGCTGTAAAGTTACTGGTGGGAGTTCTTTCCTGCTTTGTATCATTTTTGCTAAAACATGGCTGTTGCTACACAGAAGTAGAAGCTGAATGATACAGATAAATCCAAAGGTGCATCCATTTGAGCTGTAAATAATGATGGAGCATTTAAGGGGTTGTTTGCCTTTAAATTAACTTTTAGTATGATGTAGAGAGTGATATTCTGAGTTGGCAATTGGTTTTATTTATTTATGGTTTTTCAGTTTGAGATTTTTATTCGGCAACTCTCCACTTCAGCAGTCAGAAATCTGGTTGCTAGGGTCCCAATAACCCTAGCAACTATGCATTGATTTAAATAAGAGACTGTAATAGGAATAGGAAAAGGCCTGAATAGAAAGATGATTAATAAAAAGTAGTGATAACAATACATTTGTAGCTTAACCGAGCATTTGTTTTTTTATATGGGGTCAGTGACCTCCAATCGAAAGAGTCAGAAGAAGTCAAATAATTCAGAACCTGGAAAAAATAGACTAATATTTCAGAACAAAAGAATTGGATTTGGTTTGAATTGTATCACTTTATCAAATTGCCACTAGAAAAACTAAAATTTATCGTCAAATATGATACCAGTGTCAAATACCCCAAAACTCAACAGGTTTTAGATGAATTATTTTCTGATTCAGACTTTAAGCAGCTTTGGGGCATAAAAAAATCTAGAAAAAGTTTTTTTTCGGGTTTTTTCACTGAAAAAAACACATGACTAGAAAAAATCAGTTTTTAACAAATTACCCCTAATAGCAGTAAAGATCTGTCCCTCCAAAGATGCCCCAGTAGATCCCCATCTTCTTTTCACTGATTCACATGCTCTGTGCTGCTGTCACTTACTGAGCTTAGGGACCCACTCACAATATACAAAACATATAGGGGCTTATGTTCTAAAAACTCCCATAAACTCGAAATTAAATTTTTTTTTAAATTTGAGTGAATATTATTGACCTGCAAATTCGAATTAAATTTGAATCAAATTCGATTTGAATTTTTTCACAAAAAAAGTAAAAGTCCACCAAATGACACCAAATTTGGCAGAATTGATGGCAAATAGTTGAATTTGAATTCTTAAAGGGACAGTACATATTACATTTCAAAATTCAAATTTAGGCTATTCACTAGTCGAAATACACTAAAATAAACTCAAAATTTGAATTTCAAAATTCGAATTTTAAAATTCGAATTTTCAATTTGACCCTTGATATATCTGCCCCATAGAATATAAATGTCCCAGTATTAGGCTGATTATTAATTAACACAGATAATTACTACATGGCAGCATAGAAACCAGTGTGACTAGCATCAGAATTTAATAATCAGCCCTGTAGCATCAGCTTATATAATAGTCCAACCTCATTTTCTACTTGATAATTTGCAACAAACCCTAAGTTTAGCTTCTCAACATCTGCTCAGAGCCTACTGAGCATATGATCATTGCTGCTATTGACAAGCTGAAACTTTAGGCTGATGCAATAAGTTCAGTATGTAAAACATGGCATTTTAACCATATTCATTTTTAGGTTTTAATTCAACTTAAGGTGAAATCTGAAATGGACACGTGAGAGTTTGTTTTTCTATTATACCATACCATGAGTAGCTGAATGCTTGAAGGGGTAGTTCACCTTTAAGTAAACTTTTAGTACTGTATGTTATCTGACCAATTCTAAACAACTTTTCAATTGGTAATTTATTTATATAGAGTTTTTATTTATTTTTATTTGACTTCTTTTGACTCTTTCCAGCTTTCACATGGGGGTCACCCCATCTAAAAAACAAATGATCTGTATGGCTATAAATTTATTGTTATTTCCTCCATTCTCTTATTTAAATCAATGCATGGCTGCTAGGGTAATTTGGACCCTAGCAATAAAAAACAAAATAATACCACAAATTATAAAAAATAAAAAACCAATAGCAAAGTGTCTCAGGATATCACGCTCTGCATCATACCAAAAAAAATCAACTCAAAGGTAAACAATCCCTTTAAATCACAATACTCAGAGTCACTGATGCATGTGACTAAATCCTGGGAGAGCTCCTCTGTCAGTTCCTTGTAAATTTAGGTCATGATTTTTATGATGTAGTTTTTATTTCTAAATTACACTGCTTACACTGCATGTGCTTTCAGAACTTTAGGATGGAACTGCTTTCTGGCAGGCTGTTGTTCCTCCTACACAATGTAACTCAATGTGTCTCAGTGGGACCTGGATTTTACTGTTGAATTTTATACTTAGATCTACCAGGTAGTTGTTATCTTGTGTTAGGGAGCTGTTATCCGGTTAGCTTCTCATTGTTCTACTGCTGTGTGGGGGGAGGCTGCTGTGTGGGGGGGGAGGTTGATATCACTCCAACTTACAGTACAGCAGTAAAGAGTGACTGAAGTTTATCAGAGCACAAGTCACATGACTGGGGGTAGCTAGGAAACTGACAATATGTCTAACCCCATGTCAGATTTCAAAATTAAATATAAAAAAGTTTGCTCTTTTGAGAAATGGATTTAACTACAGAATTCTGCTGGTACAGCACTATTCAATTGATGCATTTTGAAAAAAACATTTTTTCCCATGACAGTATCACTTTAAGAAGTGTGCTGACAGTCTTCGATGGCAGACAGTTGTTATAAGGCATTTTAAATAACAATGCTTATGTGAAAAACAGAAAACGCTTAAACCATGTGCCTCTAAATAAAGACAACAATCATTTTATCAATGCTACTACTAATACTACCACAGATTAATAAACAGATGGTTTAAGCTACATTGAAAAACACAATCACATTTGATTTACTTATCTTAGAAAATATGTACTAGAATGGGCATAAATATAATGTACAAGAAGTTGGCAAGTATAATAGAAAATATGTATAATAAAATGATCAATATTTGCAGAAAACAACGCAACAAAATGAATCCACTCAGACTGAAAGAAATTCTACGTTTCCATTAATTCAGGAATAGACAATTAATTAAGGAAAGTATGATAACATAGGGGGTAAGGAAGGATGTCAATATCTGTTATTACATTCAAGTGTAAATGCTGACAGTTTTCAGATGAAAAATAGTGATCATATTAGTAGTTGTCTTTCTGGTGCATTTTGTTTGACTTTCTTGGATCGGCATAGACAAGTTTAATCAGGGGTGAAGACACAAGTGCTGGAGATACAAAAATGCACATACAGGTATGGGACCAGTTATCTTCTACATTAACTAAAGCAAATAGGCTGTTTTTTGCATCCAATACGGATTATTTATATTTTAGTTTAGATCAAATACAAGGTACTGTTTTATTATTACAGAGAAAAAAGAAATAATTTTTACAAATTTGCATTGTTTCATTATAATGGAGTCTATGGGAGACAACCATTCCGTAATTCAGAGCTTGGGTTTTCCATATACTGTATTGTATTCCATACCTGTACAATAGTGCAATGTATAAAAAAAAAGATTTAGCTTTCTGTGGTGTATTTATGTTCAAAAGTTCATTAGCAAAGATTTCAAAGTTTAGAGAATCCATATGATGTATTAATTAACACATAGCATTGTAGGCATGAAAAAAATCAGATCCAATGAAATATCCAAAATGTCAGTATTAACATAAAACTGCATACAGGAGTGTTGCTTTTCTTTTTATGTGTATAGATAAAGTCAAGCTATATGCATGTGGCATTTAAATTATTCATTTTAAGTATCTGACATTTATTTTTTATCAGTCAGTATGGCTTCATATCTTTAATTGGGCCCCTTCATTTATCTGTTCAATGTCTTCCAGTTCCTAAATCTCACACAAGCATGTCTTCCAGTGTTAAAAAACCAGACACAAACATTTTATGCAGTTACACTTTTCTTCATTTAAATACAGGTATGGGGTCCATTATCCACTGAGAAAGGATAAAGATTCTGTTTATGTAGCACTGTACTTTTGCTTGTTTATAACCTTGGATGAGTCTTGTTGAAATTTTGTTGACTTGGACTCAGACACCTAAAATTTACTAAAATCTGAAACATTCTCACTATTTTCTTAAAAAAAACCAAACCCCCACGTACATTTTTACCATATTTATCAATAAATGTACTCAAAAAAAATCTGGTGCAGGAAAAACAAGTAATATTGTGAAAAAAAAACACAAATTAATCTGATTATTTTACAAAACCCAGTGCAGATCAGATCTTCTAATTATAAAAGGGACATCGGCCATTGAGTACTTTTTTATGCTGGATATTAGCAGCCGTGGGGTTTAATAAATCATGAGTTTTTTTATGAAAAAAATTGTGTCTTTTCCTTTAAAAATCTGACTAGAAAAAAAAAATCAGAGTCAATAACCTCCTTGGTGTCCAATTTTGCACTTGCCAAAGCAATCAGCATATAACCGTCAGACATAAGGTATGGAAGACTTAAACAGTTCACATTTATTGGTGTGACTCCTTCATAACAAGAAGACTGCCCTCACCTCTCCCTAATAAAGACTGCTGTCCCTTCCTCTGTCACTGCCAGAATGGCCACCATTATTTCCTTTTCCTGTTTTTTATTCATGTTTCAGTACCAACAAATTATACTTCACAATTCAACATAGGAAGCACTGCCACCTAGTGGTCAAACTAATGATGCATTAACTATTTAACAGTTCACATTTTCCCAGCTTACAAGCATGGTGTAAAGGGCAAAAAAACAGGCATACGCTGCTATGCTCTTCATACTTTAAACCCTGCCACATGGGTGAGTGTCCAAGTGCAGATAATTGTTTTACATTTTTACTGTTAGGGAGTGCTTGCAGGGGCAGGGTGCAGAGGAGGCTCATGATTTTGGGCCAGCAGTGATGGGCGAATCTGACCAGTTTTGCTTCCCCAAAAATTCATGAAACTGTAAAAAAAAGTCGCTAAACGCATTGAAGGAAGAAGAACAGATTTATTTTGCGTTACAACTTTCAAACTGTGCAACATGTGACTTTTTTTACTATCCATTATAGTCTTATCCCTACTCACTCCCTACTGCACTTCTAAATGACCCCTTTTTTCCTTCTCTCAGACTGCAAACCATTACATACCTCCCAACATTTTGGAAGTAAAAAGAGGAACAAAAAAAATTTATTGTGTGTAGCACGGCAAATTTTTTGACCATACACATTTTTGTGGCCACAACCCCTAATTACCATGTTCATTTTACAAAATTTGGCAGGTTATGAAAGTTTGAAAATATTTCTCCTTATCTAAACTATAATAATTACTTATTTTCTTATCTCAAAATTGTTACAAAGTATTTGCACCTGTTCTGTTGTTCTGGGCTCTGCCAAAAGCCAATTAAGTTACAAACCTTGTTGTTTTTTTCTGGATGTTGAGTGCAGAAAAAATAGGGACTTTCTGGTACAAACGAGGGACTGCGGGCTGAGCTGTCAAAAGAGGGACTGTCCCTCTGAAAAAGGAACAGTTGGGAGGTGAAAAAAACAGCAGATGCCACACATCTCCAGGCACTGCCGTGTACAAAAGGGTATAAAAATGGCATAATGTTTTTACGTGGTTTTTCTTTGAGCAACTTCTGCCAGAACTTACTTACAAAGGTCTGAAGCAGTGTAAAATAACAGTGGCAAATCTAAAGTAAATCTTTTTTAAGGCTAGTTTGCTGGGTTATACAGTGTAAGTCAAACGTGGAAGTTTCAGTAACAAAACAGTAAGTACTGTACAAGCGCAAAGAATAAGAACTTCCACATAATTACTTTTTACGTTTACTGGTAATAGTGTTCAACTGAGCAGACGCTGCAGTTCAAGATGAATAGTTTTATGTTTAACCAAAGAAAAAAGTTCTGAATCTCTGATCAATAGGAAATTAAAAGTTGAAAGTTGCATAACTCCATCCATTATTGTGAAAAAACACTGTATACAATTTCTCCATCACCTTCCTTATCTATATTTCACACCTTATATTTTTATAATACATAACAGCAACAGTCTTGTACATGTCCCACATGAAACTATTTTGAATGCAGTAATTAGCAGGAGTACAGGAAACATGTGGAGGCCTATTTATTAAAGGTCAGATTTTAGTGGTTTTCAAGGTTTTTGAAAGCACAACAAAACTTACAAACTCTGTCACTGAATGGAATAAAAGATTTAAATATAAAAAAAAGCATGTATGATGCACTACAAAATACAACTACCTTGAACAAAAAAGTTGAGTTTTTAGGACTCTTTCTAGCAGTAAAAAAAGTATGAAAACTACAAAAAATCTGAAACTGATTTAAAGCAGTCCAATCAGATCAGTGCAGCTCCCATTGACTTCTATAGGACCTTGACGAATATTACTTGCTGAATTTTTTGGATTCTGTATATATATATATATTTTCTGTATAAAACATAATGAATGTAGAAATGGGAAAAAGTTGCAGAAAAGTGAGCTGCTTTAAATGTATCTGCATAAAAGCTTTCTGAGATAGAGGTAATTTAAAAATGTAATGAGTTTCTTTCAACCAGCAAGCTAGATAATCTCTTGGGGTTTTTTTTTATAATCATAACAGAGGTGCCCAATGTGCCGCCAGGTTAATCAGAATGTTTTGTAACTTTGGCTGTCCAAGTAAAGTTACCTGACTGTAACAAGACTTGGTGAAATGAGAAAATTCCTTGACTGCTCACTGCAGTCTCTATTCAAAGATTACAATATTTATTGAAGGAAGATTATATGTAGCATTATGAATTTTAATTTGTTGCATCAGTGGTCTTATTGGTCTAGCCATTATTGTGCATAAAGCAAAAAGATAATGTTTCCTGATTTTTGCTATATTTGCATTTAAATCTTACAGTGTACTGTCAGCTGATGTCTTAATATTTAACCAAATGATAATTGCATTTTTTTCACTTTTGTATCATCAAGACTCTGGTGCCAACATGTGTAATCAGGCTTTAAAATGCATAATGTGACCTTTTCTTATAACTTTTCACCTTGACTTTCTAGGCAAATGAAGATGATTGTGAAGAGGTGACTGGTTAGAGGTAGACGTTAAGCTTTGTAAAATTCTTAAGGAGCCATTTTAAGAGACACCCCCATGCAAGTTCAACAGCATTAAAGGGCAGAAAAGCACACTCCTTAGTGCTGTTGGAGATAAGACCAGAGGGCAGGCTATAAGTGCAGGACTTTACTAAGACATGTGCCTGTATGCAATCCCTAAGTTTACATCTAAATGGTGTCCAATTTAGTTGACTAATAAAGGGCAGCAATGGGGCCTCTGAAGTGCAGAGACCTCTGGCAATAGTTCAAGGTGCAGGGCAAAAACAAAGGTGCAAGCAACATGACTGGTTGTGCCCACTATCCTGCAGTCTATCCTGCATGTAATAGAAGACCTTTTTATTTGCTGCAGTCCAGGGCGAACATCAGAAATAGTAAACTGTAATGTTAAAGGTGAAGAATATTGAACAAGCAGATGATTAAAGTGTCAGTGATGACTGTTAAGTATGGTAGTGGTTTAATAAGCCAGGCTTTCTCTTGAATGAATGAATGATATGCAGTATGCAATGATAAACCTCCAACATGATACCCTGTGATCATAAAGCCTGCCCAGAGAGGGCACTTTCAGAGAAGGAAATGAGCAGAGGTTTAGGGTGCTATATATGATGACAGAAACAGCTCAGAGCAGAACATGCAAAAAGAGAAGAGTATAAAGAGATAAAGAAAAGGGTATGTCTGTCAGGAACAAGACATGGGGATAAGGCCCAAGTATTGGCCCAAGTATTGTATGAGTGATAGGAATGTGAGGGATATGCTTTGTGCATTATAAGAGAAAGAGTAAGATCATCCAGCAGAACATTCTTTGGGGCACATTTTCTATAGGGTGAACTGTGTTTTGTTTTTTTTTTTACAAAAATGTTAAGAAAGAATGTAATGAGCAACATGAAAGAGTGAAATGAACTGGACATTGTATTACTTTGGCATCAGGCCCATTTTTGCATGGGTGAGCTGTGACGATACCTATAGGGTTTTTGAGTTATTCAGCATTGTAGTCCACGCTTGTCCATTCTCAGAACCCAAATGACTTTCCTTCTGCCAAAGAGACTTATTTACTGTAAATCTAAACCCACTAATTACAATTTACTCAAAGCACTTAAGCTAAATGCATATAGCACCATCACCCACAAATGAAATGCATCAGTTTCTCAGTTCTTTCTATCTAGTAATAAACAGATATTTTTAATGCATTTTGACTTTTCAGTGTTATTGCTAGACATAACTTATCTCATTTAAGTCCCTTCTGCTAGGCCAGTGAATGGCAATTGCATACTGTATTGATCCCAATACAGTCCCTTCTACCTGATCCCAAAGACAAGGGTATTTCCTTTCATTTTAAAATTTCCCATAGCATCCCAGCACAAAATATATTACTTTAGTTCAGGGGTCCCCAACCTTTTTTGGTTTGGGAACTGGTGTCGAGGCAAAAATTTATTCAATGACCAGGGGTGGGGGCTCCGGGGGGTCTGCATCTAATTCAGCGCACTGGAGTACAACTTGTTGCGCCAGCGTCCATTTTGGCAAAACTTGTTAATTGTGAGTTAGGCTCCACGGGACACTCCAGGACTGCCCATGGCACAGTTCTGGGCTGTGGCCTGGTGGTTGGGGACCCCTGCTTTATTTAACAGTATTGATTTCAGATTGGTACAAAACATTTTGAAATAAAACAAATGGCTAGAGGTTTCCGCTGTCATCACTGCAGAAGAGATTTTATTGTGCCAATAAAAAATAATGTTTATCTAAGAAAAATTAGGTGGTAACTGACAGAAGAAAAGACATTAGAACTAATCATCAACACACACAACCATAAAAGGTCAAAAGAAAAATATTAAAATATTTCCTTTCTAAACAAACAGTATACACTTAAGGTTTCGTAAGATAAGCATAAAAGAATGTCGGCTTTCCACCAGACAGTAGTTCAATTTGAGAGATTTTTGTTCTTGTAGCTTAATTAGTCTGTTTATCTTGATATTGAACCATGTTTAAGAAAGACAATTAGAATATTCCATTGAAATATATTAGGAATTGGTGTTTTAGAAAACAAATTGTTGCACTTATCAGTTATTTGATGCAGATTATGCCAGAATGAACTGAGTTATATGGATACTGGTGCAAACCTTTGAGTGCCCTGATGCCAAGTGCATATTTTATGATTTGCATCCATCATGACCATAATACTTTGTTCTGATTAAGTTGTGTGAGCCTTTGTGTTGCTGACAGAATATCAGGGAGAGTACGTGGGCAAGCTGAAGGTGTATAGTTATGCTGTTGAACATATCAGATCAGGAGTGAACTGCTGTGGGCAGAGTCTGGTTTATTGACTCCGCTCATGAAACAAAGACTTCCTGTATTGAAAAAAAAGTCAGGACAAAGCCCATGCAGGTTGCAGCACATGCCCATGTTGCCTCTGTATTAATACATCCCCCACTTCCACTGCTTCCCCAAGCTTGTTTAATCTTCCCTTTCCTATAATCGGACTGGGTGCCTTAATTCAGATCATAACTGTAAATAATTGACTTCATGGTTGTTCAAACATGTCTTAAAAGGTTCATGTTGTGATCTGATCAGGCAAAATAATTTCTGTTTGATCATTAATCTTGAAGAGGTGGTTCACCTTTGGGTTAACTTTTTTAGTACGTTATAGAATGGCTAATTCTAAGCAACTTAAGGCCTTATTTTGTTTTGTTTTTTATAGTTTTTCACTTATTTGCCTTTTTCATCTAAAGGTGGTCAGACACAGGCAGATTAAAGCTGAAGATATTGGTCCTTTAGACCCCATCTAAAAAAACAAATGCTCTGTAATGCCCACCAACTGCAGAACGAGAATTTTCTGGTCCTTGGGCCAAACGATCGGATTACAATTAAGGGAATGGGCTCTGATGGGTCATAGGACCGCATCAACTATTAGTCGCAGGAAGAATCAAACCAGCCCAATCAATAACTGGCCGATTTTTTTCAATTGGGGAGACCTGACGGAAACCCCCATCAGTCCAATATCGGCAACTTTAATCTGCTGTGTATGGCCACCCTAAGGCTCCAATTTTATTATTATTCATCTTTCCATTCAGACCCTCTCCTATATATATTTCTTATTCAAATCAATGCATGTTATTACGGTCATTTGGGCCCTAGTATTCAGATTTCTGAAACTGCAAACTGGACAGCTTCTGCTTAAATAGCTAAATAACTCAAAAATTACAAAATATAAAACCAATTGCAAATTGTCTCAGACAGTGACTCTCTACATCATACTAAAAGTTAACTTTGAAAGTGATCAACCCCTTTAAAGGAACAGTTCAGGGTAAAAATAAAAACTGGGTAAATAGATAGGCTGCGCAAAATAAAAAATGTTTCTAATATAGTTAGTAAGCCAAAAATGTAATGTATAAAGGCTGGAGTGACTGGATGTCTAATATAATAGTCCGGAATCCAGCTTCCTGCTTTTCAGCTCTCTAAATCTGAGTAAGTCAGCGACTTGAAGGGGGGCCACATGGGACATATCTATTCAGTGAGTTTGCAATTGATCCTCAGCATTCAGCTCAGATTCAAAAGCAACAGTTATGACCAATGTGGCCCTCCCTCAAGTCATGGATTGGTTACTGCCTGGTAACAAGTCAGTGTAAACAAAAGAGAGCTGAAAAGCAAGAAGTAGTGTTCTGTTCTGTTAAACTTACAGTCACTCCAGCCTTTATACATTACATTTTTGCTAACTAATTATATTGAAAACATGTTTTATTTTGCACAGCCTGTCTATTTACCCAGGTTTTACATTTATACTGAACAATTCCTTTAAAGGTAATTTCATAAAAGGCAATTCAATGATGAATGAATGGGAGGGGGGCATTTCAAGCATTTTGTTGCCCTCCCACCGAAAATACTTGGGTGAATGCTTGGAAATGATGGTGTGCATTTACACCAGTGGTCCACAAACTTGGCCCTCCAGCTTTTAAGGAACTACAAGTCCCACAATGCATTTGCCTGACTGTGGCTGTCATCATTGCATTGTGGGACTTGTAGTTCCTTAACAGCTGGAGGGGCAAGTTTGAGGACCACTGATTTACACTAAACTGAAAAAAATCTAATCAAAATATTATAACCATATCTTGATCTTCTGTCATATATAATGTTTGCATTATGTGTCTTTGTTTAGAAAATTAGATTGTAAACTCCCTGTAAAGTTCTGTTTAATTTCCACTGTATGAATAAGAGATGCTAAAAGGATTATAATAATAGAAATTTGAGTTGAAAGCAAAGATTGCTTTTACATTTAATTTAAATTATGTCTCTTAATATTATCATTAAAACAACTGAAAATTCATATACATTAAAATGTATAAAGTATAAAGTTTCTTATTATACAGGACAGTGCTTACCTCTTGCGATTAGTTTTTACATCGTTTAACTGGAATTATAGAGAAAGTTTTGCATTATTGCAATTTCTCTCTGAATAAATTAAAATGATAGCATCATCTTTCATTTATTACTGGCAGCATATATATTGTACAGTGAACCCAACAGGTTTAAGAATAGGTAGAGAATGTAGCGTTGGTCATTAAAAGATTTTTTAAATTAACCTTGTTAATGGTAATGTTCTGATGTGGATGTCTAAAATCATTGCAGCTGTAAAACTAAAAATCCTCTAAGATTCTGCTTCAAATAGTTTTAGAACTTTCTTTAAAAAAAAGCAGAAATAGGAATAACATTTTGTAATAGTTTCTAAATACATATAGCAATACACCATATAATGACAATTCTTTTCATTATGTAAAAATTGTATTTTCGGTTTATGTTCCCATTAACTCTATGTTATATTGCTTTGTCAGCTTTAGTTCTGTCTATCCCACTGTGCCCTATCTGAATAAAGGTCTGAATGATGTCTATTGTTTTTTGCTACACAAAAACTCCCTTTATGGGTGAGTTATTATCACTACATGTATTTAATATGTATTTAAAACGATACTGACACTAGAAAAACTACTTTTTAAAATATGAGTATACATTAAGGGTCACATTTACTAAGGGTTGAATTGATTCGAAGTGAAAATTCTAATCAAATTCAAATTTAAAAAATTTGAATTTTGAATAAATTTTTGGCTTATTCAACTATCAAATAGCCCAAAATTCGATTCAAATTGATCAAATTAAAAAATTCGAATTCGATTTTCGAATTACTGTCCCTTTAAGAAAATTTGCCAGATTGAATCAACCGAATTGCTATAGAATCCTATGGGAGGCTCGATTCAAATTGAATTGCGTTAAAACCCCTTAATTCGAGGGTCGAATTAGAGGGTTTTTTAACCCTCGAAATTCGACCCTTAGTAAATCTGCCCCTAAAAGTTACAATTAGGTCATGTTGATAATATTTTGCTGAGAGTTTTATTATTTTTTTTTTAATTATTTGTTAGTTGAAGTCTCTAAACCTGACTTTGCCAACCTGACTGTCCCATCTCAGTCTGTTAGTTACAGTTTCTAATGCTAACGGACTCCTGCTGCACAAACATGGCAGCCCCCTCATACAGGAACATGGGGGATCAGACAGGTAATGTAAAAGCATTGTGCAAATATTTTAAGGCAAAGTTAGAAGTAACTTTCAAAGGCATTATTATGATTTATGGTGTCAGTATCTCTTTAAGTATGGAATCTGTTTTCCAGAATGCTCGGGACCTGAGGAATTCCAGATAACAGATCTTTCAGTAATTTGGATCTCCATACCTTATATATAAAGATGTATTATAACCCACACTGGAGCAAGTACAAGGTACTGTTTTATTATAACACAGAAAAAGGATTGGATTATTTGGATAAAATCTGGGAGAGAGAGAGAGACTAGTATCTATTGACATAATTTGGAATGGGAATTGTGCAATTACCACCACACTCTAATTCCTCTTCGGCTACAGTTAGTGATCGGCGAATCTATCCAGTTTTGCTTCGCCGAAAATTTGCGAATTTCCAGTGAAATTTGTAAATTGGCGGAAAATTCGTTAAACGTCAATCGCGACGCATCGTTTTCGACGCGCGTTGCGTCAATTGTGACCCGTCGTGTCATTTTCGTCGCGCGATTCATTCAGTATGTGTGCCAAAAAATTTTCTGTGTGCACATTTTAAACTTGTGTGCACATTTAAAACTCTGTGCTCTGGTCAATAATGATAAATACAAAATGTGGGATTTACACGTAAAATTGTCTGCGCTGTCACCAAAATTATGTGCGCACAACTTAGAGGGAACACTGCTTCCAGGGCCCCCTTGCATCAGTGTGTGTATTGGGGAGGTGTATTGGCACTTTCAAAAGTTGTAAGGAGCACTTATGGGCACAAATACCTTTGTATATGGCATCAATGCAAGCTCAGTTTGGCAAATGAGAGTTCCTGGTAACTTCAAAAGTCAATATTGCAATTTTTAAATCTCATTGCTTCTAATACAGAGAGCGCAATTGGACACTCTGCACTAGCAATGTGGTCCCCCTTAGACCTGCTCAAAAATAAGTGCTGGGTGCAACGGGGGCAACTAATTAATTCCCCTATGTATAAAACAATCATAAAACCTTCCTGAAAAATTATGAATTATGTGTAATTGCTCAGCATAAATCTGCAAACTGTGCCCTGACCTCAAAATGAGTTACCTTGAAAATAAGGGTGGCCTTCATGAATGAAACTACACCCATCAATGGCGTGACTGGAAAGAAATAGAAACTGATATATTAGTTCTGACAAATGGCCTTATATTAAATTAAA
>CM044432.1:41884981-41912886 GCA_024363595.1 Xenopus borealis
TTTTAGAAGGTGAAAACAATTAGGTGTTTGAAGGTGAACAACCCCTTTAAATAGTTTTAAATGGTAACAGTTTGCTCAAGTACTTTGCTTCATAATTTCTATATCATCCTACGTGCAATTGTTTTGCTTTGTATCATTTAGCTCTCCCAGTAAAAGAAAATTCAGCTTTGCACAACCACGGTAGTGAAATACAATCACCCTCAGTACTAGATTTGATGCTGGCCTCTGTAAATAAAAAGTCCCTACAAGAAGAGAACAAAGACGATTGAGACATTTTATCACATACACTGCGAATGTACGCAACAACCATTTGGTCACAAAGTTTGCGAGGAAGATCTGCAATCAGTCTAAAAGGACACAAATATGGTTGCTAAGGTTTGCAAAGGTGTCTGCAAAGTTTTTTTTTGCACTAACACGTATTACATCCCCCCCATTTGATGCTGATTTTTCTGCGACATCCAAAATGGCAAGACATTTTCCCACTTAAGCAGTTTTCGTTCAGTATTTTAATGAATACCCCCCCTTAGTTTTAACTTTATCAATTAAACTTTCTAGACCAAAGTGCAATTGTACTGCAGTGTGAAAGGGGTTAATTATTTAATTCATTAATAGTGATGCTGAAACATCACATGACAAATATTAACATCAGTCTTCTATCCTTCTCCGGCATCTGTAACTGATTCATGGCTATTATTTTACCCTGTGTAATTAGAAGGAACCAATAAAGCTTAATGTGCCACTGCAGGGCTGAGAGCTAGATAGTATGCCAGTATACATATGCAAATAAGAGACTTGCAACAAATACATCATGTATAATACATTTGCTGCCTGTATCCGTAAACACATTTAGTTTGAAACGATATATATTCTGTACAAAGCACTGGTATTATAATAAGCATTTATTCTTTTGCAGTGTTTGTAATTTGTAGCAATTTATGTGCTATAATAAAATCCAGCAGCCCTTGTCGGTAAGTATCAGTTGCAACTTATTGAATTCCTTCATGTTGGAGAGCTGAATAAGCAGAAAATGTGGCTCTTTATATACCTATAACTATTCCAATAATTACACAAACACTAATAAAGGCTTCCAAAGCCTTCATGTCTTCCTGAATATAGTCAGGAAATATACATTTTTATCGAAAGAAAAAGGATGTACCTGTATGTGCATGTGTCTGAGTTTAAAGTCAAAGGCAAAAATAAACTATAGTTCCCTTCGCCCCACCCCCCATGCATTTGATTGAGAGTGCACGCACACTTTGTTTTTTGCAGCAAGAGTTAAGAGGAGTCGCAGGGTGCAGATCTGGGCTGGCGGGCCCACAAGAGATGGAGGACCTGGTTTTTTCCCGGTGTACCGCCAGCCCTGTCCGACCCTGAATATATGGCTATAAGTAGTGGGAGGCTGATTTATCAAAATTATCCAGAAAACACCAAATTACAGAAAGGACTTCTCACATAGGGGCAAATTCACTAAAGCGCGAATTGTCTAACACTAGCGCTAATTTGCCAGCGTGACGTCATTTTGCAACTTCGCAAATTCACTTTGAAATTTTTAATTTTTTTTGGTGGAAAAACTGAATTGAATTTGAATGCGTGATTTACTTGAATCCATATTCAATCAGATACAGATCTATTCGATAAAAAAATTTGTCAGGCTTCTAAAAGGCATATTCATAATTATTGTTCTATCTGTCCTGCTCAGGTCTGGACTGAGAATTAAAATAGGCTCTGGCATTTCAGGTACACAGAGGCCCAAACAGTCCCCACCAGCCCACTAAATAATGATTTTCTATGGCACCTTATAGCAGCCCCTCTGGCATTTGCCAGAACCCACAGATTGCCAGTTCGGGCCTGGTCCTGCTTGTTGCAGTTTGTCCTCTTTCCAGGCCCGGAACTAGGGGTAGGCATAGTAGGCATGTGTAGGTGCAAAGCAGGGGGGGCACCAGGCAACCACCTTCTCTGCCTCTCCTACCCCCTAGTCTGGTCCCTGATCGCCAGTCTTGTTGAAGTGTGCCGTCTTTCCTTTTTTTCCTGTGCATCTTTGTTTTGCGTGCGCACATCTTTTTGGCGCATGCGTGTTCATGTTTTCCGCCCATGCACGCTTGTCTTTTTGCACATGCGTGCATTGTTGGGCACTACTACTGGCCACGCTACCTAGGGTGCCTGTCAGGTTGGCCTGGCACTGCCTCATTCTCTTTACTATAAGATAACAGATAAATTATTCAGCAGCTGTTACATAATTTAAATAGATGACACTGTGGGGTGATTTTTTTTTTGTGCCACAGGCTGTAATAAAATTAAGAAGAAAAGAAGAAGTGTTGTTTATATCTTTTGTGGTAGAGTACTCACAGAGAAGTGTACAAGGTGTGTGTTGCCTTTAATTTCTCCATAGTGGGCGATACAGTGGGAATCTATAGTGTTTTGGAAGGAACAAGTGAGCCAGATAATCCATTTCAATGGTCCAGTTCACATGTTGCAGCTCACAGGAAGGTTACCTGTCTCCCAGAGGTGCTGGGGGTGCTGCCGGCAACTGCAATGAGCAGCGGGAGATGTGACCAGACGACTGAGAGTCTAAAGCAATTGAGAAAAGCTAGAAGGTGAAATAGGCATTTATTATTCTGGTAAATACACCATTTACAAGTATCTTCTTTGCCTCTTTTTCATTCCTCTTTTAGTCTACTATTACAATATAATATACAACTTAGAAATCATTTACATTCTAACATGCCATAGTCTATTACTATAAAAAGTGATTTTGATTAAATATATATGAAAGTAGTCACTCGTCTCTCTTAACATTAAATATTAACATTTAACACTGTTGCCTTGTGTGTGTGAGGCTTGACTCTAGAACTCTCCACTGGGTTATTTACAACAGATAGTGGATTAAAAGCAGTATAAATCTATTATTTAATAGTCATTTTATAAATGTCACGATGTAGTATTTTTTTCTTAAGCTAAAATTTTGTTTCTAAATTTTATTTCTTAAAAGTGATGGTTGAATTCATTTGCCAGCTGCAAATTTAAGTTGAATTTTACAGCCATTGATTAAATTCACAAAGCTGCCATGAAAATTTACAGCGAAAATTTGCCAGTGGCAAAAACACTTTGACGCCTGAATCAAAAATCCTTTGACACCGGCAACAATGTTCAGTGCAGATGCATTACAAGCTTATTTTTATCAGGTAATCATATTCTTGCACACATGGTTTTTTTAATTGTATTCCAGCATGGAATTCATTTACATCTGTCACCTACATTGATCTCTTTGTTATTACATCTCTGTTCTTGATCATGCATGCTACAAAAAATTCTAACGTATTTTTAAATAAATTGAAATGTCATTGGATTGAACTTTTTTTGGCAAATGGCTACAAAAGTAAAAAGTACTTGCGTACCAGAAAATCTTTCATGTGCATGAAATGACATTTGTGATTATATAACAGTTGGTGATTCGACGATAACCAGAAACACTAAAGTTGCTTCCTATCATATGCAAAAATATATCCCAATCTAAATTTGCAAGATATATATTTTTAATAATTAATATTTTTTTTACTGTATAAGCAGAATAAATGAAATAATTAAATTGATGCATTCTGCTATAGCAGAATTGCTGCACGTCAATGTTTTCTTGGTTCAGACATGCAGCTTCCCCCTTGAATAGAGCACTTGCTGTGTTCCCATTGTCTGACCGGGACACCAAGGGCCTGCCAGAAAACCTGATATTAAGGGCTCACAACCTGGAACCCTAAAACCTCTTCTTATTGAAAAAAAATCTTGATATCCCAAAGTTTGAGAGATTCCATTTTCAAAAATGTAACTGATTACTAAAGCCTTGTAGACATTGTTCTTTGCCTACTAGATACCATGTCACATAACACACAGAAACATCTAATTGAGAGACGGCAATCATTGTGGAAAAAAATTAAATTTAGAAATCCACAACAGAGATTAGGGGTAATTTACCACGAGGGAGACAAGGTGCAGAGTACATAAAACATGTACAAGACAACTAGGCCCGGACTGGCAATCTGTGGGTTCTGGCAGCTGCTAGAGGGGCTGCTGTAAGGTTCCATAGACAGTCACCATTTAGTTGGCTGGTGGAGGACTATTTGGGTCTTTGAGTACTTGGAATGACAGAGACTATTTTGACTCCCAGTCCAGATCTGAAGCCAACTTGTTTTTTGCTTGTTGCACACAGGGCCGCTTTAATAATGCAAATGATGGGGCACCTGCCCAGGGCCCACTGCGCTGGGTGACCAGGTGAGACGCCAGGAGGGAGACGGAGAGAGAAGACGCGCACTGTGAGGAAGACTGAGGAAGACGCCAGGAGGGGAACAGGGAGGGAGGAAACTGGAGGGAGGGGACGCACACATGGAGGGAGGGGACACACACAAGGAGGAAGACAGAAGGAGGGGAATAGGGAGGGCGGAAGATGGAGTGAGGGGACACACAAAGGAGGAAGGGGGACACACACAGGGAAGGGAGACGGAGGGCTGAAACACAGGGAGGGGAGGCAAAAACGGATTTCAAAAAATTTTCTGGCGCACACGGTTGTGGGGGGGGGGGCACTAGTTTGCCCTGGTTGCACAGTGCCTACCAGTAGTACCAGATACAGCAACCTGCACTTTTTATAATACTGCCGAATACATGCTGGATTCCCAGTTCAAGGACTGCTGGCAGGTACAGGGTGATAAGGAGCCCTAGCCTAAGGCAGTTTTACAAACAGTATTTATTAATATTGTAATGAGTCAGCGTATTCTGTGGTGGTGTTCAGTAGAAGAGTAGATACATCAAACATACACACAATGATTGGCGCAGAAGGTAAAGATGGTCCTGCTACTTTAACATGACTCAGAATACATTCTATAATTAAATATGATAACATTTGTTCAGTAACATCTGTGTTCAATCCAGAATTGGCTGCAAAAGAAAAAAAATATTTCTTCATGAGCTTCATAAAATGAAAAAGTCTGAAGTAGAAGAAGAAAAGGGAAAGCACCAAAAGGTAAGGTCAGGCATTGTTTGTTTCAGTATGTTTGCCAGCGGATTGCAGCATAACATCTGCTTTCTTTTTTACATATTAGTTATTTAGTGAAAATGCAATACAAAATGAAAATTGCAGGAATTTGCACCACTGAAGGCTAATTTATGAATGTTTTTTTTATTGTCAAATTTGAAGTGCTGATTACTTGTAAAAATTAGACATTTTCATTTGGTACTCCTTAAAACTAAATAAAATCTGACTGGATTTTATACATTGTGTTTAAAAAAATTGTTAGCCCATAAGAGGGAGGAAAGATTATCGGACTCTCTTGGTTCACCCATCCAAGGAGTCCCAGGGGGTGTGCAACATTGTTTTAATCTTAATCTGAAATGTAATAATGGCAAAAAAATGTCATCCCAAATTTTCATTATTTCCACGAATAGCTACCGTAAATAAGTTGCCAACAGAAATTTTAATTGATCTTCTGAAAAAATCTTAACATCTATGGTGACCTTGACAATGTTTTGTCACTTTACTATGTGTTCTTAACACCCCTCCCCCTCTGTCATTGGCTATGATTCCATTCATATACATGGTATCATGCATCTTATGTATAATAAACAGCCAATACACAGTATTTGAAGAGTTTCCTTACCTTATCTTGTGAGGGTATAAAGATTTTAATGATGCTCATAATATGAGAAGTATATACTTTAAAATTATTATGCCCTTTTCTAACACCTCCAAGCAAATGTCTCACAAGCAGGAAAGAAAGCAGAAAGAGAAAGCAAAAGCAGCAATTGAGACATGGAAATCTGAGAAAGTGCACAATATTTGAAACGAAAAGAGGATGAGGAAAAGAAGATGAAAGAAATTAAAGCTGCTGTACAAAAAAAAACCCAAGAGTCAAAACAGGTATGTTTTAAAATGTGTGTAATGTGTTATAATTGTGTTCATGTCTGGACACTTTTCAACTTAGAGGTTATGTTTTAATGAAAATATGTTTAGATGACATCTAAAGGAACACACAAAAAACAACATATTTATAGTGTGTAAACCTTAGTGCACAATTATTTGTGCATTATTTAATACATTAAAAAGTTGCTTCATTTGGCCGTCCTTTCATTAGTTAAAGGAGAAGGAAAGCTACTGAGACAGTGTATTGCCAATAGATTAGTCACAATAGTGCAAGCTATAACATTATATTTATTCTGCAGAATGCTTTACCATAGCAGCTGTCATATTAGCTTGGTGTGATATAACTTCCTGATAATTCATAGCTCAAATTACTGTTGTGAGTGGAGGAGGGGGTGGGAGGAGCAAACTGAGCATGCTCAAGCCCTAGCCCTGGAGGTTTAAGCTGAAATCAGGAAGTCTGATACAGAAGCCCATGTGTACACAATAGAAGGAAAGAATGCAGTGTTTCTTTGACAGAGGACTCAGAACAGCATTACTTTGAGGGTTTACCGGTGTATTAATATAGGCCTTTCTGATAAAGCTTACTTAATTTTAACCTTTCCTTCTCCTTTAATAAATATACTTATTTCACTCATTTAGGCCTTAATCCAAGGCAACTGCAATCACTTCTAGTGATTAATAATTCTCTGACCCATGCAGTCTCTTGGGGTGGCCTCAAGTTGCTTCAAGGAAATGAGAATACTCAGGATCTAAAAATAAATCTAACTGATGCACACAAAACTAGTCCATGGATCAACTTGTACTATGAGCTATCTTCCATAACCCTGTATTCCCTCACTTGCTAAAATGCCATCAAACTTTCAAAACTTTCAAATGGATCAGCTAGTATAACTGATTCAGACAGAGAATTCCACATCATCACAGCTCTCACTGTAAAAAACCCCTTCCGAATATTTAGGCGGAACCTCCTTTCTTCTAATCAGAATGGGTGACCTTGTGTCAGCTGGAAAGCTCTACTGGTAAATAAAGCATTAGAGAGATTATTATATGATCCCCTTATATATTTATACATAGTTATCATAGAAGCACCTCTTCTCCAGCGTGAACATCCCCAATTTGGGCAATTTTTCCTCATAGCTATAATTTCCTAAATTTTTACCAGCTTAGTTGCCCTTCTCTGTACCCTCTCTAATACAATAATGTCATAGGTGTTGGAACTGGGGGGGCTACAGGGTCTCTAGCTAGTGATGGGCGAAACGGCCGCGTTTCGCTTCGCCGAAAAATTCGCGAATTTCCAGAGAACGAGAAACGAGTCGCGCGTCGTTTTTGACGCGCACCGCGTCGTTTTTGATGCGCGACTCGTTTTTGCGCGGCTAATTTTTCGCCGATTCGCGAAATGAGTCGCGCGTCGTTTTTGATGCGCGTCGCGTCGTTTCCGACGCGCGACTCGTTTTTGCGCGGCAAATTTTTTTTGGCGAATTTTTTTGGCAGTTTCGCGAATTTATTCGCCGCAAATTTGCCCCTGCCGAATAAATTCGCCCATCACTATCTCTAGCCCCTCCAGAATTTTCCTCCTCAGTTTTTGTGTTTTTTTTTAACTTTCACAATTTTGTTTGCCGATTTTTGTATGTGTGTGCATTTCTGAGCCAAGCCTGCAGCAGGTAGGAACTCGGATATGGAAACAGTGGTGGGCTGGAGCATGGGGGAGAAGTTGCACCTGGGCCCGCACTCTCTCTCTTCCCCCATGGCCAGACAGCTCACACCGCAGCACTAACTGTTGCAGACCGGGAGACAGTGGCGGGCGGGCTGGTGGTGGGGGAGCATGGGGGAGTAGTTGCACCAGGGCCCAGCTCTGCCCCATGCCCCACGGCCAGACAGAGATTGTGCCACTCTGTGCAAATCCAGCGCATGTCTAGATCTGTGGCCGATTCCACCTCTCCACCAAGCACCAGGCACCCTCATGAATTGTCCTTACTAGGTGAGGGTGAGTGGCTGATCATCATTGCCAATTTGTCAGTGTATGTAAGGTACTCATCTATTTGTCTCCTCTCCTGTTATGTGCAGTGTGGGGTACTTATACATTTAATTTCCCCTTTGGCATCTTGCTATGGATTCTGGGGAGGGATTTAAATGTGGAAATCCCCTGTGCCATCCTACTATCAATTCTGGGGGGTACTATACATGGAATTCCACTGTGCCATCCTACTATCAATTCTGGGGGGTACTATACATGGAATTCCACTGTGCCATCCTACTATCAATTCTGGGGGGTATTTATACATGGAATTCCACTGTGCCATCCTACTATCAATTCTGGGGGCATTTATACATGGAATTCCACTGTGCCATCCTACTATATATTGGAGAGGCTTAGGATGGGGTTTTTTGCCTTCCTCTGGATCAACTAGCAGTTAGGCAGTTAAAATTAAAAAAAAAAAAAAAAAAAGGTTGAACTTGATGGACGCGAGTCTTTTTTCAGCCTAACTTACTAAGTTACTATGTTACTATAAATTCTGGGGGCATTTATACATGGAATTGCACTGGTGCCATCCTGCCATGAATTTTGGGGTAATTATATATGAAATTTGCCGGTGTCTCGTTCTGGATGTCAGCGTCTAGTTTTGGATGCTGGCATCTCGTTTTGGACACCAGTGTCCGTTTTTGGATGTCGGCGTCCATTTTTTTGGATGCCAGCAATGTGCGCTGGTGTCCAAAAACCAATGGCCATGTCCAAAATGAGACATGGCAGCATTTTGCTAATTTTTCACCATTTTGCGAATTTCGCTAGAAATTTGTGAAAGATTCGGCGAAGCGAAATGCCCCAGATTCGCCCATCACTAGACACCTGCACTTTGCACTTGCACTGAGGTGTCAATGGAAGCACGGTACTGGATGCCAGCGTCTAGTTTTGGATGCTGGCATCTCGTTTTGGACACCAGTGTCTGTTTTTGGATGCCGGCGTCCATTTTTTTGTAATGTAAATGTAAAGGTGGGACCTAAATTTAACTTGGTCTATAGTATGCAAAGAAGATATAAAATATCACTAAAATATCACTAAAATATCATTTTAACAAGCCTTCAAATAATTTTCCCACCACAGATTTCAAACTTACTGGCCTATAATTGCCAGGCTGAGACCATCATCGCTTTTTAAATATTGGAACGACATCATCTTTTCTCCAATCCATAGGTACCATACCAAATGAAAGCAAATTTGAAAAAATCAGAAACAGGGGCTGGACTAAAACTGAATTAAAGCAGCTGACCTAGGGTAATAGTCATCAAGACATCAATGGTAAAAAGTATTACAAATGATTGTTAAGACTGAGTCTGAATGATCTTTTATTAGCACAGTGATCAACAAATTATCCATAACTAATCATATCAAATGGTTTTGGATTAATATTCAACACATTATGGGCCAACTAGTAAGCAAGAAGTGTGTCAACTGTGTCAGAGTTCACCAAAATTGTACAACAGCTCAACAGAGGCAATTTGCAAAAATTTATATTATGGTTCACAATGCCCAGAATTACTTTAATCTTGGTTAAATAATAGGCCATATTGCTATGTTGTACAGGTAATGGAGCTATTATCCAGAACATTATGGGCCTGGGGTTTGCAGGGTAAAAAACCATTTTGTAATGTTGTGCACCATGCCTTGAGGCTACTACAAGTATCAAATCATTTAAAAATGCCAATGGAATTGTATTGCCATCAACATGAATTAATTTTAGCTTTGTTAGCATTAAGTAGAACAGCAAACTAAAAATGCAACTCTCTCAAAAATGAAGAACTGGTTGTTTAAATGCTATGGAGTTATGAATTAGCTTTCTGCAAAATAGGTTTCAAGATAACAGTTTCATTAAGTATATCAGAAAAATAGAGATTGTGTCTTTTTTTCTGAAACGTTTCCTCAAATTAATTTACTCTTTGGAAGAGGTACTTGGCCCAAGTACCTTGCTATACTCCCAGAATTACATGTGTGTGTGCGTATGTCATGCTCATGAGGAGTGCGTTGCTCTGTAGTTCCAAAATGTTCAGTTGTATTGTTTTTAATTGACAGTGGTTATAAAGTAAAGGATTTTAATCATATATCTACATTTATTGTAGAGGTCTCTGTATAGTTAATATTCACTCAAATAAGGTATAAAATAGCCAACACAAATATATGTATTGTGTGTGTTTACACATAAAGCCATGCAATTAATATAAACAATTACCTATATACTAACATGGTCATCCCAGTGTTGCATTTCATTTATAGCTTTGGAAATAATACTGTATTTCAAAGGTTTGTCTAACTAATCTACTCTAAACTACAGTATCTAATTTTACCATTCAGTTAGAAGATTGTGAGTACACAATTGTATTGACGGCATAAATGTAGGGGCAATCCAAAACTGATGAGCTAAAAAGCATCTAAATGTGGTTGGCTGTGATTGCATGGAATATAATTTTATACAGTGAACTTTCATTTGGAGCCGCCTTGTACTGCTTTCTGAAAACATGATGGCTTTGAAATACAGATATGGTTTTTCACACGTTTAGCACTGCTTCATGAGAGCTATTTACACAATATGTAGCTGGAAGGTATATACCATAACTGAACTAGAACACAATCTAAAAGGGTGTGCAAGAAAAGAACCACATTGCACAGGCATACTTTTATTGAGAAGTGAACTCTTATATCAACCAACGCCATTATGACATACCACACCACACAGTTGATCTCTTGAGGAACGCTTTTAAATAGCAGCTTAATTCAAATTATTCAGTATTCTGGGTCTACATGTCACCTTTAAAGGGGAACTGTTACCCTAAGAAATAATTGCATTTTTTCACTATTGTGTTTGTTTAGCAAAATAAACTTTACTTACACTATAAAAATAATTTGAATCTTTGTTGCCATCAGCCTTTGAAATCACAATCACAGCAAGCAGGCAGCAGCCATTTTGTGGACACTGTTATTAAGACAAGCTTTGTAACACCTCAAAATCTTTTTTTGCTCCAGAATGGTGATCTCATGGCCATGCCTTTGCACTGGCTACACAATTACAGACCGTGAGGTGGAATTGCAGCAGTAGTGCAGTAACATGTAGGAAATGCAGAATGGAAAGTGAAAGTGATTGCCTGCCCCACCTCTTTGCCTAAGGCATAGAGGAGGGGCAGGCAATATATGATTGACAGCTGAAATCTTTAAATGCCTTTATAAAAGGTATGGATGTTTTAATGAAAATAGAATTTGAGTTTTATGTTTAAAGGGATACTGTCATTGGAAAACATGTTTTTTTCAAAATGCATCAGTTAATAGCAGGGCCGGAACTAGGGGTAGGCAGAAGAGGCATGTGCCTAGGGGGCAAAGGTAGAGGGGCACCAGGCACGTAAGTCTTCTGATGCCTTTCCCTAGTTTGGACCATTGTGTGAGGGCGCCCAGTTGGCTTGGCCTGACACTGGTTAATAGTGCTGCTCCAGCAGAGATTGCACTGAAATCCATTTTTCAAAAGAGCAAACAGATTTTTTTATATTCAGTTTTGAAATCTGTCATGGGCTAGACATATTGTCAATTTCTCAACTGCCCCAGTCATGTGACTTGTGCACTGATAAACTTCAGTCACTCTTTACTGCTGTACTGCAAGTTGGAGTTATATCACCCCCCCCCCTTTACACTGAACTGTTCCTTTAAAGTAAAGGAGACTATTAACTAGATTAACTTGCAAACATGTAGCCCAAGAATTCTGTTCCAGAAGAATTCTGCATTGAAATCCATTTCTCAAAAGAGCAAACAGAATTTTTTATATTTCATTGTGAAATCTGACATTGGGCTAGACATATTGTCAATTTCCCAAGTCATGTTACTTGTGCTCTTATAAACTTCAATCACTCTTTACTGCTGTACTGGAAGTTGGAGTGATATCACCCCCTCCCTTTCCCCCACCCAGCAGCCTAATAGCAATGAGAAGGTAACCAGATAAAAGCTTCCTAACACAAGATAACAGATGCCTGGTAGATACAGTATAAGAACAGCACTCAATGGCAAAACCCATGTCCCACTGCGTACTAGTCACAATCACACAGTCACAGTCAGTTACATTGAGAAGGAAAAACAACAGCCTGCTAGAAAGCAGTTCCCTCCTAAAGTGCTAGCACAAGTCACATGACCAGGGCAGCTGGGAAATTGACAAAATGGCTAGCCCCATGTCAGATTTCAAAACTGAAAATAAAAAAAATCTGTTTGCTCTTTTGAGAAATGGATTTCAGTGCAGAAGTCTACTGTAGCAGCACTATTAACTGCAGCGTTTTAAAAAAAAAAACTGTTTTCTCATGACAGTTTCCCTTTAAGCTGCTATTAAAATGGGACCTGTGGTTCTTAACAATAAAAAAAGAGATGGTGCCTTCAGCCTATCATGTCGAAGATTTAGTGAGATCTAAGTATGATATGTTGCAAGCGTCACTGGCACAATAAAATGATGTGGTTTCTGTGTAACATCACTGACATTAGACATATTCTATCACTAGAGATATATTAGCCTCTTGTCTCTGTAACAATGTCCTGATAGTATTCTTTGATGTATGTAAGAAAATCCAATTTAGCAGTTTAATCAGTCTGTGTTTATTGTGAAATGAGAAACTTGACTGCAAAGCTGACCTATGCTTTTCATCGTTTTCTTGAAAGGGATTTTAGGGAGAAACATTTTGTGCATTATTCATCAGAAAGACTTTTAACTTACTAGCCTTGTAGACTTGTTTCTGTTTCTTGGGTAGAGGCATGTTTTATTTCTTTTCCGTACAGAATGATAGAAATCATCTTTCTGCCAACACAGACTCAAAACCAAAAAAAAAAAACTTTGTCTCGAAGACTTGCCTCTTCTTATTTTATTTTTGCTTTCAGTAGTGTTGATGGTAATGTAATGTCCTCAAAGGAATTAAAGTAAACATGTTCAGTGTGCTTGTCTTATCAGCTTTGTCTCAGAATCGTTGTCAGCTGAAAAACCAAGGGGCTCCATCTGGAATGAGGTGCCGCTCTGCATATTCCTCAGTTCCCCTACCTGCCTGCCTCCCGCTTAGCATTGGTTACAAAGGATGCTGTGCATGTGTTTTTATATAACTAATAGAACAATACAATAATAAGATACTGTTTAAATAAAAACATGCAATTACATTTTAAATTAACTACTTGACATTGAGGCATGAATATAGCTGTCTTTAGAGGTCATTTATTGTTGCACAAATTTGCTCATTGTGAGGTAAAAATGCCATTTGTTTAAGGTGCTTGCTTCAAAATAACCCCTTTTGTGTTTCTTCTTCATCTTTCTGTTTACTGCATCATCTCTCTTACAGCTGTTCATCAGTTAAACTGTTCTAGAGCTCATCCAGGAAGCATAGCACAATGTGCAAAGTGCAATAATCAGATTCAAGCCCCCATGTTTTTTGTACTATGCACCCTGCCCCAGACTTAGTACCTGAAGTGTAAATCTCGTGCTCCATACTGGAGTGCAAAGACCTGCACATCTTTCTCTTGAATACATGGCTGCCTGCAGTAAGCAACATTGTATTCACTTGCATATGGCAAGTGGTAAAAGGGACCTGTCTCCCATGCAGGTATTAATAGAAGTTCTTTTCAAAGTTAACATAAAGCCCATTTGTTTTAAATAAAATATCCATACCTGCTATAATTCTATATAAAAAATCTGTGCTGCCAATCATATCTTGTCTTGCCTCTATGCCTCAGACATAGAGGCAGGACAGTCAACTACTTTCACATTCCTTTGAGCACTTCCTAGAAGTCACTTCCCTCCTCACATTCCCTTTCTCCTCACCATCTATAAATATGTATCCTGTACATATACATGGGTTCTAGGTACCCCCCAGCTTGCTTTAATAACAGTGTCTACAAAATAGCGCTGGCTGCTAACTCTGGTTGCGAATTCAAAAACTCAAGGAACCAAGATTTAATTAATATATATGGTGCCCATACTTTACTTATGCGCTGTCTACTTTTAGTGATGTTTTCCCATTATGATCTACATTCATAAATCCATTGTTAGCATTCTGTTCCATGGGAAGTGTTAATTAAATATTGATTTAGGAGAAAATGTATATTGTTATATTTAAACATATTTTTTTGGGAACTTTAACATAATAAATATCTGAATTAAAAGCATGAAACAGGAGGGTTATTTAAACAAGTTGCTTGTTGACGATGTCTTGAGCTTTACTGATCACCAGCTAAAGGTCTACTGGTAGATCCCAATCTACCTTTTGGACACCCTTGGAGTAAGTAAAACTTATTTTGCTTGACAAACACAATGTCAAGCATTGTGTTTGTCCCCTTTAGGTAAATGAGTGCATCTGGCATGCAGCAATGAGCCTTGCACTCTGTACTGGATACAGTGTATGCTGCACTGAAATCCCTTGACACACATGCTCCATATCCAAGTAAGATGAGGAACAGTTTTGTTTTGTTGCATCCGGGGATTTGATATAATGACCCTTGTTATCACTGATGTATTGAAACCTTTACTCGAGCTGTTTGTAGGGTCTGCTACTGATTTTTTGGACTATTGAATTGTCTCCGATTTCACACTTTCATCTTTGCTTGCTTAGTAATTTTGCCTTTTGACTTTTCTGAGTCCTTGCTAAAGATTTAATGGTCTTTGATTTTCCTCTATATATATATATAAATGACCTCAGCAATCTGTTGCACACCATACTATTCTATCTCTGATCATACCCTTCACAGTTAGCTTAAAAAAGTGAGTATGACTTGGCTTGATTAGGTGTTATCACTATATGAATTGTATATTGTTCAGTTAACTATATTATTTTTCAAATGATATTTAAAACACTTTTGTGTGGAAAATCAGATATTGGATTCAATTCCCATGCAGCTCCTGCTTCATGGACTGTGTGGGACTGATGAAACTCTGATTTGAATTCCATAAAACAACTTCAGATTAGCATGAAGTCTTATCAGTTCTATACTGCTTGAACCAGAAAAACATGAGCCCTAAAGAAAATCTATTTAGAAGTGATTCCTATCTTTACATATGAACTAGCATAGAATTTAGGTGTCCATAGATGTAAAGATCCACTTGTTTGGCGATTTTTTTTTTTTTTTTGTGAAAAACTTGAATTGAATTTGATTGGAGTTTGCAGGTCAATCCTATTCACCCAAATTAAAAAAAAAATATTTTTTAATAAACCTCAATTGGTCGTTTTTTTTTAATTTTCGAGTTTATGGAGGCTTTTAGAAACTTGAAATTCCACCCTTGATAAATCTGCCCTTTAATATAGAGTTACACCTGACTCTCAATTTTATTAATGGTATGTTCTTTAGTAGCGATGGGCAAATAAATCCAAGAAACGGCAGCGAAATTTCACTTGGCAAAAATTTGTTGGCGTCAAAAAAAAAAAACAGACGTGCGACGGAAAAGACACAACGAAAACAACGCAACGCACGTCGAAAACGATGTGACAAAAACGATGCGACACCCATCACTATTCTTTAGTAGACAGACTACAGAGTTTGTAGAAGCATATCTTGGGTAGTGAGGAAACACTAACCTCCTTTGCAGCTCTCTGTGAGCTCCGTTATAGATCAGTTTTATTTTTTTATTTTTTTACTAAAGAATCTTTTAAGGTTATTAAAGCCTCAGGCTTGGCTACAGTTTACTGTACATGCATAAAGGGATGTTGAGCCAAAATTAGGGATGCACTGCATCCACTATTTGGGATTCGGCCAAATACCTTAATCCTATGTGAACGATTTGGCTGAATACCAAACCGAATCCTAATTTGCATATGCAAATTCGGGACAGGAACAGAAGAAATGTGAACTTTTTTTCACTTCCTTGTTTTGTGATGAAAAGTCACATGATATCCCTCCCCGCCCCTAATTTACATATGCGATTTACATATGGATTTGACTCGGCCAGACACAAGGATTCAGTTGAATCTGAAACCAAATCTTGGATTTGGTGCATCCCTAGCCAAAATGGAAGCACAAGAACCCTTTTGACAGTGCATTGGCTTCTCCCCAGAACTCCATATCCTAATGATCAGGAGCTGTGCTTTCAAGATTATTTAGGGCAGCAATCAAAAAAGATATGGAACACTGAGACTCTCTTCTAAACTATTAAGTAAACCCTGTGCATAAAGTACACCATAAACTTGGTCCAGCTCTAATTACATTTAAATGATACTTAGCTCTGAAATGGTTTTTTCACTTCTGGACATAATGGAGGTGTAGAAAATGTTAGCAAAGCAATGCAGCCTGTTCTACCTAAAGTCTTGGTGGAGCAATCCTGGGGATCCTATCTGAACAGAAAATTATCACCAAAGAAAAAAATCACTATTAGTGATCCCTGTGTCATGGAGATTCCCTATGTAGTAGGTGCAAGAAAAGCACTATTAGTAGAAAAGTGCCACTCAATATAGGTCCCTTACACAATTTCTGCACAGGAAACATCTGCTGGCTGTTCCTGTCTTAGAGCCACATTAGTTTATATCATAAAGGTTCATTTAGGTCGAATTTTATTTTGTTGGACTTTTAAAGGGGAAAATAATATTGTTTAAAGTCTGATAGTGTTAAAAGTCAATTGAAAAAAGTACTCCCAACTCAGACCTGCTGTACAGTATATACTTACACAAACGATATTTTGCTACAAACACCGATCAAATCCTCTTGGCTTTTTAACGTTTATTTATTATTATTACATTTTCCTGGTAAATTGCTTTGCGGGAGAAAATCCGATTTTCACGATTTTTTTTTACTTTTTCATCCGATTTTCATGATTTTTTCATAATTTTCACCCCCAAAAAAATATCTGGGGTATTGCACAAAACCCAGCGAACATTAAAAAGTCATTGGGACTTCCCCACTGACTTATATGCAACCTCAACCGATCTGAGATGCCAGATTATAAAATTTGTACATTTCCATCCTCTGGGTTTAATAAATTCTGAATTTTTTTTTTTTTTAAAGTCTGATTTAAAAAAAAATCAAAACAAAATCACAATTTTTTCGAGATTTTTGCATTCTGAGTTTAGTAACTACAGACCTAAAAGTCAATGGCAAGTGTCCCTTTAACAACTGGAAGATTTTCTATTTTCTTACACTAGGTTTTGGGAGAGTTTGCAAAAAGACTGTATTGTTTTGAGCTCAAAAACAAAAAAATGGTAGGGCTCGATTTTTTTACGATTTTATCATGATTTTCCGCATAAGAAATATTTGTGAAAATACATTGATAAATTTGGGGGGAAAGTATGTATGGATTTGGTCGGAGTAGTTTTCAGAAAATAGTGAGAACTTTTTGGATTTTGATATATAACCCAGTTAAAAACATCAGTAATAGTTTTATGTATTTTTTATTATTTCATTTCATAGGAGAGAAAAGAAAGAAGAGAAAGGATTGAAAAAAAACAAAGAAGGCTTCAGATTCTGTTAGATGAGGACACACACTACCTCCATGGAGTCTGCCTGGCAAAACCATTTACCCCAAGAAAATGATAGGAATGGATGAGCTAGCAAAATGTGATGTTCACATTTCCAATCATGAAATTATTATACATTTTGGGCTTGATATTTATGGGGTCATACAAAAGATATTGACAAAATCAGGATTTGAATTTGAAATGAATTCAGCATCACAACACAGCAAATAATCTTTTAAGGAGCAATAAGTCTATAGCATTTCTTACAGGAAAATCTCCTTAAAACTGTTGCTATTGTTTGAATATGGAAAATTATGTTTGTTCTGTTTCTGACTATTTAGAACTGCATTTTATTTGTCCTTTTAGCCTAAACACCTGCATATCTACTGAAAAAAAACACATAGAAAATATTTCTAAAGGTTAACTGTACTTAAGCATCCTGCACAATTTTTTCCCTTTCATGCTGTTTTTCATATTTACATTTGCGTCATAAATATTCAGCAGGTATTCCATAATTGCACAAAGTTAAAGAGCAAACAGTTGGCCAGCATGAAGTGTCTTTGCAGGTACTCATACACTTTCAATTTACCAGAAGTACTTCTAACACATCTAGGTATATTTCATGGTTACTTTGTGACAGACAGTGGGGCACATTTACTATTATTAATTATTAATTAGCTCGACCAAATTCACAATTCGATAAGCATTTGACCATCGAATGCTTATCAAATTGTTTTAGGCTATCATTTTGCTCGCAATATGATTTCTCGATGAATTTGTACGATCGGATACCGATCGTTCGATTTCATGAAAAAATCATGAAATTTCCTTTGAGAGTCCGAAAAATTTGTACAATTTGAACGATTGAATGATCCGATCATACGAATTGTATTCGAGCAGGACTTAGCCTCAGAAGCCTATGTGGAGCTTCCCATAGGCTTCTATTACAATTCGGTAGGTTCAATCTGGTTAAGTAGGCAGTCGAATAATTTTAAAATTTTAATTCCTTTGATCATCGAATTATCGAATATCCGATCATTCAATCTATTCGATCTATTCGATATTCGATGATCGAAAAGGCCAAATTTGCTTATCTGATATCACTAAAAATTCGCACGATCGGTATTCGTTCAAATTCGATCGACCTTGATCTTTCCTTGTGAGTTTTGTAAATCGGCCCCTAATTGTCTATTTTTTTAATATGAAATTATAAAAAAAATTTACTTTAACATGATAGTGGCCCTCAAATTATTAAACATATATTTTTTAAATCCAATACTGCTTTGCTTGGAATTGAGGGCATTGTTTTTTCCAAGAACAACTATCTGATATTCCTCATGTAGATATCTTGTTTGGTTTTAAAAGGGATTTTCATACAGGTTTAAGGCATGGCTATATTTAAGTATAAACATAAAATGTGTAATCAATATGTGATCTGTGGCTTCTTGTAAAATACACAGTATCAGCATTTTTAAATTGATAAAGCAGACAACATTTTTCTGTATAAATAATACATTTGCCAAAGATTTTTAGACCTTTGTCATAGGCTCACAGTAGATGAGTGGGATACTGTACAATTACCTCCTCAATGCTGCTCTCAGCACCCAGTGGTTTTGCACCAATGGCCCGTGAAGCAGAATAGGGGTCTACAACACAGGAGTGTCACATACACTGAATCCACAGCTGCAAAGTTTGTATAGTACAACTCAGTGAAGCATTTAAAGAGGCCTTTATAGATGGGTATTTATTCAGACCCATCGTGGTATATTAATGCTTAATTTTAAGGGATCAACTCAAGCCTTTACCTCATCATCTCTTATCCCTAGAATGAATTGTGGAAAATGTACGCCTTCTTTGAGCACTTTGCAATTGCCATTACTTTTCCATTTTTACTGGTGTTTGAGCTATTTGGAGTTTAAAATAACAGTGGTGACTGTACTTATGGAATTGCCCTGAAACAGCAAATTCAGATAAAGAAAAATGTACAATTTTCTCTGTGTTCGGCATTTTAGTGTCGGTACACTCCCCATAGAGAAAATTGAAATATGCATGCACTGGAACAGCAAGTGCAATTTCAAGCATAATCTCCATATTTTTTACTGAAATGCAGCATTTTTCCCCCTATTCCAATGGCACAGCTCAACTGCAGGAATTGGGGCAAGATGCTGAGGGAATCTTGAGGCTTCTGACTGGTCCAGAGGTGGCAGCATCTCCAGGGTTTGCCTTTGTCAAAAGTCACATCACACTCAGTTGGGGACGGAAGGCAGAAAGGACTGAACAGAGTAAAACTATAGGGAAGTGCAAGGAGTGAATTAATAAAAGAAGTTTCACATGCATCTCACTGCAGCGAAAAGCACACGTTGCCCACTGCACTTGTGGACGTAAATGATCTCTACAAAGTTATCCCCATGGGATTGTGCACACCGACAAACTCCGTTAGAGGGTTTTATGTTTTTTTTTTACTAAAGTCCAATATATTTCTGGTTGGATATTTGAAGGGGAAAACACTTTTTTCGTAGAAACCCAAAATTTTGTCATGATTAATCAAACCCTGATGGTGTAAAGTCAGAAAGCCGCGAATTTATTCGCCGGCGGCGAATCGCGGGAATTCGCCCATCACTACTCCAGACCCATCAATTTTATGATCATAATTTTGTAACTAAAACCCCCTGCATAATACATGCATTAGCTTTTCATTTGTCGAACAGGGGACCATGAAATGTGCATTGATCATTTTTTTTCTTTTTGTATGTTTGTAATTATCCTGGCCAGATCAGCTGCACTTACTTTGTATTTTTATTTGGCCTTGGTTTGCTCCTACATATCCCCTTTTTCAAATCTCAATAGTCTCTGACAAACTCATGTTAAGAATGTTCATACTAAGGGGCAAATTTACTATTATTCCCCAAAAATCCTACGAATTTATTAGAAATTCGATAAGCATTCGAATATCGAATGCTTATTGAATAGTTTTAGGCTATCATATTGCTCGATATTCGATTTGTCGATTTCACAAAAAAATCTTACTTTTTCCTTTGAGCCTCCGAAAAATTTGTACGATTTGAACGATCGAATGCTTCGATTGTACGAATGGTATTTGAGCAGGACTTAGCCAAAGAAGCCTGTGGAGGGGTTCCCATAGGCTTCCATTGCAATTCGGTAGGTTCAATCTGGCAAAGTAGGCAGTCGAAGAATTTAAAAATTTTGATTCCTTCGATCATCGAATTATCAAATATCCGATCATTAGATCTATTCGATAATTCGGTATTCGATGATCAAAGAAGCCAAATTATATTTGAATATCCAATTAAATCGTACGATCGTAATTCGATCATATTCAATCGAACTTCGATCTATTCACGTGAATTTAGTAAATCTGCCCCTAAGTTTATATAAGAATTCGTCGAGCTGATACTGATATACGCCAAAGCTGTAAATCTTTAGAGGCCAAAACTGGGGCTTTTAAAATACAGTATATTGCACTCCTGAAAATAACCACATAAAAAGTACAAGCAAATGGACGGTGTTTCACAAATTTTTTGCCATTTCACTAATTTCTAAATTCAGCGAAACGCCACCAATTCACCCATCACTATTTAGTACTGTATGACTCTGCACAAATGGGAGTGCAGTGTTTCCAAGAAATGGGGGTTGTTTACCGCACAATTGCTAAATTGCACCAGTAAATTCTCCGTATTTATATCTTACTTGGAGGGCTTGTGTCTAAATGTGGATTGGTTGGTATGTGCAAAAGCTTTTGTCCAATTTAAGAGCTACTGTAATTAAATCAGCCCCATGATGCAAAAAATGAATGCTGTTTTATATACTGTAATTAACAAATGTAATTATCTTTTCTAACTTGTATGAAATCAATGAAGCCTTTTTCTTTTAACTCAAGAAATGATGAATGCAAGTAATGTGCCCTATGCACGATGCAATGTCAGAGGCCTGTGCCTAAGTAATCCTAATTAATAGCGCCATGATCACATACTCATTAACATCCATTAGCACAGTCACATTCTGTCATATGATTGCAATAAAATTGCCAGTCTAAACTTCAGAGGATGACATTATTAAAGAAAAAGGAAGCTAATTAACCAAAGCCTATACATTATTTATTATTATTATAATTTTTATTCGTTATAATCCTTATAAGTCATTGCACACATACATTATTTGTATGTTTGCTGGCAATGCAGTAGCAAATAGCAATACAGCCTGTGGGATGGCTGAAGTATTTCAGTAGATTTATTTGCACAATGACTTCTCCAGAGTAATATCCAGTTCAATTATGTGTGACACTTCCAAGCCTAGCCAAATCTATTTAAATAAATACAGTTAATATCTTTATGTCACCAGTATCTATTTGCTCTCCATTGGAGTGAAGGTCTAGTAAGCCAATGATGAGCTTTAAAGTAACCTCCATACAGAGCCACTACCAAAGCCTTTAATGACCGTTGACTAGTTTTCGCCCGCGTCGAATTTTGGCGAAGCGAGACGAGTCAAATTCGCCCCATCACTAGAAATGAAAATTGTTTGTGATCTATGCATAGGACCTGGGTTTTTTTTCTGCAACGTGGTTCATGGTTGAAGTCGAATTTTTAAAGAGACACTACATGTTAAATTTTAAAATTCTACTTTTCTTATTTTTTTTGCAAATCTGAATCTAATTTGGACTATTTCTTAGTAAAAGTAAACAAAAATAGCTGTAAATTTTAATTTTTTACTTTGAATTATCAATTCGACCCTTTTTTTGTCAAAACTCTTAAATTGGAATTGTGAATTATCCAAACTCAATTTTAGTTTTAGGGGCACATTTATTAAGGGTCAAAGTGAATATTCGAATAAAATTAGAATTTAAAAAATTTGAATTTCAAAGTAATTTTGGGCTAGTTCGACTATCGAACAGCCCAAATTTGGATTTGAATAGAAAAAATTCTAAATCCTAGTTAGAATTTGCCACTTCGCCACCTTAAAGCTGCCGAATTGCCATTTGAGCCTATGGGGGAACATCCTAGAACCTGTCCTGAAATTTTTTCTAAGTCCTAGGAATTTAAAGGATTTTGCGAAAAATCCTTTGAAACGTATGTTTCGAACTATGTGATTGAGCGATTCAAACGATTTTTTTTAGATCAAAAACTGACCTATTCAATCTAAATAAGTCAATTTTCAATCGAAAATGGCCCCCCAAAAATTTGACTGCTGAATTTCGACGTTTTTTCACTTCGAAATTCGACCATTTGTAAATTTATCATACTCCAGTCCTTTAAGAATTAAATTGACTATTCGCGACTTTAATCTGCCGAATTGCTGTATAAATCAGTGGGAGAGGTCCAGGGACCAGTTGGCTGAATTTTGCAGCCTTCCTGACATTAGAGTTCTTTTTAGAGAAATGTGAATCGAATTTGATTGAGTTTTCGGGTCGATTCTATTTGTCTGAGAAAATCCGATTTTATTAATAAATTTCGATTTGTTGAATTTTGAGTTTATGGGAGTTTTAAAAAAATTCTCATGAATTCCAAATCCTACCCTTGATATGTGCACCTCTAAAACCTTATTTAAAGGTGAATTACCACTTTAATGGGGGAATTAATTAAAGTCAGTAATGGAAAAACTATTCGCAATGAGAAAAGTTTTGCCTCTATGAGAACAAATTTTGCTTTGCGTGAATTTAATATAGCTTTCGCGAGCCTGGAAACGGTTTTGTGACCACTTCCGACAGTGGAACAAAGTTTGCAAATTTTACAGCTTGCGCCAATGCACTGTCAATGTAATAAAACTTCTTATTGAAAAAGTTATGTTTGCTCCAAAAGATTACGACACTTTCAAGCACTTCTAAAGAGTGTGCAATTACAATTCGCAGTGCAAAATTAAAATTTGCAGTGCTCAATTAAAATTCCGAATGGAATAACAGTTTAAGGAACAATATTACATTGCGAGATGTGCATTTTTATTCTTATTGGTGCAAATTGTTTTTCCTTAGCGACTTTTATTAACATTCCCCTATAAGTTTACTAAAACCTTTTAAACATTAAATAAACCCAATGGGATTGTTTTGCCTCTTAATAAGGATGCATGCAGCTTAGTTACCAGGTTCAAGGTACAGGTATGGGACCTTTTATCCAGAATACTCAGGACCTGGGGTTTTCCAGATAACAGGTCTTCCCATAATTTGGATCACCATAATTTAAGTCTACTAGAAAATCATTTAAACAGTAAATAAACCCAATAGGCTGGTTTTGCTTCCAATAAAGATTAATTATAACTTAGTTGGGATCAAATACAGGCATGGGATCTGTAATCCGGAAACCCATTATCCAGAAAGTTACAAATTATGGAAAGGCTGTCTCCCATATATCAAATAATCAAAAATTTAAAAAATAATTTCCTTTTTCTCTGTAATAATAAAACAGTAGTTTGTATTTGGTCCCAACTAAGATATAATTAATCCCTGTTGGAAGCAAAACCACACCCCCTTACAATTTAAAAGTTAAAAGTTTTTTTTTTTGGCAGGGGCCTATAGAGTATTAAAATAAAACAATGGTGGCCAGGGGATTAAAAACCCCCCAAAAAAACCCACATTGGTGTCAGTAGAATTGAACTCGTGACTTCAGGACTTCAGTGTCAGCTTCTTTTGTGACGTATTTTCGCTGCTTCAAGACTTCGACTGTTCTGCACTTCCGCATTCTGCTGGGACAGAAGGCAGCACTCCTTTAGTGCTCGAAAGGGTGTTCCGGCTCTTTGAAAAGTGCAGCACTGCCGGCCCCCCTTCAGGCCTGGGTGCAGGACACTTGTCCCCCCTGATGGCGGCCCTGGGTTTATTTAATGTTTACATGATTTTCTAGTAATCTTAAATGCGAAGACTACGGAAAGACCCCTTATCTGGAAAGCCCCAGGTCCCAATGTTTCTGGTTAATCGGTCCCATACCTGTACATGCAACATTTATATTATTACAGAGAAAAAGGAAATCAATTTTTTAAAGTTTAATTTATTTGGTAAAATGGAGTCTCAGGGAGATGGCCTTTTCATAATTCAGAGCTTTCCGGATAACGGGTTTCTGGATAACGGATCCTATTCCTGTACTGTTTTATTATCACAGAGAAAAAAGAGATGGTTTTTACAATTAGAATTATTTGCTTAAAAAAGGAACACTAATGGAACTATGCCTAGACGTAGTATGGTATTCAGTGATGGGCGAATCTACCCAGTTTCTCTGTGCCGAAAAATTTGCGAATTTCCAGCAAAATTCGCAAATTGGCGAAAAAATTCGCGAAACGAGTCACGGCACATTTTTGACGCGTCGCGTTGTTTTCGACGCACGTCGCGTTGTTTTTGTCGCATCAAAAACGACGTGCGACTCGTTTTCTTAAGCGAATTTTCATCAGGCGAATTTTCACTGGCATTTCACGAATTTATTCGCCAGCGGCGAATCACGGGAATTCGCTGCGAATTCGCCCCTGGCGGATAAATTCGCCCATCACTAATGGTATTTTTAAAAAGAAGCGCTGGTTTTGTTATCATACCAATTTGCTGAAAACTGGGCTCTCCTGCCAGGTGAATGATGCAGTCAGTTGGCTGGAGGGCTGGGTAAATACAAGATGTTTTTTAATGAATTGTTCTGTCAGGTTAAGAAAGGTAAAACTGCTTTCCACAGTTGATCAGGTTACTGTATTTACAGCCGTTGGCAGTTTTTTTATAGCTCTGCAGATCATGCATTTTTGGGAGATAAAGTAATAGCATGCACAGGCTCATTTTCATCTTTTATGCAGCATTGCGCTGCACTTTTTGAGCCTTAAAGTAGAGAAAGTATCTAATAATATATACACCTGCTAATGCTCCAAATGAGCATTTTTTAAGATTACACAATCTGGCAAAGTAGGCAGTCGAATAAAATTTTAAAGTTAAAGTACTTAGATCATCGAATGGTTGAATGATCGAATATTCGATAATTCGATCTATTTGATACGATCGAATTTTGCATATTCGATGATCAAAGTGGCCAAATTTGCATATTCGAATATTCGATAGAATCGTACAATCGGAATTCGATCAATCTTCAAATTATTCACATGAATTTTGTAAATCTGCCCTTAATTCTAACATTAAGGGGCAGATTCATCATTGGTCGTATTTCAAATTGAAAAAATGTGAATAGGATTTTACCGCAATTCAATTGGTTGAACGATCAAATAGGAAAAATTCGATTGATAAATCATTCAAAACCCTATTCGGTAGCTTTGATCTGGCGAACTAGGTGGTCGAATAAAAATTTAAAGGGGAAATACTTCGACAGTCGAATGATCGAATATTCAAATTAAATTTTATTCAAATCATTCGAATCATTCGATTCGATCGAATTTACAAAATTCACTGTTCGAAGTGGTCTTCAAAAACATTCGAAAATTCGAATTAGAATGTTTTTGAAAATTTGATCGAACTTTGAATCCTTCATGTGAATTTTGTAAATCTGCCCCTCAAATCTATTTGATAAAATTTCCTTTGGACCATAAGGTTTAGTTTAATGAAATATTATTCACTGAAACTTTCTACTCTGCCCATATTTATGGTTTGCCTAGAGGATGTGCTCTGCCCTGCTTTCATTCTACAGCTGGACAAGGCAATTCATCTACCAATGCCCCTGTTACTTGTGCTTTTAAATGCCTGGAGAGTTCTTTAAATTCATATACAGCAAGTCACAGTGCAATCCATCTATGCTTTCCATGCTTTAACAGAAACGTAATAGCCAGACAGCTCTAATTGATATGAGTCATGAATAGCCTGTATGTACAATGTATAGTGAATAATGTACCTCCTTATTTGAATTATAAGTCATTGAGAAGTTTTCTGTCCCTATAAAAACATGAGACTGAAGACAAAGTGTTTTTGTACAGGTCATGCAACTCCGAGGTAACCTCGAATATCCTCATATTTTAAAACAGTTTATAAGGATATAGTTAACAGTCATGGCTCTTCTGTATCATGCTGTAATAATCAACAGTTTGGTCATTTCTCTATGGGACCAAAATGTAAATGATATCCTTATAATACACAAAAGCCATGCATTTCTTGTAAATTATATCCTTATAAATGGTGAATAGTGATGTCATCAATTGTAAATGGTGAGTAGTGATGTCATTTGTCACGACTCTCTAAAAATTGTGCATTATAATTAATAAAGTTGTTGGAAAATACGAGGATATTAGAAGTAATCTCGGAGTTCCATGACCTATATAAAAGCACTTTGCCTTCAGCCACATTCTTTTATAAAGTTATGGTTATCGCTGACTTACAGTATCCTTATATTTTATAATAGGGGGTACTTTATTCACTATATAACACACAAAAGCCATGAATTTATTGTAAATTATATCCTTATAAATGGCTATTACTGATGTTATTAGTTATAAATGGAGCTTAGTGTTGTAATTTTTGTCACATAATTCACTTAAACTTGTGTATTATAATAAATAAATCCTTAGACGTAACCTTGGAATTCCATGACCTTTATAAAAAGCTCCACAGTACTGGAAAGCCATCTCCAATAGACTCCATTTTAATCAATTGATAGGGATGAGTGCATTTTTACACCTTGTTTTTTGCGTGTGCGCAAAATAAAATGTGCGTCAAAATAATTTGCCTTGCATCATAAAAAAAATTGCCATCATAGACATTAACACATTTAGGCATTAATTCATTTAAGCAAATTTTTGCTGGCAGCAAATTTAGGGCAAAATGGGTCAAATTTGCCCATCCCTATCAATTAATTAAAAAATGATTTCCTTTTTCTTTGTAAAAATAAAACAGTACCTTGTACTTAATCCAAGCTAAAATACTGATAATCCTTATTGGAGACAAAACAAGCCTATTGGGTTTATGTAATGTTCAAAAATATTTTTATAAGACTTAAGATATGGTGATCCAAAATACAGAACCCCATATCTGGGACAACCCCATGTCCCAATCATTGTCTATAACATCCCCATACCGTTTATAGGTAGGGACTAGTGATGGGCCGCTGGCGAATAAATTCGCGTATCGCTAGCGAAATTTCGCTCTGCGAAAATTCGCCACAAAAATGAGTCGTGCGTCGTTTTTGATGCGGCGAGCTGTTTTTGACGCGACGCGCGCCGAAAACGACGCGACGCACCAAAGTTGACGCGACGCACGTCAAAAGCATCCCGCGACTCGTTTCGTGAATTTTTCACCAATTCGCAAATTTCTCTGGAAATTCGCGAATTTTTCGGCAAAGTGAATCTCGGGAGATTCGCCCATCAATAGTAGGGACACCTAAAATACTCTAGAAACTTCTAGAAATTACCATTTATGGTGAAAACCTATGTATGATTAATTCATCTCTTCTTGGCTGAGCACAATAATAGACAAGCAATAGGCATGCATTTCAGTCGATCATTCTCTAAGGGCTTTCATAGCTATGAGTAGACTTCTGTACATTTTAACAATTAGCCTTTTCTTATAGATTGCAAATAAGTAAATAACAGCTTTATCACTTTACAAAAAAAACTGAATAGTAATTACTCACATGGGCATTCATAGTCACAATTA
>CM044432.1:41935456-41954727 GCA_024363595.1 Xenopus borealis
AAATTTGCATCCAGTGCCGCCCGTATTGTTGAGTGGTGCATACTGATTCTTTCGCTCAATTCTCGGGTAGTCTTACCGCAATATAACAACCCACAACGGCACTTTACTATGTAAACCACATTATGCAAGCAGCATGTTAGTCTGTATTTAATATGGTATAGTTTTCCATTATGTGGGTGGTGAAATTAGTCCCCATGTATCAAAGTATTGCACATAACACAATTGTTACACGTAAATACTCCACAATTCAATGTACGCCCTCCAGTTGATCGAGCATATTTACTTGTCGGATCCGCCGGTGTGAGAAACTCCCTCCCATTCCTGTTTCGCTTATCCGAATTTCATTTTTTTCTTTATCAGCTTTGACATGTCTGGATCCATGCTCAGCAAAGACAAATACTGCAAGAGAGACTTTTTTATTAGAGGAGTACAAGGCCCATATGTGTTAATGTAAAAACAAGTCATCTTTGTTTTTTAATTGAATATTCTAGTTTTCCCTTAATGGTGTTGTTCTATCCAGACTCAGGGCCCACTCCTTGGCCTCATCGATAACGTCTGTGGGGTATCCCCTTTCTTTAAATCTTTTCAACATTATCTCAAGACTATTTTTTTGTTCCCCGAGTTCACTCATAACATTTGAGATCTTGGGAGTTTAGAAGGTGTTTTGGATAACTGCTCCTATAGTGGAGTAGAGTATTTCTGTCTGTTGCCTTCTGATATATCTTAGTTTGTAGTGTGTTGTTTACTTTGTCTTTATACACTGTAGCATCCAAGTAATTAATAACCTCTGCGTCATAGTGCATTTTTAATTTGACTGGCAAAGGCAATGCATTAAACACATCTGTGAATCTAGTCAGATCCTCCAGTGTGCCAAGCCAGATAAAGAACAAATTGTCAATGTAGCGCCTATAGTACCCACCAAACTGCCGAAACAAGGGATGATTCAATATATGTTCATATTTATACTTATTCACTGTCCCCGATACCTGTATATAGAATTGGTCCTCAAATTTAAAGGAGTGTAACAATCTGTTACCTTGAATCCTATGGATAGCTTGGATCCCGAAGGAGAGCCACTGGTGCAAGGAAGACTGGTGGACACGGATACTCCTTTACGGCTCCGGTCTTCACCGACGCCTGACGGGCTTTCTGTGGCGGAGAAGGCAAAGGAGCAGGGAATAGCCGAGATCGAGGTACCATCAAGGATTGAAACAGAAGTGAAGTCAAAACAGGCAAAAGAGTTGGTGCAGGCGGCAGAGGATCAGAGGTCAATAAACAAGCCAGGAGTCAAAAACCAGGAATCAGATGTCAGGCAAGACTTGAGCAGGAACTGTGGAAACAGAAGCCAGCTTGGGCAATGTGAGGAGGAAGAGGAAGGTATTTAAGGGACCAGGAACCAATCAGGAGCAGGCTGAGGATGGACAGACACATCAGGAACCAATAGGAAGCTAGGCGCCCAAATTAGATGTCATAACACCTAAGTATACTGGCATAAAAAAAACCTACAACACCTGGGAATCCCAGGCAGTCTCCCATCCAGGTACTAACCAGGCCTGGCCTTGCTTAGCTTCCAAGATGAGACATTTTTAAAGTGAATGGGCCTTAGGCCATCCATTACGGCATGGGCGTCCGACTTGACGTGCGCCAGTATTTATGCGCCGACGCTCGACGGCAGGCATTACAAGGAGTTATTATACAGGATAAATTCAAGGAGAGATATTATAAATTCTATGGGTGTTCACTGTATTGGCCACAGTTGGTTAGGAGGTTTTTCATTGCCTCCAATCCTTGAGCATGTGGAGTACAGGAGTACAAACTTTGTACATCCATAGTTATGAAATAAAAATCCCAATTATTGAATTGCATACTATTGACAACTTGTAAGAAGTCATTAGTGTCTCTCAAGTATGTACTCAAACCCTGTACTATGGGCTGTAATAATGTATCCACATATTTAGCAATATGTTCACCCAGCGAACCCCTTGCTGAAATTATTGGCCTCCTGGGTGGATGTGTGAGCATATACAGATGCATAGAAAGTTATTTAGTCAGCACTCACCCACTATCCACCTGTTTCTTCTCAAGTGGTGCACGTGTCCGGTGGCCCACACACTCACCGATTTTGTAGACAATGTGAAGTATGACACAGCTCCAAACAGGATTTTCAATTTAAAAAGCCACATGCAATAAAGGCTTTTTAAATTGAAAATCCTGTTTGGAGCTGTGTCATACTTCACATCATAAACAGATGCAGCCACTTGGATATGTGTGTTAAATGCATTGTGACTCAGGGTTAATTGAAGAAACTGTGTTATCTAAAGTCATCTTAACTCATTTAATGCATTTAACCATTTCATTAGCATACCAAAGCACCATTGTTTTCAATGGTGAACCCTTTAATTGGATGGGATGCTGTGACACAATATTCTGTGTTAAGTGAGTCAAATGGGATAGATGAGTTAAGTTATTCTGTGTCAAACACAAAACCCAAAGTGGCTTCATCTGTATAACTGGCCTTACTGGTTGGGCCACAGATAAATAGTCTCTGACTTCCTCCATGATCCAGTGATGTGTCACTGCTTTCTCCAAAACCTTTTTGATCTGTAATTGAAATTTTGGAGTTGGATCAAACAATAATTGTTGATAACATGTAGTATCTGATAATTGTTGTAAAATCTCTTGTCTATAATATTGGTGATCCAACACAACCACTGCTCCACCTTTATCCACAGCTTTTACAATAATATCCCAATTATTACTCAGATCTTTAAGTGCTTTTCTCTCATCCCTTGTAAGGTTATCTCTATATGTTACTTCCTTTAGTGCGTGGTGGATTTGTTCATCAACCACTTGTGTGAATGCTTTAAGGGAAACATTGTTGGTAACTGGATCAAAGTTACTCTTACGTTTAAATTTATTATACACAGGGTCATGTTTGGTTTCCTCCTTTGTGTTGGTAATAACTGGAAAATGTTCTTTAATGCGAAGCCCACATGCAAATTTATAATTCTCCACCATTACATCAAATGCTTGTTCCTTACTAGTGGGGACATATGGGAGTCCTTTAGATAATAGGCTTCACCCCAGCTTGCCTGTCACCATTTTTGTGCTTATGCTTTCTGGCACCATGCCACTGCCTTCTCCTCCTGGTTTCAGTGTCTCTGTGTTCACTCAAAGTAAAAAAAGCCACTGCGTACTGTGTTTGTTGCACCGGTAGTTACTCTTCACCATCTGAATCACTGCTGGATTGATACCCTGTGGGCTTCTGTATTTTTATGCAATGCCGGTCTTCGTCTTTGTGTGCCAGAAGTTCCTGTGTGATGCGCAGAAGCTGAGATCCCTTGAAGGCAAGATCATCCGTTTTATACTGAGACACTTGATCTTGTAATCATTTAAGCCATTCAGTTTCCTTATTATTCACAATAGTAGTTATGTTTTCCACATCAAACTTGTGTATATTGGTTCTTAGGGATTTTCATTTATGTCCCGTTTCTTCTATCAGGCATTAGTTCAAGTGAACAGCAATCCAAAGATGCGCACCACTTGCTACAAAAATTGTTAGAGCGTCCAATGGTTGGAGTATTGTGGAATCCCCTCAGGTTTTTTTTTCTATTCAGATATGTGCCAAGACTGCCAAAGGCCTCTTGAAATGTCTCTGAGAATAAAATATGGTTTACCTCCTCAGATGTGTAGGGTTTGTATCTATCCATGATTGATGTCTCTGACTCCATTGTTCATGTAGACACAGATTAAAAGTATTTAAAAATATTGAAAAACAATATTTTTTTTAAATAAAATTTGTTTCTCAACATTGAAAAGACCTATGAACATTGTTTATAGCACCCAGGCAGTTATGTTGGCTTTATGGGTTGCATTCTATTTGTTTGACAGAGTAAATCTTTTGATTAACAGGGGCGGTGTTGACTAATGGTGGAAAAGCCAGTACAGATGTTGGGATTGATGAGTTACCACTTGTCTAGGAATTAGAGACTTGGAATGAAGTGGGTGCAGCTAGGATTGCAGAAGAGTATAACTAATTGACTAAAAATTGAATATTTGTAATCTACCTGGATTAATTAGCGCTTATATTGACTGAGGAACCACCCAAAATGGGTTACAGACACAAATATATACACACACAGACTGGACCAATCTATTCTGTTTTATAAAAATTAAAAGTGCATTGTTTTGGGGGTAAACCTGCTGTGAGTAAGACTCAGGCAACAACCTGCTTGAAGTTATCCTAAAAATTTTACTTCTAGAGACAATTATTTATGAGCACATACTATTAATGAATCTATACATTGTCATCTTAACAATAATTTTGAATGATCAGACCCAAGTTCAAGTTGACATTTGTATTACTTTCTTTCATTTATGAAGTCAATGTAGGGGCAGATCTCCAATTTTGTAGATGGGATTTTTGGTAAAAACACACAATTTTGAGTTCTAAATTCACCAATTCAAATTATTTGAATATGAGATTAATTTCAGTCAGAAAATTTTGAATTTGAAAATTCGCCACCTAAAACCAGTCAAGTTCAACGAAAGAGGTCCCTTGAACTATTTGAAAATGTTAATAGTAATGACTAGTGAAATTTTTTTCCAAATTTCAATGCAAAAATTCTGCCCATTGAAAAAAATTGTTGTGCATCAATATTCAATTTTTTTGTTCAGAGATTGAATTCGATTAGAATTTTAGGATTGTGTATATTCAATTGAATATTAGGCATTCTAATTTTTTTTACAAATAATATTTTTTTAAATATTCAAATTGTGAATAAAATCAAATTTATTAAAAATAATTACACCAAACAAAATTCTCATAACTTTAAATTCTCCCTTTGATAAATGGGCATCCCCATGCAATTTGTTTTTCTCTGACTGCTATAAGGTCAAAGAGCAAAATATTTAATTTTGAAATCTAACATGGGGCTAGACATATTGTCAGTTTCCCAGTTGTCCCCAGTCATGTGACTTAGGAGGGAACTGCTTTCTGGCAGCAGGCTGTTACTTTTCCTTCTTAATGTAACTGAAGGAGTCACAGTGGGACCTGGGTTTTTACTATTGACTGTTGTTCTTAGATCTACCAGGGAGCTGTTATCTTGTGTTAGGGAGTTGCTAGCTGGTTACCTTCCCATTGTTCTGTTGTTAGTCTGCTGGCGGGAGGGAGGGGGTGATATCACTCCAACTTGCAGTACAGAAGTAAAGAGTGACTGAAGTTTATCAGAGCACAAGTCTCATGACTGGAGGTAGCTGGGAAACTGACTATGTCTAGCCCCATGTCAGATTTCAAAATTGAATATAAAAAAAATGTAAACTTTTTTGAAAAATGAATTTCAGTGCATAATTCTGTTGGAGAAGCACTGTCAACTGATGTGTTTTGAAAAGAACATGTTTTCCCATGACAGTATCCCTTTAATAACGTTTATGGCCATGTTTTTGGGCAATATTTACTTAAATACCCGTTTGGTAAGATTCTTTAATATGCCACTTAGTAATTTGATATAAACTATCTGGTGCTTAAATATTCATTTTGGGGTTATAGTTTTCCTTCAAGTAGAATTTTGAGACATGTCTGCCTTGAGACATATTCCTGCAAAAACATAAATCTATGCAGATAGTGCCTCGGAGTAAATGCAGTGTAATTGCAGTGAATCAATTGTGGATATAACTGACCTCACATCGTGCAATAAAAGTTTACTATAACAATGTGAAACTACAAAAATTAAATTAAATTATGGCATAAATTTAAAAAAAAAATCTGCCCTTATAATTGAGTTTGCATGCCCACCCACAATTTATTTAATTGCTTATAAAAGTTTATTACAAGATAAAAAATCGGAAATAGCTTCTGAGGGACATGTGTGAGGCCAGGTTATAAGACCACTAAAATCCCAGTTGATTTAACTAGGGAACAATATTAATAAAATATTAATAAAATATTTTGGTTTGCAATAAAATAGCTCTTCTGAAAAGGTGAATGTTTCATAAGGCACCTCCACCCTTAATTGTATTTATCTTATACAGAAGCTTGGATATTAATGTATTTATACCAACACATTAATGTATATGCCAATTAAAATCTTTACACATCTTTATAAATATTTTTTTTTCTTATTATAAAATGTTTGGTGCCTGTAAAAAGGTGAATTGAGCTGCAAAACTGTAGGTGAATGCTTGATTATCCTATTATTCTTTAACAATGATTTCCTGTTCAGCATTTAAGAATGCTGAATATTGTACAAACTCCTGCTATTTTATATGATCATTTTTGGCAGAGTTTGTTGTATTTATTTAAGAAGGTTACATAAGGTAACTCATGTTAAGTCCTCATTTAGTATAGCACATTCTGCTCTTGATTGGTCAATTAATCCTTACAAAATTCAACAGCAAGATGGAACAGAACCTTCAATTAGAAATGTTACAAGAGGGAACTACATTATGCTTCAACATTTCAAATGAATTTAACTGCTTTCTGGTTGTTTAATTAGATATATTTCTTATGCATGGACTATCACAGTGTATTAATATATGGCCTGAGTTGTACTTTTGATGTTTTTTAAGTTGTTGGGGCTTCCTCCTCATCTGAAAGAAAAGTGCTATTAAAAATAATAATGAGTCAGCAGGGGTAGTGCGCTAGCTTGCGTTTATTAGCAGAGCCCGCCAGACTGCGCGATCTCTGTGTCTCCAATATGTGCTGCACCGGCAGGGGAAGCGCTCCTTATTTGTCCGTGCGCGGATCCTCTCTTGTGGGCAGACCTGTCGCTGTGTGTAGTCGGCAGCGGTTGTAAGAAACAGCGCTCAGCCCTCTCCTTCCCGCGATCCCAACGGCTTGTGTTGGTAGCGATGTCTTCTACTCTCTGGTTCAGTGTCTGACTGGGACACCAGGGGCCCACCCAAAAACCTTAGACCAGGGGCCCACCATAAAACCTTAGAAAAAGGGGCCTCTCTCAGTACTAATATTCTTCATCTCCTCAATCAACCTCTATTCTCCTAGTTTGTTTTCTTTACATACTAAAATCAATTAGTCCATCTATTTAGCCTCTTTGTTCTCATATAAACAGGGAATGGCCATGAAATAGGCCAAAAGTTTAGCAGCAGGAGGGCCCACTGACACCTTGGCCCACCGGGAGTTTTCCTGGTATTCTGGTGGGCCAGTCCGACACTGCTCTGGTTCTCCGATTCAGTCCGTTATCTTTTTTAGGATGAAAACTCGAAAAATAAACAAATTAAGAACTAAGCTTCTTTGGAATCTGTATCTTTATTAAAAAGAAGCTTAGTTCTTAATTAGTCTGCCCACAAGAGAGGATCCGCGCACGGACAAATAAGGAGCGCTTCCCCTGCCGGTGCAGCACATATTGGAGACACAGAGATCTCACAGTCTGGCGGGCTCTGCTGAGTGCCGCACACTGAAGAAGCTAAGATCTAATGCTGGCACCCACAGAGAGTTATCTTCCGTGAACACGTGGAACGCCGAGACAGTCGTGATCTAACAATAGAGCGGCTCCAACCGCATAGCGTTTGGTGAGTACCAATTACCCGCAGGGTTCTGATATCCTGTCCTTTGGTAATGCACCATTGAAGCCTTTCTTTTACAGCCGTAACACATCCTATACAAAAGGTTAGCCTATATGCTTTCCATCAAGAAAAACAGATGTGAGTAGAATCAACACCGATATATTTACAAGCATAAAAACCTATTACACTATATAGCTTCTCTTTTTTAGGCATTTGAAAACCTCTTAATAAACGCAAGCTAGCGCACTACCCCTGATGACTCATTGATTTTATAGTGGACTAGTGGGTCCACACCTTTATCGTAGTGCTGCACGGCCAAAAGAAGATTATCGCTGCAGCGCTGAGCTCAACTTTTTTACTATTTTTCTAAAAATAATAATGCCATTAGTCACTTTATTTGTATCACTGATATTTACTAAAATATGTACATTGGCACTCCCATCGGCACAGTCCCCATAGGTAGGTCAAGAGTCAGAATGTACATTAAAATCACTGAACTGGAACACAGGGAAGAAGACCCATGTGTAGTGGTTCTGTTGGAGAGCTAATAATTGCCTTTGACATTCATTCCCCACAGAGGTTTGGTTTTGCATCATTCTAACTAGACGGAAGTCAAGCCAAGTGGAATATACAAAACATGTACAAGTAAACTTTTAAAATAAGTGAATGTAAAATTTATGAGGGTGCTATTCTAAGACATTTTGCAATGTGCATTCATTATTTATTTTGTTTTTATTCCAAGAAATTAAGGGATACATGTGCTGTTAATATGAATAACTTTTGTTACAGCAGTGCCACCTGCTGGCCAGTTTCCAACCATTCTGACCATTGAGTAGTCAAAGAGGTTGGCAGGAGAAAGAAAAAGGGCTGTTCTGATGTTCTTCTGTGAAAACCGCAACTCTTCTGATTTGTCATGCAATAACTACCCAAAACCTCCCCAAAAAATCTCTAAAACCTCAACAGACAGTGTATTTAGATGAGCATAACTTTATTACACTGCACTATTAGTGGGATCTGACCTTGCAGTCTCCAACCTGCTAACGTTCCTGATAAGGACAGTAATGAATAAAGTTGTTTGTGTGTATGCTGTCACAACTACTTAAATATAAACACAAATGTGGGGAAAAAATCTTCTGCGGATTTTATTTTTTGTGCTGAAATTATTTTTTGTGTTTTCATTCACTATATTATGTATCACTATCTTGCCAGCAGATAAAGGGTAATGCACAGTGATGCTCAACACAACTGTCTATCACTGCAAGATAACCACACTACTCAGTGATAGCAATACATAAGAACCCTTAAGGAAAGACCCAAGCAGTGGTTACAAGAAAAAGGTAATAGCTTGAAAAGGAGAAAGCCATCTGTAGAGTTTTATACCACCACCTGTACCCTAGAGAAGACACACCATGTTTATACGGACTTCCCAAGATTTACAAAGAACGAGCCCCACTAAGGCCCATTGTCAGCAGCATAAATTCAGTGACATACAGCTTAGCTAACATCTTAGCCCCATCGATAGGCAATACAGTGCATCATATCCAGAATATCAAAGACTTTGTAACCAAGATTCACAGTGTTATACTAGAGGCAGAAGAAGCAATGGTATCATATGATGTCACGTCATTGTTCACATTTATACCTATGACAAGAAATCGACTGCAGCAATATAACACCCTCAGCAGCAGAACGAAGTTCAGTCCTAACCAAGTATGCTTGTTACTAGATTTGTGCCTTAAAATGCCAGTCATGGATGAGCTCTGTGCAGTGTTCGGAATAAAGTAGCTTCACCGGAGTACGGTATGGACCCACTTGTCCACTCAATATAAAGATAGTTGCTAATTACTTGTTTCCAATAGCCTAGAATGTAAAACAATCTATAGTGTAGTAAGTTCTATTGGACTGGATATTATCGATCTCAGAACTACTCACATGTGAATGTCTTGAACTTAAGCATATCAGTGATATCTGTTGCAGGTACGTCTAGAACAAAATGCCGGGTGATATGTTGTGGGAGACTCATATAAACGCTGGTGCGGTCTGTATTCCACCTCGGATCTTGACTTCAATGTGTATCTTTACATCAGCGCTTGAATTTGCCAGTTTTTTTGACTGGAAGTGTGAATATGTCAGTAGTCTCAGTTGCAGATTTGTCTCCGATCATGTATCTTTATGTAATTGTTCTGTGAGAAGGGGGCAGAGGCAAAGGCGAGCGTGTGCTTCCAAAGGATAATGCAGGTTGTTTATCCGCAGTTTGACACTGTAGCTGTATCTCTGTACACAGATTCTCTGTTCCCGGTGGTGATGGCGACATATTCACACTTCCAATCAAAAGAACCGGCGAATTCAAGCGCTGATGTAAAGATACACAATGAAGTCATGATCGGAGGTGGAATACAGACTGCACCAGTGTTTATATGAGTCTCCCACAACATTTCACCCGGTAAGTGTAAATGGCTCGCAGGGCCATCCATTAAGTTCCGGCGATATTACACTATATAAGTCTTTTGTTTTAGATGTACCTGTAACAGAGATCACTGATACACTTAAATTCAAGACATTCACATGTGAGTGGTTCTGAGATCGATAATATCCAATCCAATAGAACTTACTACACTGCTTACCAAGCAAATGACTCAGAAAAAGGAGAGCAAACTCTATAGGGCAAGACTCAGCTCTATTTATACACCTAACAGACAAGAGACGCTCCTTTGAAGATAGCAAGGTCCAAATCTTGGATAAAGAAGACCGCTGGTTTGAACAAAGCATGAAGGAGGTTGATTCATGTCAAGGTGGAGAAACTATCCCTGAAAAGAGGTGGGGGCCTTCGACACAACCTGTGTAACTTGAGCCTTTTCTCCTTTGATTAGTTGCCCCCATGGCTATACAGCAGCTTATTTATATAAACAATAGTAGTGCTTCTGAAACAAACACTGCAGTTTTAACAGTGCAGGGCAACACTACATTATATTTTTATTACTTTAAAACAATTCCATTTTTTGATGTTACTGGTCCTTTAAGTCAAATGGAAAGTGATATATTTATTTGCATGCCTTTTAGATGCTAGATACCATGTTGTATTGCCTTTCTAGCTGTTGAGTTGCCTTTGCATGCCTTTCATTGACTCATCTGTTAGATGCCCTGCTTCACTTTTTTATCCACTGACCTCTCTCCTGACAAATCCCATGATTATTGACAGCTTGCAGCACTCATTCCACTCTTTGTTCTGCAAGTTCCATGTTTCCACCTTTAGTGAGTACAAATGTACACTTGGGCTAATCCTCTCTGTTACCAGCACCAAGGTAACATCATCATCTCTTATTTAAACTTTAATAGCAGCAAACATGCAACACCAAGGCAATTCAAAATATAAAGTAAACTATAAATAAATATAGGAATTACAGATCAGCGGGTGAAGCATCCATGTATGAATAGGGAGTGCTTCAATGCACTGCTTCTTTGGCAGCTGGGAATAGAATGAACTCTAGCAGACCACTATATTACCTGCCAAGAATAACAGAAGCAAAGATTACCACAACAAGGCCAAACGTTTTTCGTCAACAATATATGTATGAAAAATGCATAGACAACTTCTAATAAACAAAAGGTTGTGAATGTTTAATAAAATAGAATATATCTCCTTGGCAGGTTGGGGAAGCTGTAGCTGTAACTCAATGTGCCCCCAGTGACAAGCCATTCCCAGTGGGAAAATACTTTCTCTGTAGCAACAACCATCCACCTTCCTTTGCTTGGCCTATAATTACCTTACTTTGGCTTGGCCTATAGGTTGACATTACCCAACAGGATGGGTACTGTACCGGGCATGTCATTGTGGGCAGTGGTTGGACTGGACCACCAGAGCACCAGGAAAGCTCCCAGTGGGTGCATGCGTTAGTGGGTCTTCCTGCTCACACAACCATTGCCTTGACTATTACTATTGTTAGTAATGAAAAACACCAGCTTGGCATGCTGAAAAATAGCACAACTACCCAGTGAAATAACTACAGCAAAACTAGGGGTAGGCAGAAGAGGCACTAGAGTTCAATGATGGCGGGCAGGTACCTTACCCCTAGTCTGTGTTTGCCCCCTTCTGCCACTCTCCCCTCTGTCACTGTGGCCCCCCCAGTGCATCATCATGGTGCATGTGCAAAGACATTTGGACCCCAAACAGGCGGGGGGTGGCCACCCAGGTTGCCTAGGATGCACATTCAGCAACAAAATTAGAAGGGGTAAGGCCTGGCATGTAATCTCATGTTGCCTCCTCCCTCCAACCCCCAGGAGAAGGAAATTTCATACAGCAGGAATCCTATTTTTGAAGATGCAAACCAGGCCCCCCTGTTCCCTTTGCAGGGTCTACTGTATGGCAGTTGCACACAATGTGCAGTCATATGAAAAAGTTTGAGAATTCTTTGGCGTTTTGTTTATCATTGGCTGATAAACATGAAATGACATGAAATAAACCCAATAGGTTAGTTTTACTTCTAATAAACAGTAAATGCTACTGTTTTATTATTAAGCAGAAAATAACAGGAAATCATTTTAAAAAATTTGGATTATATCATTATAATGGACTCTATGGGAGATGACCTTTCTGGATAGAAGGTTTCTGAATAACGGATCCTATATCAACTTCAACTTTGTGACTGATGCTTGAACATTATCCTGAAGAATTTGTTGATATTGGGTTGAATTCATGCCACCCTCGACTTTTACTGAGGGGCCCCAGTCCTTGAACTAGCAACACAGTCCCACAGCATGATGGAACCTCCACCAAATTTGACAGTAGGTAGCTGGTGTTTTTTCTTGGAGTGTGTTTTTTTCTTTCACCATGCAAAGTGCTTTTTGCTATCACCAAATAAGTAAAAATGTGTCTTATCAGTTCACAGCATTTAGTTCCAAAATGACTGTGGCTTGTCTAAATGAGCTTTTGCATAGAGCTACTATGTTTGTGTGCTGTGAGTGGTGAAAGGGCTTTTTTTTGCATCACCCGGCCGTACAGATGTTCTTTGTGCAAATTGCGCTGAATTGTAGAATTATGTACAGCTACACCATCTGCTGTGTTCTTGCAGGTCTTTGGGGTGATTTTTGGGTTGTCTGTAATCATTCTCACAATCATCTGCATATGCTGCTCCTGTATTTTTCTTGACCTGCCAGACCTGGGTTTTACAGCAACTGTGCCTGTCACTTTCCATTTCCTGATTACATTCCTTACAGTTCAAATTGACAGTTTAAACCTCTGAGATGGCTTTTTGTAACCTTCGCCTTAACCATGATACTGAACAATCTTTTTTTTTTCAGATCTTTTGAGAGTTGCTTTAAGGATCGGATGCTGTCACTCTTCAGAGGAGAGTCAAACAAAAGCACAACTTGCAATTGACCACGATAAGTACCTTTTCTCATGATTGGACAAGCCTGCCTATGAAGTTCAAGGCTTAACAATTTAATCCAACCAAATTGGTATTGCCAGTAATCAGTATTGAGCACTTACTGTACATGCATTCAAATTAGCAAAATTACAAGGGTACCCACATTTTTGCACAGACAGTTTTTCACATTTGATTTAATGTCATACAACTGAATACTGTTTCACTAAAAATCTTTGTTCAGAAAACACCCCAGTATTCAAATGTTCCTGGGAAATGAAAGACATATCACTGTTATTTTTTTTGTTAAGAGAGGAGTAAATTATCATGCAGGCTGAGAGGGGTTCCCAAAATTTTTCATATGACATGTGCATGGACTGATTTCCTTGAAGATCAGGATTTCATTTAAAGAAAATGTTGGCTTGGAACCAGTAGTCTAGAGGCTTTGTCACTACCAGTTCTGCTTTTTTACAGATTCGTTAATTGACCAGCATTCATTGCTGACATTCTTTGTGCCTTCTAATTATCTACAGAGTGATGGGCCTGAAGGTAAAATAAGCATGCCAGACTTTGAGAATAAAGTATATTGCACCAATAAGGATGGGTCATTTGTTATTGAAAGGTTTATTTCCCTTCCCCAGTATTGAAAAAATATTAATAGCATCCCTTCTTGTATACCATTTATATATTGTAAATAAATAAATTTATATATATATATATATATATATATATATATATATATATATATATATATATTGCTACTGCTTTTGGACACCTTCAGGAATACAGTTGAACTCTGTATACTGAACAAAACCTTGATGATGAAATTAAGAAATACATTACAAAATGGTCCCAAAAACATTTGGTATCTCAGCCTTGCAAAAACATTTGAGGGCAATTCCAACATGTACTTTCACATAAAATGAACGTGTAATTAAAAATGTATTCACCGTTACATTAATTTAGACTTCAAAAATCAGCCAGGCATAATCAAAATATGTTCTCAAATTCTCCATCTGTTACTTGGCCAAAAGCAACTTTAGATGGGTCAGCATCAGCAAGTTTGTCAGGGAAATGTATTGCTGAATTCTCCTTCTGAAAGTTTCCTCAATGTCATTTAAGTTGTCTCTGTCATTACAAAAAAAAAAATAGGACCAGCTGTGTGTATAATAGACTGGACTACCTCATATTGTAAACATGACCCCAATTCAATAAAAAATCCCCCTAGATCACACCCCTTGTAAAATACACCAGAAAATACAACAGAATGAATACAGTGCCAATAGCAATGGTGTCCATTCATAATGCCCTAGAAGTCATGAGTGGATACTAAAAGTTGGTAAGAATGATTCACTGGCACTCAACGCAGTTACAAGCAGGGACTAGCCCCAACGTTTTGGGGTAAGTCCCCTTTGGGAGCAACATCCAACATGTCGTTCATAAGCCAATGGTTGGGGGTCTATACAATGTATAGTCTATATACAATCTGTGTTCAGCTGAACTGGCACTTAAAGGAGAAGGAATGTTTAGTACTAAGTAAGGTTTATCCGAAAGGTCTATATGAATAAACTAGCAAACCCTCAAAGTAATGGTGCTCCTCCTCTGTCAAAAGAAACACCACATTTCTTTCTTTCTATTGTGTCTACATGGGCTTCTGTATCACACTTCGCGGCAGAAGATGACCATTTTACTGGACGTTACCACTTACGTTAGACGTTACCTCGCCAGGTCAATACAATAGATAGGAGTTTGAAAAAAAAAATTGAAATTCTTTCTAAGTCCCAAAAAAACGCTGGCGTGTTTTACCTTTTGTAGAGGGATAGTCTGAAAAAGAGCGAAATATTTTGGGGGGGTTACCCTCCTTCCCCCCTACATTTCCTAACATATGGCAACTCAACTATACAGGGGGCACATGTTTAGGGCAAAAGGACAACTTTATTTTATTTATTAAAGTTTTCTGGGCTTGTGTAGTGTAATGTAGTGGCTGTAACATATACTTCTATTACACTTTGAAATTTGCGCTGTATGCAAATTAGGCATCGCTAGCGTAAATGCGCTTTGCCTGGCGAAGTAACACTAGTGCAACTACACTACTGTTCACTGACCTGAGCGTAACTTCACACTTTAGTGAATTTGCGTAGCTCTGGCTAAAATTCGCCTGGCGAAGTGCGGCGAACATTAGCGAAGGCAACGCTAGCGTTTTTTCGCCACTTAGTGAATTTGCTCCTTCCTGTTTTCAGCTTAAACCTTCAGGACTTGGGCTTAGTTTGCTCCTCTCCCCCACTCTCCACCCCTCCCTGCTGTAATCTGAGCTCAGAGCTATGAGCGAGCAGGCAGTGACATGTCACTGCAAGCTAATATGGCATTTGCTATTCTAAACAAACAGAGACAGTGTCTAGAGCTGTTTACTCAGGTATGGAAAAGCATTCTAAAGAATAAAAATGGTGTTCTAGCTTGCAATGTTGTGGCTAATCTATTAGCAATAAACTGCCTTTTCTCCTTTAAACATTGAGATTGTATATATATATAAAAAGTAACTCAAAGCAACTGGACTTGCTGAGATATTTTAATGAAGACGTTTCACTGCTCATCCAAGCAGCTTCTTCAGTTCAACTGACTGGTGTAGGGGAGTTCTCGGCAAATAGACTCTTCCAACAATCCAATCACAATGGCACACTGCAACTCTTCAGAGAGGTGACATTTGAAATTCACAGTGGTCTTGATTCTGTGTAGTTACAGTGATAGAATAACCAATGTGTCATGCAACTCCTAGACACAGGTGTTACTTGTGAGAGTTGCATGAATGGATGTGTCAAGAGTTCTGAAACCGCCGGGGAACAGATGCAAGAACAGTATTGTATGTAGCAGACAGGTGAACTGAAGAAGCTGCTTGGATGAGCAGTGAAACGTCTTCATTAAAATATCTCAGCAAGTCCAGTTGCTTTGAGTTACTTTTTATATATATATACCATGACCTGGATGAATGAGAATCTTCATAGTTGTATTGAGATTGTATTTACAGGCTGTAGGCTTCAGTTCTGGTCAGAAACTCCAAGGTGAGGCAAGTGTCCTCCCTTGCTCCAATTTGTGACGCCAATAAGGATTGAAGATTTTGTATAACTGCACCATTATAATATAACATTGGTGTCTAACCAGCAGAAAAGGGATCCATGCAGTGAGTAATTTATGACAATGCAGTCATTATATGACTTTCCTTCCTGCAGGTTCCACAGTGCTCCAGGTCTTCAACTCCTCATACCTAGAATCTCAAACATTATACTTTATATATAAGTATGTAATATTCCTGTGTTCACTGCTTCTTTCTGTATAATGTTTTACTTAATATTTTGCTTGGCTACCAGTTTCATTGCCTCCTACTGCTTGTGGTGCCATTATTCATTGGTAGCTACTGTATGTATGCATTATGAGTGCCAATGTTCTCTGCTTCTTGCTATGTAATGTTCTATATAGCGGTTGAGGTGCCAGAACATCTTTATATTATGTCCTTGGGGGATCAGTCCCCACTGCTCCTCTATATGTCCTTGCCCACAGTCTCTGCATTGTAGTGTGGGTGCAAGAATGTATTTCCTTTTATGGTATAATGTGCTTGTAGTGGCAGTATTCACAGTTCTCATTTTAAATTGTACTGATGTCAATACACCTTGCCTGCAGTGCCAGCACCTCTCACTCTATAACATGCTTACGGTAACAGTTTTGGCTGCCATGCTCAATAATGATCTTGGGGTGTCAGACCCACTTCTCTAATCATATATTTGATGATATTCTGTTGTATGTTTGTATGTATGTATAACTTTATTAGTAAAGTGATGTTAAAGAGCTGTAGTGCAGTACAATGCAGAAAAGTAAAATATAAATAAAAGTACAACACATAAAAGTATGCAATAAATACACAAAGTATTTATTTAGTACACAGAGCTTATATAAGGACAGAGCTTAAGTGCTATGTGGCAAGAGTCCCTGCCCTATAGAGCTTACAGTCTAAGGGGCAGATTTATTAAATTCACATGAAGGATTCGAAGTTCGATCGGATTTTCTAAAAGATTCGAATTTTCAGATGTTTGTGAAGACCACTTCGACCAGTGAATTTTGAAAATTCAATCGAATCGAATGATACAGCGCTACGAAATAAGTTGGCGCTATAAAAATACATGTTAATAATAATTCAAATAAAAATCTAATTCCCTTTTAAATTTTTATTCGACTGCCTGGTCCTCAGATCAAAGCTACCAAATTGGGTTTCATTATTTTTGATTGAATAAAAATATTTGATCAAATGGTTAAAATGGTTCAAATTGATCGATTCGAACGATTTTATTGATCAGATATCATTCGACCAATCAAATTGTGGTAAAATCCTTTGAATTCGATATTCGAATTTGAAGGATTTTTATTCCCCAACAACTCCCAGCTATTCACATGGTTGAATTCAAGGGTTTTTTAACCCTCAAATTCAACCCTTAGTAAATCTGCCCCTAAGTGTGTGGGTGTCTAACATATAGGCACACAATGGAGGTGGAAAAGTGCACAATGTAAAGGCAAGGATTAGACTACTACTTAAACTAGTACTCCAAAAGTTAGGTTTATTTTGAAGAAATTAAGAGGGCCATTGATGATTTCTCTGTTGGTATAATGTGCTGGAGATGACACTTACAGGGTCTGCATGGCAGTAAGTATGGCTAAAACATAGTGTCTTATCACCCATGAATATGTTACGTCTAATGCAGCACCTGTTGTATAAATGTGCACTCCAAAATGCTACTCTGATTCCTACCTGCATTGAACAAAAGTAAATTCACAAAACTCTCTCAAAAGAAACTAAAATTCATTGACCTGGAGCATGTGCCATCAATTTATACTTTTCAGCAGAAATTTGGTAACTGGTGCGCCCTGAAGCTACCGCCACATTTAGAGGTGGTGACAGCAATAGTCACACTACATTCAGAATAGGCAGGAGGAAGGCAGTGGCTTCAAGCCTTTTGGTACAAGTACTGTACCTGTCATGGGATTCCTTCTGCAACTGACTGCATCCAAATTAGCAGCTCCACAACTGCGCTTGTGGTTATAAATTGCATTTTATAGCTAAACTAAACTAAATTAAACCAATTCATAACCCTTCATATGGTAACAATTCACAATTTATTCAAAGTTAATACAAACAGGATTGTCAGGCAACCAGAGAACAAGTCTTCATCGTTCTGAAAATGCGATAATTAACATGTTCCAAGCTGTACTTGCAGCCAACAAAATCAATCTATATTTTCATTGTTTGCAGAAAGAAATGGAAACAAAAATAATCAATTTAACTAAGCTCTTAGCTCATATTGTTGGCAGTTACCAAATCAAAGTAAAATATTAGCCTGCCAGAGAAAGTCGGGTATTGGCTGTATGTAATAGAAAATCTGTACAGGTATGAGAATGATTTGTAAATAGAAAATGCAAGTTCCTAGCATGCCTCTAAGCATTTTCTATATGTCTCGCTCCGATGGAGCTAAATTACATCAAATCCTGAGCTGCTTTGGGATTTATCTGGACTATTCCTGTTAGTGGAGCAAGCTGCAGTTAATGTATAGTTTTTTCATTACTGAAAGGGAGTTTTTTAAAAAAAAAAGGAAAAAACATGACTAGAAACAATGTGTAAAGTCATTTCATGCAACAAATATATATTCATTTTCAAACAGTTATTAGGAATTGGTTGCTTGCCCAAAGTGTAATCAGATGCTATACTGTACCTCCATCTTTTGGCAATAATCTCCATCCATCTCTCACAAAGAAGCAGTCCTGGTGTGCCTTATGGCTTAAATTCCAGCTGTCTTTATAGCAGAACATTCAGACCACAGCAGGTACCAAACAAACCTTACAGGTTATAGAGATGCTGTACTTCCAGCTGTTATACAAAGATAAATATATTTGTACTCTCTGTAACCATGAACACCTGAAATTGCCATATTTAGAGCTCTACTTTGTTGTATTAATGCACATATATGTGTGTGTATATTTTTATTTATAAAGGGATACGTGTGTACATTAACAGAATAAATGAGACAAAACATTAAGAAGAATTAAGAAAAAACAAATTGTATTTTCCTGAATGTGTTAGATATTTAAGAGACAAGTGGGTCTCTCGTTTAACGTTCAAGGTATGTGGAAATTTGCCACTGTCCCCTCTAAATGCTCATTTTCCCAGACAAATGTTTTTCATTCATTTTGAATAGAGAATGTGCTGTAGATGTCATGCACATATGCTTCTGCCTATACACCGGTATCATTCAAAGTGACAAGGGACTCTCTGTGATTTTAAACACATCTTTGTCACTAGGCAAAAAATCAAGTTTTATTCCCTCTAACATATTTTCATGTTATGGGAAT
>CM044432.1:41956556-41982941 GCA_024363595.1 Xenopus borealis
TTTATTAAAATTACATAATAAATAGTTGTTATTTAAATCTAGCAATATAATTTCTTTATAAATAAATACAATATTTAAGTAATGTTTTCACTGCAACAGAATGCTAACAATGTTTTTATGGATGTAGATCATAATAGGACAACATCACTAATAGTAGAACCTGCATGAGTAAAGTATAGGCACTCAATCTATTATTTTAGTCCAAACTGGGATAAGTGCACTCCACATTACTGTTTGTTAGAATCTCAGTGAAGGAGAAACACATGGGTAGTGACCTCCACAATGTCCAATAACTGATATACTCTTGGAAAAGAAACATTGCTCTGGTGAGTAATAACATCTTGTGTTATGCATTATAAAATGTGTTTTGATTTTGTTACTGTCAAATGAGCATGGATTTCCAGGTACACTTTCTTTATCTATAGAAATGTTAGCTGTCACTGTAGCTACATCCATTTGTGAACTGACCTGTTTATTTTACAAATATTGACATTTTGTGCCATTGCATACATAGTGAATCGGTCAAATGTGCCAATGTCTCGCGACACAAATGTCCGATGAATGGGGATAAAAGATGAAAATCAAGAACCTTGGGCTCCGATATAAAATTGAAATTATACATACCTCTTTCATCCATAGGGAAAAATCAATCCTTTATTTCATTAACTGTAGGCACATAACATTCTCTTGAAAGGTTAAAAGGCACAGAACTAAGCGAAATAAACAAAAGTAGGATGAGTAGAAATAAAACAGACATTTCTACTTGAATTCTGTTTTATTTCTATTTTATTCTACGCGTTGATTCTTTCAGCATGTTTTCTTTCAGATTACTGCTGTAGCTTTTCCCATTGCCATTCCCATCAACTCACTTGGGTGGAATATATTCACTGAATTACAGAGTGTAATATCTGAATGTTTAACTCTATTCTCGCTAAAGCACAAAACTAAGGTCAGCATAATATTCACTTTCGAGTAATCATACTGGTGTTCTGTGGCATTTACAGGTTGCTTTACTGTATCTTTATCTAATCAGAATTTTATCTAGTAAAACATGTAGCAAAAGTAGAGAAAACGCTTGATATTGTATCTATAAAGAGCCTGTTTGGGTCAGTGAATTCATACACAAAGTGGACCCGTCACCTAGACACAAAAATCTGTATAATAAAAGTCCTTTTCAAATTAAACATGAAATCCAATTTCACATTTTGATTAAAGCATTCATAGCTGTTTTAAGCTCATTTAAATATCTCAACTGTCAATCAAATATTGTCTGCCACTCCTCTATGCCTTAGGCATAGAGGCGGGTCAGAAAGGCATTGGCCTTAGTAAGATAAGTATGGATGGCTTTAACTTAAGTGGCAGAACCACCTGGCCACACTAAGTATTTTAGGGTGTTCACCATTGTTGCTTAGCATAGGTATGGAAAGTCTAGATCTTGAACAATTTAAAGTGACATTTTTAGAGATACACTTTGCAGACTGGAAACTACAGCAAATGACTACCTACCCCTCATACTTGAAGAGGGTAAATATATCACCTCTTGTTATGATTGAGAGTTTTCGTATTATTATCTGCCCTTCAGTGTGAACTTAGTGTCTTCCCTCTAAAACCAGACTATCCAGTCCTGAAGACCCTACGGGTATTACAGTAATGTTGGCAAAGGATGATGTTTCTAATTTGTTCCCAGCTGGTGGGTTTAAATGCTTTCCATTACACATCATTGTACATGCTTTCCACTTAATTAGAGCAGCCTGAAACATGGTAGTGAATTGCCTTATTCTAGCAGTTTTTGTGTCTATGTCCCTTTTGTGTGTGTTTTACTGGGGTGCAAGCTTCTACCGAATTACATATTTGTATATATTACTAAATTGGTAAACATTTGGAATGGGGGGGAGGGGGCAAACACTATGGGGCAGATTTACTAAAGGGCAAAGTGGCCGTCACTAGCAAAAATTCGCCAGATATCTCATCCGCAGGGACACCGCCAATTTACTAACAGGCATAGATGACAATTTGCTACTGAAAGAGACAATCGCTAGCGCAGGTTCACACCCTATCACCAGGTGAATTTTTGCTCAGGTGAACGTTTGCTAGACCACAAATTCACTAAAGTGCAAATTTTACAGAACGTTACATATTTCGCAAGAGTTTCCTTCACCGCCTTTGAATTGATAAGATGAAGCTACATCCTACTCAATCTTGTGTCAGTGACATCATATCCTGTACGCCGGAAAGTCATAAAAATTGTAAAAAAAAACCCTGATGTTTTTTTCTTATTTTAAAGCATGATTGTCTTCAAAAGTCCTAATTATTAAAGATTTTTGTGTTAACATTTATTTCACAACCATCTGAGGGGCATGCCACATTTGTTTTATGGTGGGCTCATGTCTAGGATCATAAGAGGATCTCTTTAATCTTTATTTTGCTTCCTTGGGCATTTGTAATAATAACTGGCCACTTCAAGCATTTGCACCATCTCTAATAAAGACATATATACGACCTTTATGTTCCTGCCCTATCCAAATGGAGCTAAGCATAAGAGTACTAACGTCGCACTAATTAACATTAGCAAAACTTTGCCAGCATTCAGCTGGCCAGACGTAACTTCGCATTTTAGTGAATAAGCGCAGTGGTAGCGAATTTTCGTCTGACAAAGGGCAAAGTGCGGTGGATCATTCGCTGGTAGTGATGGCCGAATTTATTCGCCAGGGGCGAATTCCCACGATTCTCAACTGGCGAATAAATTTGCGAAACGAAAAAAAAAACGAGTCGCTCATCGTTTTTGACGCGACGTGCACCGAAAACGACGCGACGCAACAAAAACGACGCGACGCGCATCGAAAACAACGCGACGAACTTGACGCGATGCGCGTCAAAATCGTGCCGCGACCCGTTTCGCGAATTTTTGGGCGAAGCAAAACTCGGGAGATTCACCCATCACTATTCGCTGGTGAATATATTCCCTTAAGTGAATTTTCCCCTGAATATAACATTGGCATATTGCTATACACTACTTCAGCCAAGTCCAGAGATCAGTATACTTATGTTACAGCATTATTCTCTATAGTATCTAAACTCTGTTTCAGTGGCCACAACAATCCTTAGTTGCGTATAAATACTAAATAAGGACTTTTCTTATTAAAGGGGCTAATGTGGGACTTCAGTTAATGAATATGAATGCAACAAGGTTGTACTTCATATAAATGGAGAAGATAATAAGGTACTTAGGAAATGCAAAACTGGAATTTATGGTGCCAATAACCATTCAAGCCCCAGCTGACCCTTGAGATCACAAATGGTTAAAGTAATTGCATCCATTATGACTGATCTGTAAATGTTCCAGAAGTAACGCTCTGTTTCTTTTTCTGGCATAACTCAGTCCTGAATTTTCAGAGGATGCTATAAGTAATATTTTATATGCTGTTAATATAATTGTGTCATGTTACAAGGATATTGTATTACTAACACCTGGGCGGCTCGTAATTTATTTTTGCTCACAAGGTGCTTTATACTTCAATTACAGCCTCTACCTTAATCTTCTAAGACATTGATCTTCAGATTGTGGCTTTCCTACTGAACTATACCTCAATCCATTAATATAATAGCCTGAGGCTTCAAGGCTTCTTAGAGTTGTAGTGCAAAACAACTTAAAGGGACAGAATCCCCCATGTTGAACATGAGTGAAATGAATCATATTGTACTAAACATACTTTTTTTTTTATTATTATTTCTTGGGCTATACTGGTAAACTGAATCTTCTCTGTGTTTGGTTCTTGTGAGGTAAGTAATTAGATTACTAGTGCACAAATTGTCTCCCTGCATAATGGTCTCCTACTTAAAAAACAGTCCCAACAAAGGACTTCATAAGGCCCAAACATGGAGTACCTTCAGTTTCCCTGAGCAGATCAAGAAATGATCAAAAATATAGATTTTTTTTACTGTTTAAAACAATAGGCAAAAAATATTTTCAGCATAAGACCTATTCATATTAAACGAGGAGGTGAATTGCCCCTTTCAGATGGTTGCATAACATTAAAGTAATGCATCAACGAAGAGTAGGAAGAGGCACACAAACTGCAGACTGCAAATGTCTTTCTTTAACACATGTTTTGGACCACATGGATAATTTTTCAAGTGCCTTTCAAGTCCTTTTCCTTGATGGCACAGCTCATGAAACTCAAAGCAAGTGTGTTCTATAAGCCAGAAGTACAGTACCTTTACTGGGAAAGTGGATAATAGAGCGTGAGTTTCATCTTCTAAACTCTCCTCCGCCTAACACAAATTGTACTACGGTTTTGCACAGAAATCAGCAATCAATGACCGAAAAAACTATTTAACACAAATCAAATACGCAACATGTTTACACACAATATGTCAACTAAACTGATCTTTACATCAGAAACCAACTATGGCAATGGCAAACTCTAGCTGCCATCAAAAAAAGAATTGTGAAGTTTCTCCAAGAGAACAACTGGTCATCTCTGTCTTGTAGTCATCCATGCAGTCTAATATATGCATGAATTTGTAATGTCAGTAAAAGACAAAATCAGTATATCATGTACATTGTGGTGCAAGCTTCTCAGTGATGAGCTGACTGCAGTGCCAGGGTAACACACGATTTCTGCACATCAACCTTTATTTACATACAGTAAACCCATACTGTACATGACTGCCTTTCAAGATTTATTTCACAAAGTATTTTGAGCTACTACTTTCATGTACTGTCTGATTGTCCTTTCTGGATGCATTCAGGGATATGGGGTGTTGCCAAGGAGAAGCAGGGCATTATAAGCACAGACAGTAAAAGTAGGTCAGGCACTGAGAGGGATGCAAAGGAATGGAGGACAAAGCATACAGTATACTGTACATTCATTTACCCAGTCAATACCATAGGAAATTAAGCAGTGCACTTAACCATTGATGCTGTTTGAGATGTTCTCTCTTGGACAGGTATAAAAAGGTAGGAAAAGAAATGTTAGCGTACATAAAGCATTTAATGCCATGGTACACCATGTAATAGCACAGGTATTTCTTTTATACTTAAGTGCAGTCAAGTGTAAAGTTAAGATTTTATGCTGTGTGAATGTATTCCTTTAGTTAGTTACACCAGGTCCAGAGCAGGAGTAATTTGGCCCCTTTATGGGTATGTTGCTTAGGTGTTTGTGAAATGTTATTTCCGTGATTCTGATACATTGCTGTAATACACACAGTGGAGTTTTATATATATACCCTATTTTTCACTACAACATTTACACTATTTTCTTGACACGTTTTTCCTTTTACAAATATGCCCCTTACATGTGTCAGGCAGCATAACTCCATTGCTCAATGTGAAAAGCCTGCCTGAAGTTAAAATACAATTATGTTCCATTCATGTTCTTATATCCCCCAAAGCAATTATTCCATTATGTGCTATTAACCTCCGATGATGATTTATACGACTGACTTGGTGAAATAGTTAACGGCCTATTGATCAAGCTGTGCAACTTCTTTTACAACAATAACATAAAAGTGGTATAAAATGGAAACCTAATTTAATCAAGTTGTGTTCTTTGTACTTGGGATTTAACAGCTCCATTTAACAACGATTTTTGAAATCAGCAGTCAGAATTCATAAAATGAAATGAACCAACTACGTATTGAATAAAACTTCTGATTGTAAATGTCATAATCCTTCTGCTATCAATAAAGTTTTGTTACATTGACCAGTTTGTAACCCTCTTACAATCTATATATATGTAAACCCTTTTTGGCCACCCCCTTCTGTGCCCAAGGTTATACATCCAGGGCCGGTCCAAGGGGTAGGCAGAGTAGGCACATGCCTAGGGCGCAAAGCTGGGGAGGCTCCAGGTATGTACTTGCGCTGTTGCCTACCCCATTATTGGTCGTATCTTTCCTTGTGAATTTACACATGCTTGCACAGAGTTTCGCACTTCTGCGCATGCACTCAAGGTGATGCGCGCTGGAGTCAACTCACACATGTGCACAGAACTTCCGGTTCGCACATGCATGCCCAGCAGAGTTGCCTGGGGTGCCTGTCAGGTCTGGTCAGTACAGATCCTGAGTCCCCTTTGCAAGGTGAAGGGTACTGGGAAGTTATCTCTGGCAGTGCCTCCACATAATGGGGCCCAGGAATAATCCAGCGGATAGTTCCATTAGGACAACAAATCAATCACATACTTTTTATATAAAAAATTTTACATTAAAAACTTTACATTACATATGTAAATGCATTCAAAGCATGATCCACTACCCAAGGAACCTGTAGCAGTCCAGTCTTGGTAATTCCTGCCATGACCAGTCCCAATCAATATCAGATTCAGGCAAATATCACCCAGTAAATAGCACCCCCGGAACACTAAACACGGAGACCTATACTTGGGTGCCAAAATGGCATCCTGGGCATCCTTTGCTATATTAACTAAGAGTTGACATGGGTTTCATGCTTTTTTATAATATAAATATTGCATAGAATTGATTATGACAATGAAAGCCTCCTGCATAAAAAGACAGAAAGGTGTCATAAAATAAACCCCAAAATGAAGGATATACTGAACTAAATGCAATTGTTACTATTGACTTGCACTTGTATTCCAGATCATTCTGTCTGTAATCAGCCATTGGAAGTCCAACGTTGCTTTTATCCTGTAAGGACTATGATCCTCTTAAAGCTTCTGGGATAAAATGGTCTTCATTTTTAGGTATTGAAATTACTTCCAAAGATCTTTTAAAAATATTGCAAAATTATAAAAAGAACATTTATCCAGAATCCTGGAGAGACCAACAATTTAGATGGATACATCTGGGTTATAACACACTGTTTCCTCAAGCATAAAGAAAGAACCTTATTGTCCCAAATGTATGAGTCAGGGAATTGATATTTTTCATTACACTTGGTCGTGTCCTTTAATAGAGAATTTCTGGACTAGTGTTCAGAATTTTATAAGAAAGGTAACTGACCTAAAAATTATTTTGAACACAATATGCACTGCTCGATCTTAAAGACTATCTGAAAGAATCAGATGAGAACCCATCTAATGATATACCTGATGAAATCTTTTTCTTTTGTTCTTTGGTTACAGCTGCTTCCCGAAAATCAATTTTTCTCTATTGGATTAAAGACAATTCTCCAGTTTTAGAAGATGTCAATAATTATTTATACAATCTCTGTTTACAAGATGCAGTTAGATACAAAATTGGAGAACCCAAGTTAAGGAAACTATTGGATATTAAATGGTCTATCTACTTAGAAACAATAGAAGCAAAGAGAAAACAATTTCTCTTTGACTTCATGGGAAAAGAAATGGAGATTCAATAAGTTAGTTTATATAAAGAATGTATATGGGATCGATTTAGCTACATTCACATTATTTATCATCCTTTTGCAAAATGAGTGATTATAGATAAGGATTTTTCTTTCTTCTTTTTCTCTCTTGTCTACCTTTTGGCCACATGGAAGTTATGGTAGTTATATTTATATTTTATTTTTATTTTTACTTTTATTCATAGTTGTTTCTCACTTATCTATTAAGATTATATCAGTTAAACGGACTGTATGGTATTGTATTGTATGGCATTGTATTGTATTATATTGTACTGTACTGTCTTGATGGATTATTATTATAAAATTCAATAAAAAGAAATTGAAAAGAAAGGAAGTCCAACGTTAAATTTGTTCCACACAATTATGGAGTGCTCACCTCTGCGTGTGATCCGTTTGGATCCGGTGCTCAGCAGTCAGCCACCCGTTCTGCCTCGGGTCAGTAAATCATATAAAGTCCAAGTCCACACGGAAAATTTGTTTCAAACTTGCTTAGTGATATTTATTGTCACCAAACTGTGATAGACAAAAATACGGCAATGTTTCAGGCCTCCCAGGACCTTTATCAAGCCTGTGTTCACATGATACACTCTGTATTAAATAGTGGTAAGTGAGGGTGGGAAAGGTCAAAGGTGGTGCTGGGCGGGAACAATAAAGTTTGCAATCAATTACAATCTCACTTGTGTCAATAAAAATATATTCCTATTTAATATAGTGTCCAATTGTCTTCATTGTGTCATCCATTTCCTTTTATTGGCAATCTTCTTGGTGTTAGTTGATTAATCCGTGCAAAGTTCAATATATTTCAACCTTGTGTCAACACAAACTCCAAAATAGTCTCTATAGGAAAACAACGGATAAAAATAATCTTACGAGTTATTACACCTAGACAAAGGTCCAAGACCGTGGACCGAAACGTTGGTGTTTTTTATCATGTTTGAAGATTAAATAAATTTTGTAAGAATTTGGAATCGGTGTGCGTGTCGATACAGATTTTCTCTATGTTTCAACAAGTCACACAGCACCCAGAAGTGAATAGCTACAATAGAAGCGAGTGTGGACGCCCTTGGAGAGATACAAATAATCTTTTACATTTTGAAAGTTTTCACCCAGAACCTTTAAAACGTTCATTGTAAGGGTTAAACGCATCACTAGTGATCCCTTGCAATGTGAGAAAGAGAAAAAGAAGATATCTGAGAGGTTCAGACAAAAGGGTTACAGCAGGGACATTCTTGATAATAGTTTGCACAGGGTACAACAGAAAACCTGTTAAAGGGTGAAAAGAAAGAAACACAAGGGGCCCCTAGAATGACCTTTGTGAGTAAATTTAATACAGCTAGTAAGCAGGTCAGATGTATCATACGTAAACATTGGCATATTTAGCAATCATGTTTACCAGATGTACCTAGCTTCCAATCCATGCCAATGCTGGCATACAAAAGGGCAAACAACCTAAAAGATAGATTGATTAAGGCAGATATAGGGAGTAAAAAAGGACAGAACATTTTCTTAACAGACCCAAATTTGGGACCTTCCCGTGCTTAGGTTGTGCACAATGTAATTCTGTAATAAAAGGAGATACATTCTCTCACCCACACTCGAGTAAGAGATATGACATAAAGGCATACTACACCTGTGATTCAACATTTGTCATTTACTTATTGAAGTGCCCATGCGGATTGTTGTATGTAGGTGAGACAACCCAAAAGATAAAGGACAGAATATCTAAGCATAAATCAACAATCCGAAAAGGACTGACAACATTACCAGTGCCAGCACATTTTCAACAAGCAAGGAAATTTCAAGTGATAGATTCAGTAGAGCCACTTAGAAGAGGGGGCCATAGGATTATGCAGCTGCATAGGAGAGAGATGCAATGGATCCACAGACTGGACACAGTCTGGCCCAAGGGTCTTAATAAGGATTACACTCCGGCTATGTTTATCCATCAGTAGGCAGATAGACAATTGATAAATACACTATATTGTAATTTTTAAAAGAAAAACTAACACGTTTCTTTTTTTAAGGTTAAAGGATGTGGTCTGGGAAAAAGGGATAGTTCTGAGTGCCGACATTACATCCTGCATATGCTGGAAGAACATAAAATGAAAGACAACTTGCAAGTAAGGTAATGTAGGTGCCTCAGATTTTCCTGAATCCCTTTTTCTTTGTTATGAGGGTATTGTATATTTTATGAAATAAGGTTCACTGATCTATTGACACTGAGGTGTTGATACAAGGTTGAAATATATTGAACTTTGCACGGATTAATCAACTAACACCATGAAGATTGCCAATAAAAGGAAATGGATGACACAATGACAATTGGACACTATATTAAATAGGAAGATATTTTTATTGGCACATGTGAGATTGTAATTGATTGTAAACTGTATTGTTCCCGCCCAGCACCACCTTTGACCTTTCCCACCCTCACTTGCTACTATTTAATACAGAGTTTATCGTATGAACACAGGTTTGATAAAGGGTCCTGCGAGGCCTGAAACGTTGCTGTTTTTTGTCTATCACAGTTTGGTGCCAATAAATATCACTAAGCAAGTTTGAAACACATTTTCAGTGTGCTGCGGTCATTTTGGACTTTACAACGTTAAATTTGTGACTCAAAACCTTTCCACTTCTAGGTCCATGTCAAGCTTCTATCCATGTCAAGCTATTTTGAATAGAAAACCTTAACACATACAGTACATAGCATTTAAACACATTTATACAGTGAATAAAGTACCCATTATTGTAAAATATTAGGATAAGTCACAGAGGAGTTCCATGACCATATTTTATACGGTCATGGAACTCCGAAGTTACTTCTAATATACTCAGATTTTCCAATAAGGGGTACTTAATTTATTATAATGCACAAGTTTTAGTGAGTTATGTGACAAAAATGACATAATTAAGCTCTGTTTATAACTTATGTTATACTATATTTATAAGGACATAATTAACAGGATATTCAGGACTTTTGTTTATTATAATATATAAAATTACAGAAAGACTCATTATCAGGAAAGCCCCTGGTTATGTGCATTCTGGACCCATACCTGTATATACACATATATATATATATATATATATATATATATATATATATACAATAGTCCCAGAGTGTCTGCACTCAGACTGGTGCAAAATGGTGGTGCACGAATCATGAAGATATTAATAAGTAAATGGAAGATCAGCACTCACCAGCTTGAATGAAAAAAATTTGATTTTATTTCACAAAAGATTGCAAAAGTGCATTTTCAAACCGACGTTTCGGTCCCACCTGGGGACCTTTCTCAAGGATAGTGTGCACTAAACAGGAAGCAGTTAAATAGCCCACTCCCACCTGTGAATAAGTTCACAGGTGGGAGTGGGCTATTTAACTGCTTCCTGTTTAGTGCACACTATCCTTGAGAAAGGTCCCCAGGTGGGACCGAAACGTCGGTTTGAAAATGCACTTTTGCAATCTTTTGTGAAATAAAATCACATTTTTTTCATTCAAGCTGGTGAGTGCTGATCTTCCATTTACTTATATATATATATATATATATACTCTACAAAAACCCATTCCCCCAGTAGATAAACATGTAGATAAAATAACCTACTTAATAACAATGGAATATGTGCAAGAGCCAAGTATGATCAGTTCAAAGACCTATATTTATGTAATTATTGCTTTGGTCAACAGAGGAATTTTTAACAAGACCTACATGGAAAAAACATTGACCTAAAAAAATTTAGCTTTGTGCTTTTGATAGTCAAGGCAAGATCCTTGTGAGTGCCCCATAATTAATATCACATACTATATATACAGTATACATAAGAGAGACAAAGAAAAGAAATCTTCTGCACTTGCCCATACTGATATATTTAAGGGGACATTAAGGCGGGGGGATGTAACATTGGTCACTAGAGCAAAAATCATTTGCTATGCGAATAAATGTTGCCTTTGCAAACACTTTGCCCCTCACACAATGGTAAGAGAGCATTTGCAAACATTTGCAGTGTATGTAATAACATTTCACAATCACAAACCAAATTTTGCGACAAAATAATTAACAAAACTGAGCAGCAGGTATTAAAGGTTTTCAATGTGCAATTAAGATTTGCAATGCAATAAAAGCCTAATGAAGAATATTACATTGCAAGTGGCAATTTTTATTTGCAAATTTTAGCTCTTTGTGAATTTTATTACATTTCACCCTAAGACATTTTGTGTGTGCAGCTACTAAACAAAATATTTGTTTATTCATATGTTGCAATTTATTTGAATTGGCCAACTGCGTCAAAGCCATCAGTTGTCTGGCCAGTCCCACACTAAATTCTATCTGATTAATTAAGAATTCTAGTGTTTCTATAGTTGCTAGAGGTCCCTTAAAGGGGAATTCAACCCTGCCGCCATTAAACCCCTCCCCCCTCAGGCCCATCCTCCCCCAGGTGACCTTTCCCCCCCCAGGCTATTGCTCCTATTTTGTATATTACCTTAAGGCGCAGGTCCCTTTGTGCAGGGTCACAGGCGCCATCTTTTGCCGCAACATCTTCTTCTGGGGGCACATGCGTGGTAGGAAGCATTTGCCGGTTGGTACTACTGCGCATGCGCCCGAATTTCACAAAGTTTAACTGGAAACTTCATGAACTTCGGGTTCATGCACAGTAGTACTATCCGGCAAATGCATCCTACTGCGCATGTGCCGCCATCGCCAATGAAGGAAGAAGACATTGTAGCCGAACATGCAGCGAAGGGACCTGCGCTTTGGGGAAATATACAACTTAGGAGCAATAGCCCGGGGGAAGTAGGCCGGGGGGAGGCGAGAGGGGGGCCTACAGGGGGGGGGAAGGGTCTAGCACCAGCAGGGTTGAATTCCCCTTTAAAACTAGGCCAGCAGTTTACCATGGTGCTCAATGGTAAAACCCCAGGTACCGGCCCAGGGTTTTCAGGTAAGTCATTAAAATTGTTTGGGGGTGCCTAACATTTGGCATCCCCAAGTAACTCTCAACTTTCCTTCTCCTTTAATAAAGCAGGAAAATCGCGTTGGACATGGAGTGCACCAGAGTAGTTATCTACCTCTAGGTCTTTGCAGGAATCAATGAATGATCTAATCAGCATGATTTGCCCCAGAATATTGTTTTACCAGATCGGGAATAGATCGCGAGCGGACCTAGCTACTTATGGCCACCTTAAGTTTTACCTGCAACTTGCTCCCATATAATTGCCCTTTTTATTGGGCACCACAGTGAAGGCCTATCAGAAGCTGGACAGCTGCAACAAGGAGTTATTATTATTATTAACATGTATTTCTATAGGGCCAACTTATTTTGAAAATTCAACCGAATCGAATGATTAGAATAAAATATATTTTCGACTGCCTAGTTCAACAGTTTCGACCTACCGAACTGGTTTTAATTTTTATTTTAAAAATTCGATCGAATGGTTGAAATCAAATTTTTATCGACCAATTGAATCGCGGTAAAATCCTTAGAATTAGATAGTCGAATTCGAAGGATTTCAATTCGTCCACAATTTGATTGGTCGAATTCAAGGGTAAAATCACCCTCGAATTCGACCAATAGTAAATCTGCCCCTATGTGTTTGGATTTAATGCTGGTTGTTATCTCGGTTCTATGAGTATATTTAGCATGGCATAATAGTTTCCAATAAAATAAATACCATTGGAGGGAATGTAAGGAAGTGACGATGGAGCAGTTGAATTGCAGAGAGGTCATCCAAAAAGTATATAGTAAAAGACCTCTGTAATAATTTATGTAATAGTTTATATCAGACATGCTGTAAGTGCTTCTCTGCTGTAAGTGCAAATACTCAGCTTTTCGTTACTCCCAATTATGAAATCTAAATGTTTGCTTAGGGAATAAACTGGAGACATTAGTTGGCAGAAGAGTCAGTAAAATATGAGCTATGGAATAAGTTCTGGAAATCACTTTCTACAACTGCAGGATACAAAAGCTTAGGCATTGTTTTTATACCTAGCACAGCCCTTTTTACTCCAGTGCCTTGATCTTTCTGCAGTACCATAATAAATACAAACTGCACATTTGCAGATATTTTATAAGTGGCTATTAATTCTAGCAGTACTGGCATTTCCTATCTCAGCACCAGTGATCAGTTTGCATGCAGACCATTGCATTAAGCAAATGAATACAATTTCCATAAAATGCGGTTGGATCAGACTTTGAAATTAAAAATAAACTTTTCAGTGAAAAATGGACACAACTAGTTCCATTGAGAAATGCCACAGGATGAACATGGCTTGCTCCGAATGTAGGAAAGCATTGTAGGTTCAGGGTCATTCTTTTTATTTTTTCTATGTCATAGGAGTTCCATATGGGCAGTTATGCTTATGTCTATATAATGATTGCTTTTACACACAAGTTATAGAAGCTGGACATTATTAAAAGGATAATTTCATGGCAAAACGTTTTTTCTTTTCAAAATTCACAGTTAATAGTGCTACTCCAGCAGACTTCTGCACTGAAATCCAGTTCTCAAAAGAGCAAACATATTGTTTTATATTCAGTTTTGAAATCTAGCATGGGGCTAGACATATTGTCAATTTCCCAGTCAGGAGAATTGTGCCTGCACTTTAGGATGGAACTACTTTCTGGCAGGCTGTTATTTCGCCTACTTAATGTAACCAAATCAGTCTCAGTGGGACCTGACTTTTACTATTGAGTGCTGTTCTTAGATCTACCAGGCAGCTGTTATCCTGTGTTAGGGAGCTGTTAACTGGTTATCTTCCCAATGTTCTGTTGTTAGGCTGCTGGGGGGGGAGGGAGGGGTGATATTACTCCAACTTGCAGTACAGCAGTAAAGAGTGACTGAAGTTTATCAGAGCACAAGTCACATGACTGGGGCAGCTGTGAAACTGACAATATGTCTAGTCCCATGTCAGATTTCAAAATCGAATATAAAAAAATGTGGTTGTTCTTTTGAAAAATGGATTTCAGTGCAGAAGTCTGCTGAAGCAGCACTATTAACTGATGCTTTTTGAAAATAACATGTTCTCCCATGACAGTATCACTTTAAATATTATGCCATAGGTATTGACATGAAGGGGCAGATTTACTAAGGGTCAAATTTCAAATGAAAAAAAAAATGAAATTCGACCTTCAAATTTTTTAAGGGCATTTGCCATCAACAATGGATCGAATATGTCCGTTTTCGTTCAAATAAAAAAAAATAATTCAAAAACACTCCTTAAAGGTTCCAGTAGGTCCCCCATTGGCTAAAATAGCAATTCGGCAGGTTTAAGGTGGTGAAGTGTCGAATTTGAATTTTTTTATAGTGACAGTACTTTGAAATTTAAAATTTTTTAATTTTTTCAATTCAAATCGAATTTTGGGCTATTCGATGGTCGCTGTAGCCAGAACTTACTTTAAATTAAAAAAATTTTAATTTGAATTTTCACTTCGACCCTTAGTAAATGTGCCCCTAAATATAATCTATTGATTTGTGTAAATATGTCATGCTTGTTGTCTTATTGTTAGCAGATGTTCACTGTAATGTTTCAGATATGGTGCCATTCACCATAAGTTAAATAAAAATGCACATACAGAAACAATTCTATTGCATTATTAAATATACATGCTACGATATTTGTGAAATAATTTCTTGTTTAATATTTAGATACTGTATGTGACAGAGAAGTGCAGTTCAAGCCATTGGTCAGGATTTTTCTTTTGCTCATAGAGCACTTTATAGAATTGTCTGAATGCCATTCATGTAGCCAACTTCTTATTCAAAAGCTCTTTAAGCTTACATAGCTATTTTATCAAAAACGCATCTATAGTTGTTAAAGGATCGTAATGATCCAGCTGCTCTCTCCTAAAAAAGTACAAAACCTCTTTTATCTCAGGCAAGCAAAGCTTAAAGAATGAATGAATTATAAAAAGGTGCAGGCAAGACAAAAGAACGCTCCCCTTTTAAAAGTTATTAATTTTAAGTACAGTACACCAAATGAACAAATGTTAACATCAAGTTATGTTGAGGCACTGCCATCCACCCCCTCCCCCCCATAAAGAGATACTGATACTTTTTTTTAAAAAGTATCATTACCTTGTCTTGGCATGACTTTTATAATTTTGCCTTCAAAATATTTGCCTGATGCTTTTAAATTCCCTATCCAATCCCCCATGTTGCTCTATTAGCGGACTGCCATATTTGTGCTGCTGAAGTCCAGAAGTGTAAGAAGTTCTGACATACTGGAAGGTGATAGGTCATCAAAAAGCTTCAAGAAATATTTTTTTTAAATGTAAGTATCGCTTTAACTTACGATGCATCCAAACAGGAAGGCTAATTTACAAAAATAAAAAGCAAAGAATGGTTCAATCTCTAACATACCAAATAATGAATTAAAGGTAAACTCATTCAATTTACTATGGGTCGAAGTGTATTTTTGAATAAAATTCGAATTTCAAACTAATTTTAGGCTCCTTCAACTATCAAATAGCCCAAAATCTGGTTTGAATTGAAAAAAAATTGAAAATTAAACAGGCCCTATAAAAAATTTGAATTTGACTATTCACCACCTTAAAGCTGCCGAATTGCCATTGTAGAATATGGGGGGACCTCCTGGAAGCTGTCCTCTAAAAATGTCCTGGAAAATCAAATTTCGAACAATTTTAATTTGATAAAAAATGGTAATTTTCCATCGAAAATAATTCCCCCCCACCCAAAATTAGATGGTTGAATTTCGTATTTTTTTTTATTTGAAATTGAAAAATAGTAAATCTGCCCCGTGGTGTGGACACCTCTTGGAACTGAGCATTAACATCTAATGATTAAAATATGAATTAGAGAAAAAATGTATGGAAATGCAATCAAATCAAATACAGTTGAAGCCATTTTGTTGCACCATGTCCAGACACCAATTTTTTTGTGCTAAATCATAGTTCTAGATGGTGCTAGAGAGAAATTTTTTTCAGCACATTGCTTCTGATGGACAAAGGCCATTGCACTGTAACACCATCTACAGACAGGATTCAGCACTAACAAATGACACAAAGGGGCAGATTTATCAAGGGTTGAATTGAAAATTGAATCCAATTTTTAAACATGAATTTTATGGAATAGTCCAAATTCGATATGAGTTTAAAATGTACTGTCACTTTAAGAAACGACGCAACGCGCCAAAGTTGACGCGACGCGCGTCACAAGCGTCCCGAGACTCGTTTCACGAATTTTTCACCAATTCGCGAATTTCTCTGGAAATTCGTGAATTTTTCGGCGAAGCGAATCTCGGGAGATTCGCCCATCACTAATGCTGGCCATACAGAAACAGATAAAGCTGTTGATATTGGTTGTTAAGACCAATTTGACAGCTGGTCTTCCCGATCGATATCTGGGCACTATATTGATTCTTCCAACCGTCCCGTCAGAACCCCTTGGTGTCATCGTAATCTGATCATTTGATATGGCCGAACGTTCGGATTAACCCAATATAGCCCTGCCGTGTTAGTGGCATATCGCGGAAAGATACGCTCATTTGGCTATGTTGACTAACGAACAAATCTTTGCATCTATGGCCAGCTCAAGATATAATTAATCCTTATTGGAAGTAGAACCAGTCTTTTGGGTTTATTTAATATTTACATTATTTTCTAGTAGGCTTAAGGTATGAAGACCCAAATTACAGAAAGTCCATTATCAGGAAAGTCCCACGTCCCAAGCATTCTGGATAACAGGTCCCATACTTGTACATCATTATTCCTATTGGGTTAATGTGGAGCTAAAATGAATTCCCTGTTTGCTATAACATATATTCTTTAATATATTTTTTTTTATTAATTTAGTATATCTCCAAAAGTCATTGATATAAAGGTCAACCCTTCATCCACGATTCTTTGTTGTTATTAACTTATATAATAATGTACTGTACGTTATTTTTGAGGCTTGTCAGGTCAATGGAAATATCTTAAAAATAATGTTGTACCCAAAATAAGTTATATGTCTCATTTTTATTAAATACAAAATGCTGTTATAGAGGGAGTTTTTTGTATAAGGACTTCCACTGTGTACAAAAACCATTAATGGCACGTATGTCATGCCCTTTCGAAATATACACCATTACGTTAAGTGCTTTATTATGCTTTTATTAAATTTATATTATTTACATTTTCTTTTTATTAGCACCATCCTACTTCTTCATTTGAATTGGAACAACACACGCTAGAATATATTATAGATAAAATGACATTTATTAAAATTCATTCAGTCACTTCATTTTAGTAAAGAAACAGATGGAAGTGGTACTGCCAACAATGACTTTGATGAAAATAATTGCTAAAAACAGTTGAGAGAATTCATAAAAAAAAATCACATCATTCAATTTAAAAATAGTAGAGGTTCAAGCTTTTCTAGGGCTTTTATATGTACTTGAACTACATAAATTAAAATAATGATCTTTAATTGCAGTCTACGTATGAGACTCTGTATGTTAATGACATTTCAATGTTCTTCAAAAGTATTTATGAGCTACTATTTAAGTGAAGTTAATTTGGCTGCTTGGTTAAAAGTTAGCAGTGCTGCTTTTTTTTTAATAAAAATCCAAACTTTTCTGATTATTTTATTAAAAAAAGTCAGAGCAAACTAGAATCCACGATTTGACCTTATTTAGCACAATTTAATCAGATCGGGGAAAAACTCGATAAAATAGAGTGAAAATCAGAATCGTAAGTAGAATTTTTGGGTTAATTCAAGTGTAGCCCAAAGAAGCTTCCAAATAGGATAGGGACCTCTCCCATTGACTTTTATACAACCTCAGCAGGTCTGAGATGGAGGATTTTTGGATTCTGACTTTTTTCATCCTTGGGGTATATTAAATCTAAAAAAAAATTGTTTTTTTTCCAATATAAAGTCAGGTTTTATAGTAAAATAAAACCTAGATTTTTTAGCATTCATACTTTAATAAATATCTCCCTAAAGGTTGGACTCTAGGTTAAGTTCCAGCCAGTTAACTTTTTAGAAAGAGTTTGTATCTTCTCCCTGTGTCTGTACGAGTTTCCACAGAAAAAAAAAAAAACAACACATACAGGAAGGTTAATGATTGTCATAATTGTAACTTTAACAGCAAAATTTCACTGCAAGATCCACTCAGGCAGCAGCTGATGGGAATGATGAATAATTTCTGTGAATTTTGCATTATATGAATAATGGACACTGTACAGGGTGATGGTTGAAATATCCTACTGGTCAGCTCATTGCTCCATGGATTTTTCATCTGATCATAAATGACCTTGAGTTCCTTGCCAATAAAATCAATGTGTCTGTGTTTGCTGATAATAATACAATATGCAAAAACAACAGTTTCATTGCAGAAGTTTCCCACTTAAAAAGAGCGATTTATATAAATTTGAGGACTGGGAAGAAAACTGGGAAATTTATTTATCAATGTTGAAACTCAAGATAATATAATTGGGTAAAAATTACGTGAATGCAAGATACTGAGATCATTGAGTGCTGTTTTCTTAGCACCAATCCATAGGAAGAAATATAATAAACTATGAGGAAAGACCATCAGGGTTGGATGTTTTCTTTGCAAAGGGACATAATAGGGAGGGACATGATAGCTCTATATCAATAGGACATTATGGTGGATACGAGAACTTTTTGTACACAGAAAAGAACAAGAGGCTACCCTTTAGACTTGAGAACATGATTTTCACTTGAAGCTACACCAATCTTGTGCTGCAGCTTGCAAAAAAAAAAAGTGATTTAATTGGAAATTATGTTTTTCCGTGCTGTATCTTCTTCCCTTAGTTGTGTCTTTTATCTGTGCTATACTTTCTGCACAGTCCTTATTTGTGGGTAATGATCTCTAATATGTCATCTAAGACTTTGCAAAGCATGCTGATTCATAAATTGCAGTCCCTGCTGCATTTCTTTCTCATAGGAGATACGGTTGTTTTTGCCAGCTTGTTCCATGGAGAGAAATTGTTTCATCAAATGTTGTGAATCCATAAGATTTAATTATCCGTCTTGTTCCTTGGCGTGGCATTTCCTTTTTTAGCATACTGTATGTAGAGAGCTAGATTTAATGGGAAGTGGGATTCATCATTTGTAAATTGCAAGACACATATGACATATGTAGGGAAGGAAGTTATTATTTATATATACTACAGCTGACGAAATCTGGCCTAGCAAATATTTTCATATATGCATGGGGCACATTTAATTAGGTCCAAATTTTTGTTTTGAAAAGCTTCGCCATACTTCCTGAACCACCTTAAAATACCATTTACTAGTGTTACTTCTCATTCACAAATTGTGCACATTCTTCCTGAAAACCATCTTTAGCTGTAGATATTTTTTTTCACTTCTTGTTTTTCATTGTCACCTCATCCAGACTGCAACGTCTTGCCAACAGGGCCCACATTCCATATGTTTCATACATATGTTTATTTGATTCCATTTGTACATTTTGAACTATTCTGTGGCTGTAAAATATAGAAATAAACAATAAACTATTTCAAACATTCAGTATATTAGTACTGTACATTAAGATCTTTAAGGTTCTCTTTTCTTTATGAAAAGTGAAGCCTTCTCAATAATAATGTCCCTGTTAATATCTTTATGTAAAAATAAGGGTATACTAAAATGGAAGTATGCTCTTGTAACCAATAATGTCATAACATGAAGTTTGTATCTTTTGAGCCAGCATCTACAAATAGCTGAGGACTGGATAGCCCACAAAAGGGAATATTTGACCTCATTCTGTGCCCTTGGCTTAGCTTCCACTTTCTTTTACATTTGGCAACTAAAGTCCTACTTAATATGAGAAAGATTTGCAATCTGTGGTCCTTCAGAAAGCCATGAATAGAATTGGACCCCATTCATGAAAAAGCATTGTGATTTATAAAACCATTGTATTATAAAGAGATTAGGGGTCATTTACTTACCATGGAGATGCATTCACTTACCAAGGAGTGCAAGAGCTTGCTCATTCACCCTTGGAGTTGCTGGTCTCTGTGCAGAGCACAGTATACAAAAAGAGCAGACTCCACAGTCCACCCCCCAAGCAGCTTCTTCTATAGTTACAACACTGAATAAAAGTAAGTTTTTCATTTTATCTGCCCTGTCTACAAGAGTTTTTTGGCTATCTTGCTTTTTTTCTCTTCTACGTTAAAATGTGAGAACAGTTAAGTGTGTGTGACTTGACTGCTTATTCATGGAGTATTTCAACATTTTCTTTATCAATAATGTGATCTTTGCTTTGCCAGGGAGCATATTTTCAGCACATGATTGGCTTTCCTGCAACCATAGGTAACCAAATATTTTAAGACAGAAGAACTCAATCATTTAATATTAAATATTATACAAAAAGTGTTGAAATTAGAGGTGAGGAATAAACAAATGGCACCACAAGAGTTCTTGGTGCATGGTGGGGCAGGTGACATAAGGAGTGGGAACATGATGAGATGGGGTGGGATTATGATGTGGCACTTGCCAATTGTCAATCAAGGACAGTCCTGTCTAGATTTCCTAGTTTGGAAAACCAAGACAGGTATTTTTGACCTGGACAGCCCTTCTGAAAACCAGGCTGCTCAGATTGAGGAAAGGCTGTTGCAAGCCTGAAATGTTGCTGAAATATTGTCCAAAATGTAAGGAAGCCCTATCTACAATAAATGCTTTTTGACCTTACTCTGTTTGTCTACATGGATCCTGTTTTTCAAACCGGGCTGTCTGGCTCAAAAAACTGACAGGTGGCAACCCTATTTGTAAGATCGTTAGGGGCTCTATAGATTCTGTCTTTTCTTGTCATAGGACAGACAGTGGCTTTGTAGGCAGTAATGTAGTCTGGCACAAATAAGGTGGTGCCATGACTACATGAACAGGAAGTAGAATGTTGTTTACAAAGAAATCTGCTCATTCTCTATACAGAGTGAATTAAACCCTAAAAATGAATATGGTTCAAAATGACATAATTTACATACTGAACTTCTTGCACAAGCCTAAAGTGTTAGCTTGTCAGTAGCAGCAATGATCCAGGACTTCAAACTTGTCACAAGGAGTCACCATTTTGGAAAGTGTCTGTTACACTCACATGCTCAGTGGGCTCTGAGCAGCTGTTGATAAGTTAAGCTTAGGGGTCGTCACTAATTATCCAGCAGCAGAAAATGAGGTTGGTCTGTAATATAAGCTGATACTACAGGGCTCATTATTAAATTCTAATTGCACAGGCTTCTCAGCTAACATGTAGAAATTATCTGTATTAAGTACTAATCAGCCTTATATGGTGACATTTCTATTCGGTATATCCATTATATTGTATGTCGGTCCCTAAGCTCAGTGACAGCAGCACAGAGCATGTGCAGTGAATCAGCAAAAAGGCACTCTATAAATACATGTTAATAAACAATAATAAAAGATGATGGGGAGCTACTGGGGCATTTTCAGATTCACAGCTCTTCACTGCTAAAAGGTTGCGGTTGCCTTGGGCTGGTACAGAAGCCAAAAACATAATCTACAACATTTGTAGCCTAAGTCTTTGGTTAAGCTTTACTTCTCCTTTAAAGTAATGTGTAGTCTACCATATATATATATTCAAAGTCAAAAATATAATTTGAGCTAATTTCATTTATGATAGCACATCTGTCAGAGACCTTTACTTTTCAAAGGCACATCATTCTGTACATCTTGCTCACACCTTCCCTCTCTTGGGAGTACAAGTCTAGCACAAGATAAATCATTTAAGTGCAGTGTTCTGACAGTTCATGTAAAAACATCATATAAAGAACTATTCATGTTCTGTAAGATTTCCCAATATAGAGGTATTATTTGCGGTGTGTGTTTTCTCTAGAAAGAGAGAGAATGGAACCGTAGAATACTGTTAGGAAACCCATCTTATCAACTCAGCCCTATGGAAAGCCCACTTACACTACTATTTTGCTTGACCTGTGCAATTTCTCCAGAAGTGCCGGTTGGCACTATAGAATACTGACTGGCAACCAACCTAATTAACTCACCACTGTACACAAACTTACAGAGGTTCATTTACTACCTGACTCCAGACAACTTTAATTTTTGAAAGCTCTAAGTATAATGCAGGGCTATGCAGCAAGATATTAGCTAATTACACTTTAATACCAGTGAAGCAAAAGCTTCCTAGCTTCATTTCAATTATTAACACCAAAGTGACTACTCAGTCTTGTACCTTTCCATCTGACATCCTAACACCAACTAGCAAGTATCTTGAAGTTGTAACAGGCGATAAGTAATCCCTGGTTTTACAGATAGTTTTTATATTTATAGTGTTTATCAATATATATAGCAAAATACCATATGTCTTTACAAAAATAACAGGTAAATATATTTGCATTACATGTTACTTAGCCAGTGCATGCAAATCCATGAGAAAACATTTAGAATACTGCACAATATATACAAGTATCCCAAGATAATTAGTTAGTATTATTTACAATGAAACCAGCATTAATAATGGACAATATATGCAAGCAGATAGGATAACCGATGTCCAGAGGCAGTTGATTATTTGGCATTAAGTCAAACTCCCGTGTACATTACAGAGGGGAATATAAAAACCCTTTTATTGAGTTTAAACGTGACTCTGCATCAGCTTTGTTTTGCAAAAATGGATTTTCTGAGCTATCTTGTTTGGCCAGTGTCTTCTTGCTGTCACAAATATAGATCTTCCAAGAGTTATTGATCTTCTGAAAATCCCTAATGATTACTTTATGTCACTGACACACTTTACATTAAACAGAAGTTGGTCTGCAGTTTCAGAGATGTTCCTAGTAGGATCAAAAAAGAGATCACAGAAGAACCAACAAGACTTTATGACTTAAGTTGCTTTCAATTTGTTCACCACAGTATCACACATTTGCAATTGGTGTGCAAGTTCCATGACTGTGGCCACTTGTTCCATTAATCTCTTTTACTTCTAGTTGCTTCTTCTTGAGCTGAATAGCTACAGAAACCTCTGGATGTATAGAATCCATCCGCTGTTCACATTTAAAAGCTGTGAGAAATGCAGTTCTATAATTGTTGTTCATCCACCCGTAAAGAATAGGATTCGCGAAGGTGGAGCACATGGCAATGACATGGAATATTGTATAAATCAGTTTATACTCGTTCAGGTCCAACACTTTGCCATCTATGTCACTTGCAAGCTGAAAGGCATGAAAGGGAAGCCAACACACTGCAAACACCACTACTACAGCCACCAACATCTTGGTTGTCTTGCGTCTCCGTTGATGGTAATGATCATTTCCTCCGCCAGGACTAACATGATTTTTTAATTTTGTCCATATTCTTATATAAGCATAAGAAATAATGGCTAGTGGCACGATGTACTGTATCAGCAGCATTGATATGCTATAAATAGTACCATAATTAAGGTCCCCTACTGGCCAATTTTCTGAGCATGCTTGAATTTGGAAATCACTTGAAATAACAATAACAGAATACTCCTTGAAGATCGCCAAAGGACTGGCTAGCAGGGCACTACAAACCCATGTAATGCCTATGATCATAAAGCAAATGTTAGTGGATATTTTGCTCTCTAAATGGTACACAATGCATCGATGCCTGTCCAAAGCTATAACCATCAGTGTCACTGTCGATACCTGAACTGCAAGACCTTGAGAATATGTAACTAAATGGCACAATACTGTTCCAAATTTCCAATCATCTAGAAGAGTGTAAACCAATGTGAAAGGCAGGCACAATGTATTCACCATTAAGTCAGACACGGCCAGATTGACTATGAAAAAGTTTGTGACGGTTCGCATGGTTTTAAACTTAATGACAACATAAATGACAAGGCTGTTTCCTATTACTCCCAGAAGGATAATAGAACTGTAGGCCAAGATGAGAACAACTTGAACACTTAGAAGTTTAGTTATGTCAATCAACTCTGGTTTAGTGAGTTCATTATATGGTGTGGTAAGCCCAGCTGCATAATACCAGGTGTTCAATTCAGTTTTAATATCCTCAGTTCTGTTCTCATTCTTGTCTGATGCTATCCTCCCCATTTTGATGGAACAGTTTTCTGAACTACATGAATAAAATGTGCTGGAGGGAAGAAAAAGGAAATACAGTTACACAATAGTCTACTGTTGCACATAAAGCGACATGTTTTTTTCTGCAGGTTAAGGTCACGTTTTAAACCATCATTAAGCCTGTAAGAACTAAGCAATTCAAATTTCTAGGATACATTACATACAAACATAGTTATTTTAGGAAGAAACAGCACAACTGAGTGTCCCCATTAGATATTTGAACCGATTTCGATTTAATGAAGGCAAAGTCACCACACAGGGAACACTCATTTAAATGAAACTTCAGTAGATTTTCCATTAACGTGCACAAAGCCAAGTTAATTCCAGAGGATTTATTCCTGGCCCGGCTACTGACAGCTGGGTATAAAATGAAACAATGGACAGCTGCACATAAAACACATAAAATGTAAGTATAATTGACTGTGCAATACACATTAGGGAACTCATACGTGTGATAAAAAAAAAGAGAATCGCACTCTTCGCACATATAATAATGTAGTAACATGCAATATGTTTATAAGATTAAACATATAGACATTCCTAGCAACAAAATCAGCATCCAAATATGATCCCATGGTTGGTATATGAATTTGATAATACAGTGTATACATAATTGATTTCCACAAATTCTGTAGCAGAACAATATAACACAGATTTACACTTACAGTGTTTTAATTTTCACCCACTTCAGTTGAAACATACTTCCTGCAGTGGTTCATTTATGGGGGTTTTTTTTGGGGGGGGGGATTACAGAACACTACTTTTTGAAGCATACCCCCTCTATTAAAACTGACAAATATAGTAAAAACAATACTTACACTGAGTCCTTTAATGCTTTAGACATCCTTTGCACCAGTGAAATCTGAAAGATTTTCTTTCAATCCCCAGTCCCCTGCCTTTGAAGCACTGTTTGTGTCCCATGGAATTTACTATGGAAGGCAAAAACACAGACATAAATATAAAAATGTACATTTATTTTGAACAGACAGTTGTGTGCAAAGAATTTCCCTTCTCAGGAATACTGTAGTATGTGAGATGCCAAATTTTGTTTCTTGAAATTATCGTAATGGAAAGTTTAGATAGCAGAGATATTTAGAATTTTGTTTTTTGTATTTCGGTTCTTACACTAGTGATCTTTATAGTCTAAATACCCAACCATAGTAACACAAACACAAGAGTAATTTAAGCAGAAACAAGGGATGATCCCTCTATTTGCACTGATTATCTCTCCAGACACAATAGAATAGTTACAATGACAGTAACAATTACAGCCCACCATAAATTAAAACCTAGGGAAGGTTGGGGTTGGAGGCCCTCATGGATGCTGTAGAAAAGTATATATTTAAACAAAACATGATTTAATTTAAAAAAAAAATATTATTATAACTGCTTAGGTCCATGTACTCTGTATGGTTGAACTGGCTATATGTCCACTATTGTATCCAGGTTAAAAACTTAATTACAAACTTCCTTGCCTAGTACCTTGCACACGTTGGTGCTTCACAATGGCAAGAAAACTATGTGGCACCTTAGAGGATGCCCATGTGTTACTATAGTTTGCTCCTTTGCTGAATTCAAACTATGGAAAAGGCACAGGGCCTTGGTCTCAATTCAGAATCACAATCCATGGATAGGGTGCAAACATGAAGTTTAGTGACTACTTTTTGAACTTTGCATCCTGTCCACCACTAGTTAATAGCAATAGTTTCTAGGATGTAATCTGAATCAGGTCCCCAGTAATCAATAGTGATGAGTGAAATGTTTAGCCCATAGACTGCAATGGGTAACAAATCAAAATAAAAAATTTGTAAGGCATTAAAAAATGTTGAATGTATTTTGCACATTTTTCGATGTTCCGTGCATTTTCGTTGAAAAATGGTCAGATTCACCCATCGCTAGCAATCAGTACTTACCACTCTATTAATGCATTAAATAATAAAACATTTTTTATTTACATATTTAACAGTCCGATATAACTGTAAGATAAATTCAACACAAAATTCACACTGTTGGGATTAGGCAAGAATCAT
>CM044432.1:42018064-42029984 GCA_024363595.1 Xenopus borealis
GGAGATGCCGATTTGGGAGGGACCATTTACTAACAATTGAATTGCTATTTTCCCATGAATCTTGAAAAATTTGTGGTTTTTATTTTTCAATATTTATTAAGGGGCAGATTTTCTAAGGGTCAAAGTGAAAATTCAAATTTAAATAATTTGAATTTCGACCTAATTTTTGGGTACCTTGACCATCGAATAGGCCAAAATTAATAATTTGAATCTAAGTTTAAAATTTGACCATTCGGAAATCGAAGTAATGCCTCTTTAAAAATTTCAGTTTCGACAATTCGCCACCTTAAAGCTGTCAAATCGCTATTTTAGCCTATGGGGGACCTCCTGGAACTTTTAAGAAATGTTTTTGAAAGTTTTGGAAAATGAAAGGTTTTTGGCCAAAATCATTTGAATTGTTTGAATCAAGTGATACATTCAAACAATTCAAACAATTTTTTTTACTAAACAGACCTATTTGATTGAAAAAGGTCCATTTTCAATTGAAAAAACAAAATAATTTGATGGCCGAATTCTGAATTTTTTTATTTGGAAATTCGAGCCTTAGTAAATCTGCCCGAAAGTGTTTTCGATCGAAAACGGACCTATTCAATCAAAAAAGGTAAATTCTTGATCGAAAAAAAAAAATTCTGATGGCCAAATTACAAATTTATTCTATTCGAAATTTGAACCTTAGTAAATCTGCCCCTAAGTGTATAAACCACAAAAACCTCTAATTCACAAATTTGTAAAAAGTTGCTGACTTCCTATATACGTAAGTCAATAGGAGCTGCACTGATATTATTGGACTGTTTTAGTCAATTCTGACTTTTATAGGGTTTCCCACTAGTAATTGTCCAAAAGACTCAAATTTTCAAAGGTTTTAAAGGAGAAGGAAAGGCTAAAATTATGTAAGCTTTATCAGAAAGGTCTCTAAAAATATACAAGTAATCCCTCAAAGTAATGCTACTCTGAGTCTTCTGTCAAAAGAAGCACCACATTTTTTCCTTCTATTGTGTATACATGGGCTTCTGTATCAGACTTCCCGAGGCAAATTCACTAAAGTGTGAAGCGCTTAACGCTAGCGCTAATTTGCCAGCGTGACGTCATTTCGCAACTTTGCCGATTTACTAACAGTGTCCTTGTTAAAAATTCGCTAGCGAAGTAGTAAAGTCTAGCGCAAAAGGTAAAATGGGCATCTTAGTGAATTAGCGTAGTTACATCCCTTCGTCAGTGTGCATCTTCGCCTGGCGTAAGGGTGCGAAGTTGTGCACTAAAGGGATGTAACTACGCTATCTCAAAAAAAGTCCCCAAAAAAATGCTGGTGTCTTTTACTTTTTTAAGGGTGATAGTCTGAAAAATAGCGTAATTTTTTGGAGGATATCCTTCCCCCCTACATTTCCTAACATATGGCAACTCAGCTATACAGTGGGCACATGTTTAAGGCAATAGGACAACTTTATTTTATTTGTTAAAGGTTTCCTGGGCTTGTGTAGTGTAATGTAATGGCTGTAACATACACTTCTATTATACGTTTAACTTTGTGCCGTATGCGCTTTGCCTGACAAAGTAACGGTAGCTCAGCTTTGCATTTTACTGAATTTGCATAGGGCTGGCGAAACTACAGTATGCCTAGCGAAGTAAGGCGAACATCAGCGAAGCCATTGCTAGCGTATTTTCGGCGCTTAGTGAATTTTCCCTCCTGTTTTCTGCTTAAACCTCCAGGGCTAGGACTTGAGCATGCTCAGTTTGCGCCTCTCACCGCCACTACGTCATCCCCTCCCTGCTGTAATCTGAGCCCAGCTATGAGTAAGCAGGGAGAGACTTGAGCAGGAATTGATGTCACACCAAGATAATATGGCAGTTGCTATCCTAAACAAACAGAGAGCTTCTGTTTACCCAGGCATGGTAAAGCAAACAGCAGAATACGTACAGGGATATAGCTTGCACTATTGTGGCTAGTCTAGCAATATACTTCTTTGGTAACTTTCCTTCACTTCTATGTATATTTTTAGTGTCACTCAGCGTGTTTTTTTCCGTACTGTTTATATTCAAATTCTTTTATTTAAAATTTCATGACATTTGTGATTTTAGAGAAAGTCAGTTTAATTGTGGTTTCAAAATCCACCTTTAATAAATAGGCCTCCATATTAGTGAGTTGAGGCCAACCTTTGCGGGTTGCAGACAGGTTTGGGTTGAGCTTCTCTCCCTGGCCGCGACCTCACACTGCCGGCTTCTGAATTCCGGTTTCAGTTGTATAGGTGTGACAACATTGGTGGGGCAGATCGACACAGGTCTATAACAGGATGTTTTTCTCAACCCACGCATCCCTACTCCACATGTTCATGTTAGCATGTACCTTTATATAAATTAACAGATTGGAGAACAAAATTTTCTAAGGCAACGGAATATAAATGATTTAGGATTAATATCTGTTCTCTTCAGAAGTAACAAATAACCCCTTCTATACATGGATTCAATTTGCTGGACCTCTGCATAATGTGTGTGATAATTTACATATGTTTATATAAGGATATCTACATGCACGTTGGAAGTTGCTGACTAGAAGCAGACAATCTCAGTAATCCTCACACTCAATTTCCCAACACAACTGCAAGGTCAACATTTTAATATGCATGCAGTGATAGCATTATGTCTTTGAGGAGAGCTGTGCCAAAGCATGTTACAACATGTAAATACAAATGATTTAAACCATCCGATTTCTCAAGACAGCGACACTATCACTAGCAGATAGCTTGGTATAATATTAATAGAATCTGACAGATTGTCTATGCAGTCATATCAATTATCACTACCTGTCTTGCTCCACTAAATGTCTTCATACCTTTACAGAACTGTAACCAGTAGATCAAATAAGCTATTTCATTTATACATCTCGGAATGTTTTTATGCATTTCCTCCAGCGTTTCAGATGGTGTGCTCCCAGGAGACTTGTTTGATTGGAATTTGCTGAAGCAAACTATTAAGACATTTGCAAAAATCAGAAAAAAGGTACTTTGTAACCGCTCAATGGGAAAATATATGATAGTAATTATCATTCATAAAGAAAAAGCAGAATTATCTAAAATCCCAAGGTTTATTATGTAAGAAAGCAGCTCAGCTAATTTTGGAAAGAAACCAGACATTGCAACACAGGGGAACTGGAAAAATAGGGCTCCATTATTCATGACCAAAGTCAAGGGTTCATGACTTTGGTCATGAACCCATAGGAACCAATTAGTTTCCAATGATCAACCTGCTGTAGATTGCTCAGACTTAACTGTTAAAGTTAATTGGTTTCTATGGGTTACTGAAAATGTTATGGTTTACAATGAGAGCCATAGCTTATGTAGGAACTCCACCAAATGTTTCACCAAAGCATAGCTATACAGCTATAATTTCTCAAAAACATTCTGTAAAGGTCTACTATACCTTTACATTTTGCTTTACACAAGGCAATATCTGCAGTGTTATAAACTCAATATACAGACTATAGGAAAAGCTAGGGAGTACTTTCATGCTATGCAATTTGATATTAAAACAATTACAATCCAGTGCAGAAATAATACAAATGATGTGATAAGTCTCTTGAGATAGACAGTGGTACTATATTGCACAAAATGCTTAAAGTCACCCTTCATTAGCTTGAATCACCACCCAAGAATTGGTTCACTCCCTTATCAGTCAGTTGTTACTTGGAAACAAGGAAGCCTATCCCCCACCCTCTGAGCTACTAATTGCTGCAGGGACAAAACACTCTAAAGCTGGCCATAGACGCAACGACTTGGTCGTACGAATCGAGGATTCGTACGACTATCGTACGACTTTCGGATCGTGTGTGGAGTGTTCCGACATTTGTCGTGCCATGCCGATCGGTCGTTTGGTCGATCGGCCAGGTTAGAAAATTTTTGTCGGCTGGCGATAATATCTTTGCGTCTATTGCAGATCGTACGATTTTCAGTGGGAGACCGTCACTAGGTTTTTAATCGTACAACTTTCGTAGGATCCTTGTCAGGGGCAGAACGTCAGCTATCTGTGCTTTTTACTACTTATAGTTATCTGAAGGTTAGTGACAGGTCGGGAGCAGGTCGGGAGATGCAAAGATCCGATCGTGGAATCATCTTACGATCGGATCTTTGCGTCTATGGCCAGCTTAACACTTCACTAAAGGGTGAATTTTCACCTGTGAAGACTTCATCACACTTCCCACCACTTTGTAAGCGGCTAATTCTCTACCACTACGCTAATTAAGCAAAATGCAAAGTTGCGTCTCAGCAGCCGAAGTTACGCTATCGTAAATTCTGCAGCACAAGCATTTCATAGAGAACTTTCGCTAACGTTCATTTCTGTCTAGCCAAACTTTGTTAGGTTAATTTGAATAGGGTGGGTAAATATAGGTTATATATATGTCTGTTGTGTTTGTTAGTGATGTTGGGGTACTGAACTTTAAGTGGCCACTTGTTATTAAAAATGTTCAAGGAAGATAAAATAAAAGGAAAAAAATATCCTCAATTGTCCATGAGCCCACCCACCAGACATGAGCCCATCCTAAAACAAATGTGGCATACCCCTTAAATGGTTAAAAAAATGTTAAAACAAACTTTTAAATACAATCCCACTTTAAAATATGAAAAAACAACAACTTTTTGGCATACAGAATATGATGTCATTAACATAAGATTGAGGAGGATGTAGCTTCATCTTATCAGTTTGCCAGGTCTAAGTTGGCAAATGAAAACTTTGGCAAAAGAATAAATAGAAATAATAGAAAATTTGAACTTTAGTGAATTTGCGGAGTAACGACCTGAATGAAAATGCACCTGGCGAAAGGGCGCCAAACTTTGTTAGAGATGTACTCTTTCTTTTTGTTTTAAATAAATATAATCAAATATTTATTGGGCAAACTTGCTGTCTCCCTCAGTAGATACTGCACCCAGATCCACCCACTTAATTATAAATTATATGCAAGATAAGTGCAGTTTCATACTGAAAAACATTTATTTGTGCAAACACAGAAAAATAAGTAAATTTACAAACACATCTTTTAAACAGAAAACCACATTGCAGTGCTACCCCTCTGTCTGCCTATCTTGCATATAAGATGTACTCTTTCTCTAGCGAATTGTCCTCTACACTTAGTAAACTGGTGATTGTATTTCTGGCGAAATTTTGCTAGCGACGGCCACTTCATCCTTTGGCAAATGTACCCTTCAATATTGTACCTCTAGTGACTGGCGAATTTGATGCATTTCACTTTGCAAAAAATCTGCAAAATGGCAAAACATTTGCTAAATACATTGAAGTCAATGGACATCAAACTGTGCTACTATTTTTTTTAAACCTCTCAACATTTTTTTTACTATCCATTATAGTCTGTTTATTCCATGCAAAGCAAGGCAAGATATTTCACTCATCCTTAAATTGGCCTCTGATATTTCTAGCAGGCAAACACATTGCACTATATACAAAACTTGGGTTTCCTGCTCAATTTCTCATAAAGACATTACAAGAAAACAAGCATTACTACTAAATGCTAAAGCCAAGAGCCCCATGTGTACAAATACCCTACAATGCATTGGTTAACTGATATATGGAATCAGCTCAGGGCCTTTTTATATGATTGATATACCGATTTATTTCTGTTGTCAGAGTCAAATAGGTGCCCTGCAATTTTGCTTTATTACATATATTTTCCTTATGGTATTCAGAAAAGAAATTCTTTAATGTACCAAGTGACTCGTTTTATAAAAACACAGCATTGCTTGCACATACATAGAAGAATGGCTTTAAATATGTATTTAAAACCTTCACATATTGCCCTATTTTAGCAGCTCAGCAGAATTACAAGATTACCTGGCTGCTGGAAAATATACAGCAATACTGACTGGAGTCCATTTAATACAGGACAAGATATTTACCAGGTAATAATTTTGGATATGGCTGCACAGGCAACTACATCTCCCCATCTCACCTTAAAGGAACAGTTCAGTGTAAAAATAAAAACTGGATAAATAGATAGATTGTGCAAAATGTTTCCAATAGTTAGTTATGGAAAAATGCAAACTGGAGTGACTGGATGTCTAATATAATAGCCAGAATCCAACTTCCTGCTTTTCAGCTCTTTAACTTTGAGGTAGTCAGTGACTTGAAAGGGGCCACATGGGACATAACTGTTCAGTGAGTTTGCAATTGATCCTCAGAATTCAGCTCAGATTCAAAAGCAACAGTTATGGCCAGTGTGGACCCCCTCAAGTCACTGATTGGATACTGCCTGGTCACCAGGGTAATCAGTCAGTGGAAAACAAGAGAGCTGAAAAGCAGAAAGTTGGATTCTGGCCATTGTTTTAGACATCCACTCACTCCACCCTTTATACATTACATTTTTGCCTAACTAACTATATTGGAAACATTTTTTTATTTTACACTGCCTATTTACCCAATTTTTATTTTTATACTGAACAATGCCTTTAAAATAACCGTTGCAATAGAATTCATATCAAAACTCAGAGCAAATGGCTTCTTCACAAAGGGGCAGATTTACTAAATTCACATGAAGGATTCGAAATTTTTAATCGAATTTTCAAAAACATTCTAATTAAAAATGTTCGAACAATCGAATTGCGGTAAAATCCTTCGAACTCGATATTGTTCGAATTCCCCAACAAGTCCCAATTTTCCCATGGTCGAATTCAAGAGTTTTTTTACCCTCAAATTTGACTCTTAGTAAATCTGCCCCAAAGTATAACATTGACTCCAGTGCTCATTAGAATGTGCAGTGTAAATGAAATCATGCAAAGGACAATTAGGATTTAGCATTTTCCATGAATTAGAAATAAACAAAATAAATAAGTATTTAAAGGGACCTGCCACCCTAGGAAATAATTCCAAACTTTACTTACACTATAACAATTGTTTAAATCTTCTTCAGGCTTGGAATTCACAATCTGTTTCACAATCTGTTATTAAGGCAAGCTTTGTATCTTCCAAAAATCTTTATGTGCCACTATGGGGGACCTGATGCCCATGCCTACATAATTAGAGACAGGAGAGAGGAGGGAGGGGGGATGTGAGATGGGCAGTGACGTCTAGGAAATCCAGAGTGAAAAGTGAAAGCAATTGCCTGCCTTGCCTTTATGCCTGAGGAATTGAGGAGGAAAAATGCAATATATGATTGACAGGTACGATTTATAAATACATTTTTGTCAGTTATGGATGTTTTCTGTTTCATGTTTAATTTGAAAGGTGATTTCTTATATGGCTTTTTATGTCTGGGTGACATGTCCCCTTTAAAATCAGAATGTTGACGGCTTTCTAGTGCAACAGTGCAATCAATCCTAGGTTAAGCCTTTCAGTAACTAGCTCATTAGAATTCACAGCAATGCTCAAAGCCTCCTGGACTCTTTAAATAAGTCTGTCTCTTAGAGATGTGGTTTGTTGTTTTCCATGGTTAAAGTAGAATTTGAAACACAATTAAACTTACTTCCAGCCTAAGTTTATCAGCTCATTTCAAAAAAAAATTTAGATTCACTCCTCGTGCATGCAAGTTGGTGGGCTGCACTTATTGCGAACTGATTGATTTAAGTCGCTTGTAGCCCCCTGTAACTTGTTTCTAGGTGTCCCTAAATGTAGCCAGCAACACAAAGCAGCTTTTTGTTTGACAAGTGTTTTGGATATGTAATAAAAGACAACAAGTTTGCCCAGGTTCAGTAACCCATAGCAAGCAATCAGCAGGCAGCATTTACTGGTCACCTGTTTAAAAGCATGCATCTTTTTGGTTACTATTGGTAACTCTTGGGCACATTTAGCGGCAGATTCACTAAGGGACGAATTTTAGAAGTAAAAAAACTTCGAAATTCAAAATTTTTTAATGGGCTATTTCGATCAAAAATTGACCTATTTTCGATTGAATAAAAAATCATTTGAATTGTTCGCTCGAATGATTCTCCGCAAAATCCTTCGAATTCTTGGAACTTGGAAATAATTTTTTTCAGGACAGGGTCTATGAGGTCCCCCATAGGCTAAATTGGTAATTCAGCAGCTTTAAGATGGCAAATAGTAGAAATTAAAAAATTCTATTTTTTTTCAATTCAAATCGAATTTTGGGCAATTCGATAGTCGTAGTAGCCCCAAATTACTTCAAAATTCTAATTTAAAAAATTCGAATTGTATTTGAATTTTCACTTCGACCTTTAGTAAATGTGCCCCTTTTAGTGTCTTTTATTACATATGGGGGTTAGAATTTTTCACATATCAGCCATTATACCACCTTTGTGACATAAATGTTTCAGCCTAACAATAGCACCATAAGTCCGTGGTCCCAAAACAGTAGGGTTGGCTGCCTCTATTAATGGATGAGGTTTCAGAAGAATTCACATTTTTTTTCTCATAGATGCTCGGACTGAAGATAGTTATGGATAATCAAATATGTTTAATTTACGGAAAAAACTTTTGCGAACGCGACAACGTTTGGGTCCTTTTAGACTGGTTACAAACATCAACAATATCCTTGCAATGTTTGCAAACAAATGGCTTTTGTGAAGATGCACAGTGTATGTAATAAAATTGTAATAAATGTATAAATGTAATAAATGTAATAAAAAGTGTTTTTTGCTTCAATACGCTAACCTTTGCTTAGTGGTATTGTACAATGTAATATTCTCCAGGGAATGATTTTGCATTGCAAGCAGAGCTAAACATTCTCAAAAATGCCATTTTAAATAACGCTTGCAATTTTTAATTACACTCCCCCCATAGTGACAAATTTGGTGTGCACACTTTTTTTCTGTCATAGCCATTCTTGGATCTATGGATCTGATACAGCAATGTTTCCATATTTCTATAACCTTGTTGTGAGCCAACGGGGATTTGCGAATCTGATCTGTTTCACTTCACTCAAAATTAGCAAAGTGGCTAAAAATTAACCAAACGAATCAAAGTCAATAGGTTCTTTTTCATGTACAAAGTGCACAAATTTATTTTTAAACTAAACCTTATAGAGTTGTTTCACAGTGGAATGTGACCAAATATTTTGCTCATCTCTAGTCTTGACCAAATTTTGGATTTCAAGAGGCTTGAATTTAAAAAGTCCAAAAAACGACTTTGATAATGGCACAATGATGGTCTATTATTGTAATTACAAATAATGGCACATAAATATTTTGGACAAAGCACATCTTTTATAACAAGTACAAAAAATGACATAAACACAAAAAAATAATGTTTTGCATTCATTTTTCAAAAAAAGGGTTAATTGCATTCTCTGATAATTTTATCTCTAGTGATGGGCGAATTTATTCGCCAGGGGTGAATTCACGGTGAATTCCCGCGATTCGCGAAACGCCAGCGAAAATTCGCCAAAAAAAAACGAGTCGCGCGACGAAAACGAAAGTCGCTGGAAATTCGCTAATTTTTCTGCCAAGCGAAACTGGGTAGATTCGCCCATCACTACATATCTCTGTTGTCATAGCACCAAACCGCACAAAATATATAATATCACATAATACTAATATCACATACTAATATATCACATAAGCTTTGCTGTCCAGATAAGTTTCAGTGTACAAACTTTGTACGGAGCCTTTTCTGTTGCTATGTTCTTTAAAAAGTATTTGCCTGGGCAGGCCAGTCTAAATGACAGATATTTTCCAGAGAGGCATGCTATTATATCCTATATGTATTTATACTTAGGATCAGCCAAGCATAATTTTAATACTTATCAGGTATCGTTCATGGGCTAAACTGATATGGGTAATTAATTATGGAGCTTGACTGAAGCGGTCTGGCCAAGCAAAATGACTTCCATATTTATTATTGAAGCAAACAATGAACAGTATTTGGGGGAAAAAGCCAGATGTTCTATCAAGTTTCAATTTGGGTCTATGTATATTTCTAAACACTTTTTGAAGACTCAGAAGTTAATACAAATGTGTCCCACCTGATGATTAGTCGATCATACACTGAACCTTACAGTTATCTTACAGTGATGATCTGGTTTGTTGGCATATCAGGAAGTGGAGTACCAGAAGAGAATCCATAAACGTAATCAATCATGCAAGTAAAAGGTCAGACCAATTATAAAGAAAATAAGCAATAATAAATAACACTAGGAATAAGGCCCAAGCATCCACACAGGATGCACAGGCCAGCAAAATAGTGTCTTCCTGCTTGTGTCACAACATGACCAAAAAAGGGCAGAGACACGCAGTCAGATTTTGGGAGATTCGTCACTGGCAACAAATCTCCTCTTCTTGGGGGGGACTAATCACCCCGAACTGCCCGGCTATAATGTAAATCGTCATCGGGATGGCACTCGGAGCGTTTCGTTTTCTGAAGTTGCCCGCTGTTGCCTCACGAGGTTCCATCCTACTGGCAATTGACATTCTAGCAGGGGCAGGGGAAGGCAGTTTGGGGAGATTAGTCACCCCCAAGAAGAGGAGATTTGTCTCCCCGAATCTGACCGTGTGTCTCTGCCCTAACAGTGTGCATGAGAGACATATTATTTAACATATTATATACATATTATATAACATATTATACATTTCATATTTTTTACTGCAGTATATATAGTAAAAATGCAGTGAACTTAAATGTAGATTGTACAATTCCCTCCAATTCAAGTCTGTATTTGTAATATCTTTATAGTGTGATTTGTTTCTGAGCAGAGGTCATACTGCTGTAAGCACCTTGTCATGTTTCAGCTGGTTTGCTTACTGCAAAAGGTTTACATAATATGACAATGGACGTCAGTAAAAGAGAGGATTGTTATCGCTTCTGGATCCTGTGAAAAATAATAGCACCTTAACAACAAGTGTTTCTAAATATACAGTACATTATAATCTTCTATCATAGCCCACTGCAATATAGACTATAATAAAGTCTACATGACAAGTTCAGTTATTAGCATAGCATACGTATCTAAAATGACTTCAAATACATGTTCATGGCAACATCAAACTTAACTTTCGAATTGATTTAAATTTTTATGTCATTTACCAGCAAAGTGCCAGAGCTACTGTATAAGGGGGCCCATTTTTCCACCCCTGTGGTCCCAAGCATGTAAATACTTGCACCCAGCTGATTTCAGTGCTAGGAGCAATGCAGAGACATATTGTGTAAAAAAACAAGAATGTGCCAGTGCATTATACTCTTATAAATAAATCAGGAATGTGCTTTAAAAAAAGATTTGTTTTAGGTCTGATTTATTGAAACTTCTCCAAAATCCCTATTAATCCCACCAGTCCATTAAACTTCTTTTGGCCTCCTTTCCCAGGCTGGGCAGTAGTAGAAGAACCAATCAGCAGCTAGGTGGACCTGATAGAGACCTTAAGTTTACTTTTTTGAATGCAGGACTGTGATTGACTATCCCCCTTCTACTCTACTTCTGGCAAGGACTGTTAGGACAAGCCGACCCTTCATTTGAAACACAGACAGGGACAATGAGAGATCTATGGGGATCTCCAATAAAATGAGCTATTTTTAAGGATGATGATCCTGAAAGTTGTCATATGCATTATTCATTATTGCCTACGAGATTGGGAGGGAGGTCACTTACATGCTGTATGTCTTCTTTAAGACATAACCTGCTATAACCTGTAGCAGCTTCATACAAAAGTCCAAAAATGAACAGTTCATGGAATTAAAATTATGATGGGTTTTTAAAATGAAGTGTTAGCAAAAACTTTTTTTTCTTTGCTGGTCTAAAATAAACCTCCAATTCTCTGAGGCATCTGGTTCCCTGTTGGACACATTTCAGTGTAATCATATAAACAGGATACTGGGATTAAAAACCTAAAATTCAATTCAATATAGTGTATAATATAGTTGTATATAGTAAGATATGGGCCCTGAAGGCATTAAGAAAAGAAAATTTAGTGCCACTGCACTGTATTTTCTAGTTGGCTGGGAAAAGCAATTCTAGAAGTATACAGGTTCTGTAACATTG
>CM044432.1:42062527-42081975 GCA_024363595.1 Xenopus borealis
ACGTTCGCGCCATCCCTACTCACAATCAATGGTTTTATATTTTCCTGTGAAGCTGGTTTTGGGGATGAATAATGAATTGGTGAGTTCCGTGCATCACTGATTGTAACTAATTAAAAAAGTGGCTCTCATAACAAGCTATAGGTGTCATTGTAGAAACCTGCACTAACAAAGAGGATTATTGTTCTTTGCTAGTTTTAAGATGTTGTACTGTATGAAAAAATGCAGAAAATGTCATGATTGGTTATACGTACCTTTTATTGGCTAACTGAATAAGTAGCAATTGCAAGATTTCAGGCATCAGGCAAAATACAAATGAAAGTTGAACATGCACATTATATATACTAATAGAACCCCCGAAATAAAAAGGGTTTATGGGCAATGAATTAGAAAGTTACAGATAGACAGAAATAACTTGAAGAAGGTAATACAAATAATTAGGGTGGGTTGTAAATAGTCCAGGGCTCTGGATTCAGTCAGGTCACATAGTTTGAATTAGACCAAGACAGAATGGGGTAAGGTTTACACATAGTAAGAAAAAAGTGAAGAAACAGATAAGGGTTCCTCTGGGTTGGATAGCATATGAACCAGAACTTATCCACTTCACACTCCCTTACTACTGATGGGCGAATCTGGTGCATTTTCTCTTCGGTGAAAAATTCACGACACGCCACTGGCGTCTCATTTTGGATGCGGATGTCCATTTTTGGACGCCGATGCACATACGACGGCGTCGTAAAAAAGGATGCCAGCATTCAAAACAAGACGCCAGCTAATTTTGAAATGGCAAATTTTTCCATGCGCTTCGGGAATTTATTCGCCCCCGTCGAATCGCGGGAATTTGCAGCGAATTCACGCCAGGTGAAGTTCTGGAATTATATTGTCTTGGTCTAGTTCAAACTATGTGACCTGACTGGATCCAGACCCCTGGACTATTTACAACCCACCCTAATTACTTTTATCACCTTCTACAAGTTATCTCTGTCTATCTGTAACTTTCTTATTCATTGCCCATAAACCCCCCTTTTCAGTGATCTATTAGTATACTGTATATATAACTTTCATTTATATTTTGCCTGACAAAGGGGCCTGTGTGCTCCGAAAGCTTGTAATTGTTACTTAATCAGTTAGCCAATAAAAGGTATCAGCAAACGTAACATTTTCTGCATTTTTTCTTTGCTGTGTAAAAGATAATTGTTCAGGAAAAAACCTGATAAAACAATTGCAAGTTTTTTTCCTGAATTGTTAGATTTTTGGGGGCTTTTTCCCAGAAAACCTTGATTTTTTTTACCGAAACGGTCAGCTTTTTAGGTAAGTTCAAGTGTAGGCCACAGAAATTTCAAAATAGTATAGGGACCTCTACCATGGTTTATACACAAACCTCAGGAGGTGGATTTACATACAGTATTTGGGCTTTTTGCTTCATCAGACTTTAATAGATCCATCAAGAGTCCATCAAGTTCAACCCCTCCAAATTAAAAACCCAGCATACATACACACACACACATCTCCACTCTTTCAAACACAAACCATGTATGCCCATAGCTATACTAACTGTAGAGTTTAGTATCAAAATAGCCGTCTGTCCAAAAAATCATCCAAACTCCTCTTAAAAGCATCAACAGAATGAGCCATCACAACATCACCCGGCAGTGCATTCCACAACCTCACCATCCTGACTGTGAAGAACCACCTACGCTGCTTCAAATGGAAGTCCTTTTCTTCTAGTCTGAAGGGGTGGCCTCTGGTGCAGTGATCCTCTTTATGGGTAAAAAGGTCCCCTGATATTTGTCTATAATGTCCTCTAATGTATTTGTAAAGTGTAATCATGTCCCCTCGCAAGCACCTTTTTTCCAGAGAAAACAACCCCAACCTGGACAGTCTCCCCTCATAATTTAAGTCTTCCATCCCTCTAACCAGTTTAGTTGCACGTCTCTGCACTCTCTCCAGCTCATTTACATCCCTCCTAAGGACTGGAGTCCAAAACTGCACTGCATACTCCAGATGAGGCCTTACTAGGGATCTATAAAGAGGTATAATTATGTTTTCATCCCTTGAGTTTATGCCCTTTTTTTATGCAGAACTTTATTTGCTTTAGTAGCTACAGAATGACACTGCCCAGAATTAGACAACTTGTTATCTATAAAAACCCCAAGATCCTTCTCACTTAAGGAAACTCCCAACACACTGCCATTTAGTGTATAACTTGCATTTATATTATTTTTGCCAAAGTGCATAACCTTGCATTTATCAACATTAAACCTCATTTTCCAGATTGCTGCCCAGTTTCCCAACATGGCTTTGGCAGAATCCAAAGCCATGAAAACCAAGTATAGAATTGTCAGGAGTTGGGCCAAGAGATTCCGGTACCCAAAGATATCCTGTGAAAAAAACAATAATAGCTTGCTAGATTTCTTGATTTTAAAGTCAAATATTATAAAATATTTTTTTCAGTACAAGATCATGCTTGAGAAGAACTGTTTACTGATTTTAAAAACAGCATATTTACCCATGACAGTATCCCTTTAAGAAAGATGTGCTTATAATATGATGGTCACAGATACAAGTAAATTAGTAAGAAACATGTTCAACTTTAGCCTTTTTGTGTGTGTTAAGTTTATTGCATGTACTTATTTTATATTTTAATCTACAATATGATAAAACTTGTGATTGCATCTGCTTTTAGTTAAATAACAATGTTCATACAGGGGGTTAATCTAGTTTCGTGAACTGTATAGATTCATTCATTAAAATGAAATGTAATGTTGTTCATAAGGCAGAAGTAATTGAATGTGTTGCTATAAACCATCATATAGATGCAATAAAACAGGCAGGTCTGTCATAAGCGTTAAATGATATAAATTAAACAGCAAATGCTATTATATGTAGGCAGCAAAGTAAGACTTTTGAATTTGGTATCTGGTTGTTAAAATATAATAAACAAAGATTTCAAAAGGAAACATTACCCTTGTTAAAAATGATCTCATTATTGTCATTTCCCATTCTATTACACTCTGATTATTTTTCTAATTTACTTCAAAGCCAGTCAAATAATTTCAGCAAGATATCTGCAGATAAATATGTATTCAACTTCCGAAATGAATATCATGTTAAATAAAAGCAAGTGTCTTGGGGTTTTGAAGGATGTTCAGTGTCTCTATCAGGTTTACAGAGTTCTTTTTAAAGACAGCTAACATTTACAGTTAAATATGGGGAAAGTGTGTCTAAAACAATCCTAACTAAATTAAATTAAATCCAAGCTCCGGGTCCCCAGCATTTTCTGCATTATACAGGTATAGGGTCAATTATCTGGAAACCTGTTATCCAGGATTCTGGATAACACTTATTAAACTCGAAGTCTTAGTGGTCATTTATCGATGTCAAGATAGTAGAACACAGAATCAGAGCATGTCTTGGTGCACGTTGCACCTTATGCTAAATATGGTGCAAGGTGCAGTGGTATAAGCACGATACAACCCAGTGGCTCTGCTATATCTCGAGTCCATTGATACTTGCTATGTTGCACATTTGAATGGCACACAAGCTCACCACTATGCCTGGGAGAGATTGGCCTTGGGTATATATGCCCCTTCTCTACCCCTTTGTGCATAGTTTTTAGCTCGTTATATTAGGCACAATGCAGATGCTTACACCTAGCTACACTAGTAACCAGCTCCTCCCTCCATAGATTTTTGCAATAGGGCGCTGTCTTTATTGCCAGAGAGGAACAGAGTGTAGATAACTCTGGAATGCAATTTCTTTCATTTCTTATTTTTATTTTTGTATATATTAAATAACATGTCGATATAGCATTGAATGAACTAATTGATGGACACAGGTATATATATAGTTTTCCTTTATATGAGCCTGGCAATAGTCCTGTTGTATGGTTGGCAGGGTTGTTCAACATAGTACCAGTTCAAGTATAGGGAAGGAATATACTGTATATTCAAATGTTTTTTGTTTTTTTTTCAAAGTAAATCAAAATTTGCAAATAATGTAAAAACAACATGTCTTCAGGTCATAACATATCTAGCAGAAATAAATCTAGAGTAACTGTATTTGTTAAGTAGTCACTGGCCTTTCACTTCTTATCCAAGCAGTTTCTTCAATTCAACTGGCAGGCTTAATTGTTGTATGTGGCAGACAATAGATGTCGCACCCCCCCCCTCCTCTATTCAAACTTGGTTTTTCAGTTTTTCCATATATTCATATATTCATGGCTTCTTTAACAACTCTTTTGAACCAGGCACTCTCCCCATCTAGAAACTGAACTTGGCAGACTTCAAAGGTGTGTTTTTCTTTTAGATGTAGGTCTAAAAAAAGTCTGGTCCTGACCTGAGGAGTTGGGTCTTTTGTGCCTCGCCATACACTGGTGCAACTGTTTGGTTTCTCCCACATACAAATCAGATAAGCCATAAAATGTGTGTTAGTGTTTACAAATGTGTTATTGTTCAATAAATGACATCTCTATGTTTATTAAATATAAAACTAAAGAAGCATTTGTAACTGCCCCAGCCCCCATGCCTAGCAATGCCATTACTAGCACTCTTCTGCAGTGAAGCTACTCTGATGTGTGTTTTTGTGTTGAATAGCTGTGTGGCATTTGCCATCCAAGTGAATGGCATGTAGCAAGGAAAGTCAAGGAGCTGAAATATGACAGTACACATGTGTAGGATGTGCCTGGATGTATGATAACAGAAATTTTATTCAATTAAAATAATATTAATGAATTGTACCATGCTCTGCAACATACTGTATTTGTAACATGCTCTGCTACTATACTATAATCCTTTCAGATATGAAGTCTTCCCATTCGGTTTCTTCAGTAAATTAATTAACAAACCATACAAATATGTTGTATTTGTGGACAGCAATAATATTAAATAAATATCCAAATCCTTTTAACAGATCTACTTTTCACTTCATTGTCCTTTAGTTTTTCTTTCCTAAATGTTATTATGCTTAGCAAATGGGCTCATTTATAGAACAAATTTCATAAGACCATGCCAAGATTATTATTTCCTAGATGCTCCCTTATGTGAACATTTTGAAATCCACTTTATATCAGATGAGATTACTGTATTAATCATAGCCCAGATTTTCTTCTTGATTGCACATGCCATGGGGTCTGTACATACCGAAACAGTTTATCTGCCATATATTGAGAATCTAAATGAATTACTTGTATAGTGATTCTTTTATATGGTAGATTGTAAGTCTCTGAACTCAGTTACACATGTGACAGTAGAACAGAGCCTGTTCTAGAAACAAGCAGAAAAGAACATGGGGTGGTACTAGGGAATCTTTGGAAGCACAGATCTTCACTGTTAAAGGGCTGCACTTGCCATGGGTTCATATAAAATCTCAAAACACAATGGCTAACATTTCTTCCTTTCTTCTTTGTAAGCTTTAACTGTTATATTTTTAATGAACAGAGAAAAAAAGAAAATGTACAGTACATAGAATTTATGCAGTCTTCAGTACCCTGTCTTTTATTAGTGCAACATCGTGAGTACTAAAGACGCAAAGTTTTAGTCCCTCCAGCCTTTTATCACTCTTTGACCAGATGAAAGATTGGACTCCTTTTCTTAGTAAGATATGTTTCTTATTATAGTAAGTGACAATGTGGTTTAAATGTTATTTGCAACACAAAATGTTTGGCTACATAATAACAGTAAATCATTTTAATAAATAAATAATTTTTTATCAATCGAGAAGTGAATTAAAAATATGATACCTTTAAAAAAGAATAGATAAGGATAGATAGTTTTGACAAATATTTAAAAAATGAACCATATAAAAAACATCAAAATTTGTAAAATATATTTCCTAGTGAAACAAGAACTTCATTAGAGAAAGTCCAAAGGTTTTGTCTCATAGCTCTTTCATTAAGATATATTATCTAATTTGAAATCCAGAAGTTGAATGATCAAAACTAATTACATTTTCAGCAAGGTTTTAAAAAGGACAATATGAAGAAGCACAATTCTTCTCTTAATCAAAGTAAAAATACTCAAATTCAATTAATTTTGAATACAAGAATACAATAAAATATGGTCTTCCAACTAGTGCTGATATACAAAATACATTCATAATTCTCAAACACCAAACAAATAGAAAACCAATTATGGCTTTTATCTAAGACTTAAGAAGAAAAATATGAAGCACAATCAAAGTTGCAAAAATAGATAACCTAATACAATCAGCTTTTTAGAAAATGGATACTATAAATGCATACAAAATATATTCAGCATTCTTTCTCAAACATCAAATAATATTAGAAGAGGAATTCATGATCAAGAATATATTCAGAAGCAACAAGCACCACTCACCTGTATTTTTTATGATTATCATAATCAGATGCCATTTTCATCTTTAGTATATACACCTGTTTGCAGTATAGCAATACATAATATGTTTGTGCTTCATACAGATGTGCTTATAATAAACATAACCTTAAAAACATAAGATCAGTTAAAGTTGAAACGATTGTGCAATGCAACTTTCTAGGATCACCCCTTTCTCAATTACACTTTAGAAAATTTTATCTATTTATCACAGACAGAACCCAACATAAGATTGCAACTTACAAAATTTATAAAGTTTTCTTTCTGTTTTTTAACAGTTCTTGTTATTTGAGTTGCAAAAGTATAGATGTTGGGACTGAGTTAGGAACAGCATTAATGCCCATGAGACACAGAACATACACTCAATAACTTCACGATACATAAACAGAACAAACACATTTTATAAATGGAGTGTCCTGTATATTATTATATACATTAGTGTTTCCAGATGAACAAGAATCACAAGATATTACAATGGTTTGCAAGTGGAAATTTTATTATACAATATTAATTATACATCCTTTATTCTTCTCAGGATAATACAACTGTATTCAAGTGAGAATATGTTTTATGGAAATTGTGATTTTCCAGCTCAGTAAGAGAAAGGTGTTATATGAAGAAGGTATTGAAATAGAGGACACAATTTTCATACTCAAATTGAATATTATGAAATCTTTAGAAATATATATTTTTTAATTAGTAGAATGTATTACAGAGATATACATTACAGACTGATTTTTTTTTATCTTGTAACTGTTTTAATATGTGTTTATGTATCGCCATATGTTTCATATACTGTAAATAATTCCCTGCCTTCGTCGAACTACAGTCTTTTATCTTTTTAGCTAAAGAGCAGCCCATTATTCTTTTCATTAGGTTTCTGGTTTGTATAACTTTTCTCTTTTGGATCAGAAGTAGAACGCAGCACAAAATAACAAAAACACAACAGGTATTTTATAATAAAAAGAACAGGTAAAAAGTGTGATCAGCATATGCCCTATTCATTGACCAATATAATGTCCAGTATAATGTCCCTTTAAGGACTTCATTGTACAAGCACTTGAATGAATGAAGTTGCTCCTAACAGCATCTTGTCTAATTGAAAGGAAATTATTGTACTTTTCTGCCCAATGGTATTCTAATTATTAAATTACAGATATTATTAGAAACATTACTATTAGAGACTATTTATTAGAGACTCTATTTATTAGAGACAATTGCAGTATGTTTTATTATTTAATGCTATATTACTCCCTATATTTATAATTACTCTTTATACATTCTTCATGCATAGTATTATCAAAGGACCAAAAACGGTATTTATTTATTGTAATGCCATTATATGTAAAATACAACACACCCCTTGTATGGAAGAATATGAAGAATGTCAAAAAGCTTGGCTGACAACACTGGGCAAAGACTGAATAAACATTTCAATGCAGCCTCTACCCAAGGGACCACCTTAGGCCCACAGAACATGAGTGACCAAATCAACAAAGACCAATTAGTTTAGGGACTTTGCCAGAAAAAGGTGAGAGGTGCATTATGGTTAAAAAAACACTGCTTTTTGTACCTTTATTTTACACTTTGACCTTGCACTACCTTATTACACAAACTCAATGCTTAAGTAAAAGTGGTGGTTTTTGAAGAGAAGAATATCAGTGTGAATTTTCTGAATTTGTTTTCAAATAATGATGACCTTTGTGAAACCTGGAATGCTACAAAAAAAAAAATATATGTATATATATATATATATATATAAATATATATATATACACACACAACACTACTCTAGGAAAGGGATGATTGAAACCATTATAGGAAAAGATCAGTAGAAAAAATCAAAGTTTTGCAAAGGAGTCTATTTATGAATATGTAATTGTACACCAAAGGATGAAAAAAATTACTTGAAATTAATCACATATTTGCAAACTTGTACATGTTTCACCTTTGTGTGCAAATTAACAATATACTAAAGGGATACTGAAATTATACCACAATAGATAGCTTTTTGTTCCCATTTATTTGAAACAAAAACATTTGGTCAAACTGTAATCAAATGAGCAATGTTTGCGACCAGTCTAATCACCTATAGCAGCCAATCAACAGGAAGCATTTACTAGTCACCTGTTTAAAGGCAAAAATCTTATTTGTTGCTATGAGTTACTTCATCTGGACAAACAGTGCATTTTATTACAATATGTTAACCTGCTCTCTTACCTGTGAAATAAGGTGAAATCTGTCAGAGAAAAAATTACTTTAACTTTTTTATAAAACAGAGTTATTAAAGGGGTGTTTCAGCTTTAAGTTAACTTTTTGTATGTTATCAATTGACCTTCATGTTTTCTTTTTTATAGTTTTTTAAATAGTTGCCTTCTTCTTCTAATGTTCTCCAGCTTTCAAATGGGGTCACTGACTCCATGTAAAAAACAAATGCTCTGTGGGGCTAGACATTAATTGTAATTACCACATTTTATTACTCAACTTACTATTCAGGCCATCTCCTATTCATATTCAACTCAGCAACCAGAATGCTGAAATTGCAAATTGCAGAGCTGCAATAGAAAATGAAAAACAATTGCAAGTTGTCTCAGAATATCAAATTTCGAAGTGAAAAAACTTAAAAATTCATCAATCAATCAAGTTTTGTTGAATAAAAATCATTTGAATCGTTCGAATCAATTCCCCCAAAAAATTAGATTTTCAAAAATTTTCAAAACACTCATTGATGGTTCTAGGAGGTCCCCCATTGGCTAAAACAGCAATTTGGCAGGTTTAAGGTGGCAAAGGGTTGAATTTGAATTTTTTAAAGAGACAGTACTTTAATTTTAGTAAGATGAAATTCGATTAAAAATGTTTTGCAGTTTGAATCAAATTTTGGCCTATTCAATAGTTGAAGTACCCAAAAATAACTGAAATTTGAATTTTTTTAGTTAATCTGCCCTAAAAGTTAATTTAAAGGTAATCAACCCCTTTAAAAATCTGCTACAAATTACTATAGCAACTATTCCCTTTTAAACAGCTATGACAACTCAAATCAAACTGGTGACACCAGGATTGTTAATCTAGGAGTTCCATAAAGCATGGTATTTATTGAGATACAGTACCTTCTGTTTTGCATACAACTTCTAGCAACTGGTACTACACTTGTATTGTCTTAGAATATAAATCCTGGTTAGAAATAGAATTTGTGGTAGAACTGTGGCAATCACTAAATTATACATTTAATACAAGTTATTCTCCTTCATACAGCAACAGTTTTCAAATGTTTTATAGCAACACCAAAGCAAATGAGTTTTGCACATTTAGGGTAGGTTCAGATTGTTCTCATTTTAGCACAGTATATGTGGTGTATTGGAGGTTCTATGAAGTAAGACAAAATATCATTGGAGCATATTATCTGCAATTAAATTTGAGATGCCTTCTGTTAATACCCAGGAGGCAAAGTTTTATGGAAGATTTATCATTTTAGATAATGTATATATATTTTTGTCTGCATAATGCAGCTGAAACTTATGATGATACTTATTATCTAAAGCATAAAAAAAGCCTTTTGAAACTCTGCTAAACAATATTAAAGGCTACATAAAGTGAAGTGACAAACCATTCTTTTCTCTATTTTATAGTTAATTAAACTTCCCATTCATCTTTTTTACATTGTGGCTCATATTAGTCAATGTTTAATAATGTAGTTTCATATAATTTATTTTGTTCCATACATCTTGTTTAAAATCAGCTGTTGACAACTTCTTGAGTCTTTATTTTAATGAGTTTTACTGTTTGCTTAGGAATCATTCCTGTATTGAAGAAATGAACTATTATTATTGTTTTTCAAATGTAATTCCATTTAAGGTTTCACACTACAGTAGGTTTTCTGACCTGGGCTTTGAAATGAAAAAAGACTTGAGTATATTAAACACATACAGTAGTAGAATATAATAAAGATTTAGAATATCGGTATGGCAAGGATAAGGGATCTATTATCTGTACATGAGAACACATATCAGTTTAGATACTGTAAATAAAACATTCAGAGCTGCAATGCAGTAACTAGAACTTCTTTGGCCCTACAGCAAAATCGTTTTAGTCTCCCCAGCCCCATAAACTAAAGGTAGAATGTGTTTGTTTACTATATAACTGTATATTATGGAACAGTACATCATTAAGAGCCCCACCGGCCCCAGTCTAGTGCAAAAGCTCCCTGGGTCTGCTGTTTCTACTGCTATGTAGAAACCATTTGCCATTGTATCAGAATTAAAAATATCTCACTGGTCTTTCTTGAACATCTTCATAATCTAATTAGATTTGTTTTGACACAGATGTACTGCCACTTTATGGTATAAGATTATAATTTCCACCATGACTATATTAGATTATTCTAAGGTCTGCTGCCTTACAATTCAATGTATGGTTCTTTTCCTTTTGTGGAAATGCATTATTTTACATTTGTTTTAATTCATATGGATTTTAATATTACTCTAAATAGAGCACATACAGTATTATTTATGCAGTAGAAAAAATTACATTTTTGGCCTGGAGATGTCACATAATCCAAAAAACCCTTTGCCCTCTCTCAACTCATCCTCTCCACACAAATAAAAACAATTGCTTTATTTTATTATTCTCTGTCCCTTCAATTACTAAACTGTTTATCACATTTTATTATCCTTCATCTTGTCCATATGTTTTCATATATTTGACATGGATCAGCCAGCACAGATCATGTTTGTTTTTTGGTTATCCCTTAGGTAGCTTTGCTGAAATTCCAAGGGTATTGATGTAGCTGCAAGCACCTATAGAACTTGAATAGGTTTTCTTTCAGAATTTTATAACCAGTAAGTATTGTCTCCAAATAATAAGAATAATCCTTCACCTATATATTGCATCTATATATTTTGGTACAATACAACTGGTATACCCCATATAATACCTTAGCAGCTCCTTTTTCTCAATGTAATATTAATAATATTGCTAACTAACACAAGTAACTTTAAACAATTGGACTTGCTGAGAAATTTTAATGAAGACGTTTCACTGCTCATCCGAGCAGTTTCTTTAGTTCAACTGACTGGTGTAGGGTAGTTCTCTGAATATAGACTCTTCCAACAATCCATTGTAACTTCAGAGAGGTGACATCTGAAATTCACAAAGGTTTTGATTCTGCTGCACGATAATGGAATGCTCAACCTGACCTGTATAACACTGTGTGAATGTGCCAGGTGCTGTTGCCGGAAGACCCTTCCTCTGCTCAGGGTCGGTAATACTTGTAGTAGAAAAATCCAGCCGCTTGATAAAGGGCCCAGTGGGGCCCGAAATGTTGCCCTATTTTTGCGGATTTCTATGGGCTTTAATAAACTACTAATTTCAAATTGGATTTTTCTACTAAAAGGTTTTGATTCTGTGTAGTTACTGTGATAGGATTACCAATGTGTTATGCAACTCCTAGAAACAGGTTGTAAAAGTTACATGAATGGATGTGTGAATAGTTTTATAACCACCGCGGTACAGATGCTAGAATGGCATTGTATGTAGAAGACAGGTGGTGTCGAAGGCCCCCCGTCTCTGTTCAGGGATGGTTTTCCACCTTAACATGAATCGCCTCTTTCACACCTCTTTCAAACCAGAAGTCTTCTTTTGACATTATTATCTTCAAATGAGTGTCCCTTGTCTTGTTTAGGTGTAGAAAGACAGCCAAGCCTTTGCCCTCCTATGTTGATCCATTCGCTTAGTGAGCATTTGTTTTGTCTCCCCAATGTATAGATCAGTGCACTGCGTATACCACATTACTTTGCTTTCCTTTAGGAGTTAGATCCTTTGTGTGTACTAGTGTTTGTCTCAGTGTGTTGCTAGTTTTGAAAAACACATAGACGTGGTGTTTGTTCTCCTGAGTTTCTCCAACACTCCAGCTACATATGGAATGACTATGTTTCACTTACTATGTGTCTCTGTGTGGTTATTTCTTTTGATGTTCCTGTAGTGCTTGGTTGCTGCTCTTTTAACAAAGGCCCAGTCTGGGTAGCCACATGCTTTCAAAGCTCCTCTGAGATGTTTATGCTCCTTATCCTTGGTCTCTGTATCATTTGCCACATACTCCACCCTGTGGTGCAGAGTTCTAATGACACCCAGTTTGTGTTCCAGGGGATGGTGGGAATCGAACAACAGATATTGATTGGTATGAGTAGGTTTTCTGTATACCTCCATTTTTAAGTTACCCCCCTCTTGCATCAAACAGTCCAAAAAAGCAAGTTTGTTCCCGTGGACATCTTCCCTTGTGAACTTGATGATATTGTCCACTGAATTAATGTGTTCTGTAAAGGATGCCACTTCATTGGATCTGATTTTAACACTCTGGAGAGGCTCCTGGTGTGTTCATACAAAGACACTGTTGTTTTTGCTCCCGTTTTACATTGCCTGATGAAGCAGGAAATGCCTGCGAAACGCATTGCAATATTGTTGTGAATAAACTATTACTGAAAATTACTACTTTCGTTGGTGTCTGCCTGGAGGAGGTAAGTTCACTACTGCCTCCTCTGAATTACCCATTGGGTTTTTAAGTGTTTTTAGCTAATTTTATCCTTTTGGCGCCTCTGTTTTGTCTTATCACTTAACACTCTTTTAGTCAGAGTTGTTCTGCTTCTTCCTTTTTTATGTGATTATTTTTGATGGCTGATTCTGTGGTTGTGATGACTACTAGGATGTGTTGAGGTTTTACTGCATAGTTCAAACCCTTGGATAGCACATCCTGAGTTAGTACCCTTAACCCATGTGTTTCTGGTGTTCTTTGGTGTCTCATCTCTCTGCCTACATATTAGCTCTTCTGTCCTTTTCCAACTGCTGCTTCGTGACAGTACAGTGGTGAATTTGTTAATTTGTCTCTCCTTGCTCTTTATGTGTTGGGCCATCTGAGCATGTTCAACAAAAACAAATACCTTTTCCAGAGTTACATCAGGTAGTTGTTTTGCCAGACTGTTTCAGATGTTCAATGTCCTGCTTAAAGGGCCTCAATGGTAAAATTGATCTGTCGGACTCGTTCATTCAGTAGATGTTTTTTGGCTTTTTGTAAAATCTTGTTGGCTCTATGACCTTTTACGGTGGAACCCAGGGGAAGGCTACAAGGGGTGATTCCCTGATATCGGCATCTGAGATTAAATCATAGATGGTTTAGATAGTCTTCCAGTTTTCTTGCTGTTCTTTCATATTCCCAAATTCATTTTAGAGTACTCTCTTCAAATGAATAGCAATATGACTATGAAGATTCTCATTCATCCAGGTCATGGTATAGCTAACACAAGTAACTCAAAACAACTGGACTTGCTGAGAAATTTTAATTAAGACGTTTCACTTCATCCAAGCAGCTTCTTCAGTTCAACTGACTGTGTAGGGGAGTTCTCGGCATATAGACTCTTCCAACAATCCAATCACAACGTCACATTGTAACTTCAGAGAGGTGAAATCTAAAATTCACAGAGCTTTTGATTCTGTGTAGTTACTGTGATAGGATTACCTATAGGATTATTATAGGATTATGACACATTGGTAATCCTATCACAGTTGTTGGATCTGAATCTAAACTGAACTAAGTATTGGCAGATTAAGATATGCTTGAGGGTTTGTAAAGAATGGAAGTAAAAAATGTAAATGTAAAAAAGAAGAGGAGGAGCAAAGGAGGACAGAGGACATGTGCGCCGGGCTGTGCTGGGATTGCAGCGGGCGTACCCGCCATCCACTAGACCACCAGGGTAACTCCTTACTGTAAATGTATATATTCTATCAATATAGCATATTCTATATCAAACCCTAATCATATTTTCCAATCCTAATCATACTAATCAGCTAATCAAGACTTTCCTGATGTTTTCAAGGCCTGCCTACCTGTCATTAGCACCATCTTTTTTTTTTTAAATATTTACATTGGAGGGAAGAATTAAACAATTTACAAAGATTAGACAAGGTAGATACAACTTTGAGGTCTGGATTTGACTAACTATTTCAAAATAATAATTATAATCTGTCTTTTTTTCATTTCTTGCCTAAGTTTGCAAATAATGTGATATAAAGAGGAGTTTTTGCTGGACTCAATGACTGTGTCTTGTGATTCCAAAACAACCCCAGATCATCTTGCCTTCACTATCATAAACTGAGTCTGTGATAGGGATGTTAAGGTATTTGAGGTAAACACATTGACTTCACTGCTGTAAATTCCATATATGCAATAGACTGTATTTTTCTGATAAAAGAGTAATGAACTGTATTACTTGCCAAGATAATAGAGCTAAAATAATTCCTTGCTTTTGATTCTGGGATTCTTGCTCTTCTTTGAGTAAAATACAGTCCAACAGGATTAATTTTGAATATTGTGAAGATTAGCATCAATCTTGAATATTGTCTCACAATACAATGACACAGTACAGTGTGAGTTTCTAGTGCTAATGTGTAAGCCCTTTCTTGTCCCTCTTCATTTTCATAGCATTAATCACATTGGCAGTCAATGCAATTAATGAATTGCCAATAAGTTAGGAAGATCTGGGCATGCGTAGTAAACACTATACTGCCTTAAAGTGATACTGACACTGAAAAATTACTTTTTAACATATGAATGTACATTAAATGTTACCTATAGGTCATGTTGATCATTTTGTACTGAGAGGTTTGTTTTTGTATAAAATTGTTAGTTGAAGTTCCTAAACCTGACTCTCTGACACTCTGACTTTGCCAACCTGACTGTCCTATCTCAGCCTGTTAGTTACAGTTTCTAATGCTAACGGACCCCTGCTGCACAAGTATGTCAGCCCCCTCATACAGGAACATGGAGCATCAGACAGGTAATGTAAAAGAATCATGCAAATACTAGAAGTAGAAGTAGCTTTCAAAGCCAATATTATAATAGATGTAAAAAAGAGTTTAACTTCCGGTGTCAGTAGACACTGCAAGTGCAAGTTCATGTAGACATCAGTGGGAGTCAATCCATTTTTGAGGTATTCGAGTTTTTTTTCAAAATTGTATTCAAAAGAGTTTTTTCAATTATGATTTTTTCATGAATATGCAAGCATTCAAGGTCTTTTAAATTGTGATTTTATTTGAAGTACCACACCTTACACATTCTAATTTTGATAAATAAGAATAATCAATAAATAAGGATAATAAGATCGCTTTAAAATCCTTGATATGTTTTTACTGCACAATTGCTCATACTGTGTTTAGTGTGATAAAAAAAAGTTCAAGTGTACTTAAGGCACATTCACATAAAGCTCAAAAACACTGAATAGCCATGATCTAATAAGATTTATATGCCAAAAAAAGTAATATGATTGAGGACTTTGCTTGAAATCCTGATCTAAAGCATTTATTATGAATGGGGTCAGTGCTGTACATGGACTAGAAAATATGCAACAACAGAAGGCCTCAACAGAAAGCTAATTGACTTATCATCTATACAGAATTGCACCATAACTTTCTATTAAAAAAAATGTTGTCAAGAAGAGTGGAACAAATTCAGTTACAATTAGGTTGTTCCCTAAAGCACTTTATTTATTTCAATCAAAACTGATTTCAGTGCAAAAACATTACTGTTACATTTGGAGAAATAATGTTTGAAATTGTGCTTGTGTGGATATATACTTAAATGAAAACATACTTACGTATAATCACAGACTGAGTGGAGGTTTAAGTGGAGGTTTTTCAATACAAAGTTTACATTTATATTATTTGTCATTTGCTAGCTAGAACAAATAATTGTGCAGCATGTGGAAGATTACAGGGCACTGTTGAAGAAATATCAATAAACTACACACGACTGTATGACGTAGATACAGTGGGTGGACAGATTTAAAGGGCTGATTTATTTTCCAACAATATTACATTGATAAAAATGTATGTTTAATTGACTTTAAATTACAATTTTTCACTTTCTGGATCTCTGCAAACACAGCTCTTTCATTTCTTAAGTATGCTGCTGCCGCCTATGTCATTCTAAACTAAAATAATGTCGGACAGGATAAAGAAATACAGTATGCTTCTTATTTGTAAAAGCATATAATCTTTAAGAAAATATATGAAATGTATAAGGCTTATGTCAAATGTGGGCAATTTGTCCACATTAATTGTGTTCATAAGCCAGTTTATTTGACTATTTTGCCTGGGGCTTTAAGCTTTATCTCACCCAACTTTTCTAGATTTTTAAACTCCTGGCCAGATCACTAGATGCTTCCCAATGGTAATTCTAGATGTTGCTGGGCCCCACAGCAAATTAGTTTTAGCATATCCAGAGGTTATTTTACCATATATGTGGAAATAGTTCATTAATTAGGGCCTCATGCCCCCCCCCTGCAGCCACAGGGTGGTTATGCCAATGATACTGCCCTTTCTTCAGCTTTGGTTGAGTATTTTGATTGATTTAGGCCTAGCAATCTGAGCACGTATGTGACCAGTCATGCTGGCCCCAGACAAGCCCCTCAAAGACTGAGGAAGGAAATTAAGAGGAGCCAATTTTCTGCAGCTTCAGCCGTCATATGTTGTCAAACTGTTTGGCACACAGGCCAATTAGTCAACTACTATGCAAATGTCAGACTCTGTATTTCCACCTTAGCAGTTTCTGGCTTCCTGGCTTTCCAAGTCCACATGTTCTTCCTTCAAATTCAAGTAGCTGTACATCAAAACCCTTATATCTGCCAGCAAGCAGCACCAGACCAAAGCTAAGGGATGTCCTAGGTTTTAGGGTGTGATGAGCAGTAATGTTCGATTATGACAACTGGGCCCCAAGTAACAATTAATGTTTGCCAGCCAAGGAGCTAAAATTATAAAAAGCCAAACTAGGGTTTGGTAAATGAGGTATGAGACTAGTCCCCCACCCTTTTGCACCCTAGGCATGCAACTCTTCTGCCTACCTTTAGTTCTCTCCCTTCAACTAAGACATGAGAAATATTTTTTAAAGATATAATTTCAATACAATCAACTCTGTACCATTTCAAGACTTAGCCAAAACTCTGGTCTTTTTAACTTGTGGTAAAAAAAAAATCATTGAAGAAGATAAAATTGAAAAACAATCCAGAACAATGATCACAAAGAATAAAAGACTCTGCTGAGATAAAAATCATTGGGTTCATAATAAAAATCTTTTAAAAGAAAATCTAAGGATACTTTTCCCTAATAGGCATATTTTAATCCTGCAGGTAGAGTAGTTGCAGATATTGCTTCCTAAAGAAATACATAAAAAATTAAGCCACATAAAATTAAGAAAACGATCAAAGAAGGCCACAGTAAAACATATAATTTTGTACATGTATGGGATCCCTTATCCAGAAACCCATTATCCAGAAATTACAGAATAACCATCTCCCATAGACTCAATTTTATCCAAATAATCCACATTTTTAGAAATGATTTCCTTTTTCTGTGTAATAATAAAACAGTAGCTTGTATTTGATCCCAACTAAGATATAATGAATCCTTATTGGAAGCAAAACCAGTCTATTAGGTTTATTTAATGTTTACATGATTTTCTAGGAGACTTAAGTTATGATGATCCAAATTACAGAAAGATCCTCTATCTGGATCACTCCAGGTCCCAAGTATTCTGTATAACAGGTCCAATACCTGTATATATTTGAACAGTTCTGAGACTGAAGTCTTCGCATTTATATATTAAGGCCATTTGTACAGACCCCATCTGTAAAACATGGGAAAGAGGAATTAATTGCAGCACCCTCCACTTGCACACATTTAGGTCATGATATCTCTTGATATATGTCTACTTTGGTTTGAGGACCAAAAGAAAGCATTGCCATGTTCATAAGAAAATGCATTTGTTAAATTACAACCATATGTTTTCTGATGATCTACCACTTGTTTGTATGGCCACAGCACATTTGTGCACACATTCCTTATGATATACGTGCACACGAATTTCCCAGTAAATTCACAAATTTTTCGGTAAAGGGAAACAGGAAAAATTCACCCATCACTAGTCCTGACCCTTGCTAGTTATTTGACTACCCTTCTGTATACTGTTCTGTCCTGCTACTTTGGTGTGTTTGACCCAGCCTGTGGCTCTGGCCTGTTAGTCTAAAATAGCTGATGGTATCTTAACCAAGAAACAATTTTTAAATTAGATATCTTTAATGAAAATTTTATTGATATACCTGAGCAATAGGAGTTAAAGTAGTCAATAGCAAATTATAGAACATCAATACAGATATCAATATTTATTTCATTTTATTGTCTTACCAATGAAGGATAAGTGATATTATGACTTTGTATGTATTAACCTTCAATAATTATACCCTTCCATTTTCAACTAAATATTTGCTTCTAGCGGTCAAACATCCTAAAAGAAATAGTTATAATTTACATTATATAGGGATTTAAAACAATTTACAGGTTAGGCTACAGTCAAGTGATCAACCTTTGATGTGGGATCTCATGGTAGAGACCCTAGGTAGAAGGTCCTTGTGACAAGTCACTTAGGGGCAGATTTAGCGAAGTGTGAAATGAGGGCTCAATGCAGTAAAATTCCACCACTCTCGAATCAATCCTGTACAAGGGCCAATAAGCTGATGCTAATTTAAAAAAATCAATTTGTTATACCATTGCAAAAGAAGATGTAAACCATTACTTTTTAATTATTGTTTCAATTGTCTGCAAAATGCTTTCTAATTATATAACATTACCATGGCAGAATGTCATATATAGGAATATATTTTGCTTCTGGCAAGCGCCAGTTTTTACATATTGCAATTTTTTTTGTGTTTTACATTCAGGTAATGAAATATTTCATTTTATTTAGACTTTAGTAATGAAAGCATTTTTTATTACATTTAAACTTCCATCACCATCCATTCAATGTTCAAACATGCAGCTTTTATTCAAGGTAAATGGACAGACAATTTATAGGATGGATTTATAAAAGCTGTCAACGCTTGTGTAAATGTTTTCTTTTATATATTGCTGCATAAAATATATACAGTTTCAATATAATATGTTATAGACATCTTAAATGTTTGGATATGTGCTAGGCTACGCAAGGTGCATAATGAAGATAAAGCATTTTTATTAACATAGGTGGCACTATTTTTACCAACATTGAAGGGTTCTGCATGAAGGTTC
>CM044432.1:42086671-42097001 GCA_024363595.1 Xenopus borealis
GGGGCAACTGGATTAATCAAAATATGATTAACTTTCATGAAATATTGGCGTTAAAGTGGTCTATAGCAAATTATAGAAAATCATTAGAGATATAAAAATGTATTTCCTTTTATTGTCTTACCAATGAAAGTTAAGTGATGTTATGACTTTGTCTTTATTAACCTTCAATAATCAACCCATTAACTAAACATTTGCATCTAGCAGTCAAACATCCTAAAAGAAATAGTTATAATTTAAATTATGTAGGGATTTAAAGCAATTTGCAGGTTAGGCTATGGTCAAGTGATCAACCTTTGATGTGAGATCTAATGGTACGAAATAAGTTGGCGCTACGAAATAAGTTGGCACAATAGAAATACATGTTAATAATGGTAGAGACCCTAGTTCAATTTCCTGTGGAAAGCCCTTGTGACAAGTCACTTAAGGGGAAATTATTGAAGTGTGAAATTAGGGCTCTAAACAGTAAAATTCCACCACTCTCGAATCATTCCTATTGGATTTTTAGAGGCATATTTGATGAGCTCTGATTTCACAATTTGATAAATCTGCCTCTAAATTTCCTGATGTCCCAGCATACTTTTGTGCCTATTTATCATACTCTGTAATAAAACAGTGACATGCCACTAAACATCAGCACATAGCTATCTATCACATTGTGTATTGCTTTTTAGTGAATGTGTAACTCTGTGCATACATCCGGTGTTTAAGTAAGCAGCAGATTGCAAATGGGAAAAATTTGGCATTCATCCTTTGCAGTTTTTTTATCATATTTGTTGTCCAGAGTGGCTTTTCGTTAGAACTTACATGGTGCTTAAAACTGATTATGTGATGAAGTGGAAGGATCAGAATTATTTTAGGAATGGAAGAGGGCAAAATTGTCAGTGAAGTTTGGAAAAAGCTGGAAGAAGAGAATTGAACAGTCAGTAAGGTGCAAAATGAAGAAAAAGAATACAAGACTCATATTTTCTCAAGCAAAGAAGGCAAGAGCTTTTTCAATGTTAAGTCCTATAAAGACAATAGTGATAGTTGTGAAGCCACTTTGTAGGACTTCACATCAAGTATAACCCCACCCCTGCGAGCCTCTGTTAAAGGGATTCTTCATTATTTTTATGGTGTAGTTTTAAGTACTAAATTACACTGTGTACTCATTCTAAAATGTAATTATTGTGCCAATAAATGTATTTTTTCTTTTAACTGTAATATCAGTGTGTAGGCAGCTATTTCATTTTGCCCAGTCTTGTGCTTTCAGAAAGAGACAACACTTCACAATGGATCTACTTTTGGATAAGCCATTGTTTCTGCTTCTCAGTGTAACTGGAGGAGTCACAGTGAGATTTTAACTATTTAGTGCTATTCTCATATCTAACTGGGAGTGGTTATCTTGTGTCAGGAAGCAACATACGTATGTTAGCATTTATACTACTGAGTGCATTTCTCATACCCACCACTACTGGGCTATTTCTCATGTCCACCACTAAGTGGAGCATGGGAGCATTTTCATGCAGTAGTCAGGGAGCAGTAATCTAATTAACTTCCAATTGTTCTGCTGAAGGGTTGCTGTGGGTGAGGAAGGAAGGGAGGTGATATCACTTGCATTGTAGCAGTATAGAATGACTGAAGTGTATCAGAGCACAAGTTACATGATTTGGGGCACCTTGGAAACAGACATGTCTAGCCCCATGTCAGATTTCAAAATTAAATATAAAAATCAGTTTGCTCTTTTGAAAAACAAATTTCAATGCCAAATTCTGCTGGAAGAGTGGTTTGTAAAATGTATTTTTTTCCAATGACAGAAAGTTCATTTTAATACACCAATGCTGATTTGCTACTTTTCCATCTTAAAATAAAATTGGACCCAATAAACAATGCTGTGGTACACCACTTGGATACCCAGTCCAATTAAAAAGTGTACAACTCACAATTACTCTCTATAAAAGATTATTTAATTAGTTACTTATACATTTACAAACAGTACTACCAAAACCAACAGACCTTTGATTAGAAAATGTTTATGTGGCAAAAGTAGATCACTTTTACTTGTACCATAATACTACTGCCCAGCATCCTGTATGATGCATCATAAAGAAAGTACAATTGTTGACTTGATTTGTCCTTTATTAAATACTGATTATTACTTATAACCCCATCCTCCATGATATTATCTTGAATGCAAACTCTTAACAAACATTCAACTAAATCAAATGACAGATGTTACTGGGCTGAGACTGTAATCCTTTTTAACCACTGGAATTAGATCTGCTTGCATCAAGTCTTTGTTACTATAATGGGTCTTAAAAAGTTGAACTAGTGACCTGACTGAAAATAATCTGAGCTCTCTAAATAGTAGAGGATGCATTTCATCAATTTATTTCACTTTTACTTGGTTTAATCTTTTAGGTACCAACTAATCTGTAATATTCTGCTGGAGTCAAACCAATGACCTAGGGTTGCCATGCTGTCTGCATTACTTCTACCCAATGTAAACAGACAGCTAAGGTCCTGTTCACTCCTAATGCTATCCTTGAAGTAGGCATGGCTTGTTTCAACTATTGCTAATCTGGCTACAGGTGATCTGTGTAAGACATTAGGCTGCCTGTAAAACCCCCTGTTTTGCACTGACTCAAACATAGGTCTATTTCCTGATAGTTCCAGGGTGTGATTGATGTCTGATTATCTGTTCCATGACCCTTGCTTGTTCCTGACTACTGCTTGTTCGCTGCCTGTACAAACCTTTGCTTGTTTCCAACCATTCTTGGATCCATACTTTGTATTGCATTAATGTTTGGTTTGACACGGCCTGAGTCCTGACTACGCTCCCGGTTCCCAATTCTGTACTGCACTGCCTGATTGGTTTCAACCTTGGCCTGACCTTTTACTATGCTCCCTGTTCCATGTTCTTCATGTATACATTATAATTCCATTTCCTGCCCAGAAATCTCCTTTTCTCATTGGTCCTCTCACTTTAAGACCTGGTGGCATCAGAATAGTGGGGGGCTCCTCCAGAAGCAAAAGGCAGTTGTTATAGGAGAAGCATGAGTCAAGACCAGTGTTTTATGGTATGTTCTGCGTTTTGGATACCACAGAAGTACAAGATACTGTACCAACAAGCCATATGTCATCCTACAAAGAGGGCATTTAGTTTTTCTGTTGTAGATTTTGAATCCACTGTAACCAACATATTTTAAAAATTTTTTTATTAAATATAATTTTACTTGTTTGGCTTAGCAATTAGAAAACTTAAAATGTTTACACACAACACCTATGCAAATACAAGCACATCTGGAACAATGTGCTCTAGACTGACAAGGTAAATACAGCATAATTAAATTCATTATGAACTGTATGAGAGGATTCATGAGTATAATGTGAGACCATTTGGCAGAAGACAACCAAAAGTGGACCCTGCAACATAACTTTAACCCTAAACAGAAGAGAATATGAAGGCTCTAAATGCCACTGGCATGGTGAAATGGTTTTGGCATGCAAGAAACCACTCAAACAAAGCACAACTGAAAAGATTCTGCAGGAGAAGTCAACCCCTTCAGCACTAAAATCCCTCCCCCCTCCCCTGTGTTGCCCCCCCACCATTCCCGTGCCCCATTGCCCCTAAATTGGCACTTACCCCTCTGCAGAGGTCCTGTCATGGAATTCACAGGTGCCATCTTCTCACTTGCTATTTTCTTCCTGGATTCATCATTGTTTGATGGCACATGCGCAGTAGGAGCATTTGCCAGTTCAGCTCTACTGTGCATGTGCAAAAAGTCACAAAGTTTCCAAAAAAAGAAATTGGAATACTTCGAGACTTTTGGCTCATGTGCAGTAGAGGTGAACTGGCAAATGCCTTCTACTGTGCATGCCCCAGAAGACACTGATGGATCCAGGAAGAGGACCGCACGGGAGAAGATGGCACCTGTGAACTCCATGGACAGGACCTGCTCCAAGGGGTAAAAAGCAACTTAGGGGCATTTGTCTGGGTAGGAGGGAGGGGGCAACACAGGGGAGGGGAATGGGATTTTAGAACCGAAGGGGTTGGCTTCTCCTTTAAGAGGCCAATGCAAGGTCAAGAGCAAGGATGTACTTACTTCTTCCACAAAAGGAAATAACCAGTGATGGGTGAATTTGTACATGTTCGGTTCACCGAACAATGCAAGGTCAAGAGCAAGGATGTACTTACTTCTTCCACAAAAGGAAATAACCAGTGATGGGTGAATTTGTACATGTTCGGTTCACCGAACATATTGCAGATTTGCTGTGAAATTAGCAAATTTGTTGTGAAATTTGCTGTGAAATTCATGAAATATTCGCGAAATGGGACTTTTGATAATGGCAACAATTTTCCGGGGTCAAACATTTTACTGCACTAGTCAATAAGCATGCGGTAAATTGTTACCAGTGTTCAAAACAGTCGCCGGCCCCAAAAACGCTCACTGGTGTCAAGTAGTCAAAAATTTTAATTCGCCAAGCAAATTCTTGCAGCCCCTTTCGCGAATTTATTCGCCCATCAATACAAATAATATATTATAATTTTATGTAATTTTTCTGTTAATTAATGTTTCATAGTTTTTTTTATTTGGAAATTACATCACCTTTGTCTTTTGTTTATTGAACCACCTGAAATAAAGAAGTTGATCAAGAGAGGGAAAAGAGCCCTCTATCAATCATCACAAAGTCTGAAATCTAACAAATACATAAAGTCAACCAAGTGTCTCAAATATAATGGATTTGAGTTTTTTCACAATGGTGATTGAGAGAGTTTGCATGTAAACTTGTTTATATTCTAATGAGGCTACTGAACTGGAGTATAAAAGATAACTGACTGACAGATTAGGAAAAGAAAACGGCCTCTGTCACCTGAGGCAGAAGGGTTAGCCAAGATAATCTCAGAGAGTTCCTTAACCAGAGGAGTCTGCCTCATTTTGTAAGCCAATGGCTCAATGGATACCAAATATAGAAGGGGAGATAAGGGTCACTCTTGTCTAGTACTTCTCAAACTCAAATGTGTTAGAGAGTTGTATTGACCTGGACATGTGCAATATTTTTAAATTTGCAATATACTATGCAATATATTTTATATAACACTAAATATATTTTTATTTAACTTTTTGACCTAATAAATTATATTTAGTCCAATACAAGTTTAAAAGAAAGTTGAGCAAGTATTTTGCAAAGATTCTGCCTAAAATCTAGATCAAAACAAATGAGATCTCCTCCATCATATTGAGAGATGGTCACATGAAAGGTTTCTTATTTGGGGATGGTACCAGTAGTACCACTTCAACAAATGAGAATGTATTAAGAGCAATAAATAAAAGCTTATACTGTTCCTTAGCTTTTGTTCTCTCTCTGTTGGACCGAATATGGGACCAAAATGTTTATTACATTCTAAGTACAGCCCCATGAGGTTGTGGGATCCAGTGGGACCATTTCAGAAGTTCTCTTAGATTGATGGCTTTGTAGTATTTCTGAAGCAAGAGACAATTAAGCCTTCTAGGTTAAATTAAGTTAGTTCTTAACTCTGTTTTTAATATCCTATGCCTTATTTGGCCAGTCATCTCTCATTTCTCAAGTCATCTTGAGGAAGTGCAAATGCATATGCTGAGATTCCTTATTTCTTGTTCCTTAGTAAAAGTGATAGTAAAGGTCAAAGCTATATCCATCCATTGGCTGATATAACCATCATGTGTGTATGTATAGTTACATAGTTACATCGGGCTGAAAAATAACAAATTCCATCAAGTTAAACCCCTCCAAATGAAGCCCATCATCCACACACACACCCCTCCATACCTTCACATAAATTATATATACCCATATCTATACTAGCTATATAGTTCAGTAATAGCCTTTGATATTATGTCTGTCCAAGCCACTCTTAAAAGCATTAACAGAATCCGCCATCACAACATTACCCAGCAGGTCATTCCGCAACCTCACTGTCCAAACCTACGTTGCTTCAAATGAAAGTTCTTTTCCTCTAATCTGAAGGTATGTAGGTTAAAATATGTACTGTATGTATGCAAGTAAAATGATGATCTGCTGTGCTACACATTGCAAAATAGGTTTGAGGCCATGTCCACTTTGTGGCCACACTCCCGAATACCATACCCATTTTAAAAAACACACTCCATTCCCATTTTCCATGTTTGGAATGGCAGCACAAAGTGCACCAAAAGACATCTCCCAACATACTGTGGCACCTACATTTCATGACTGTAAGATCATTGCAGAAATGGCCATTGAACACTCCATCAACCCTCGGACTGCCAATAAGTTCACTACAGAAATGGTGAAGAGAACGAAGTTAAAATCAAACATGGGAGTTACATCTCTGAAAAAATAGCTAATGAAAACCCAATCAACCCCAGACTTGTGAGTAACGTCAATGCAAAAATGGCTAATGAACACTTCATGAACCCCAGACTTGCATGTAATATTACTGCAGAAAGAGTTAATGAACATTCCATTATCCCCAGACTTGTGAGAAAATTAAATCTTTGCAAAAATGGTCAGAGCACTCAGCTAATCCCAGACTTACCAGTAAATTCACTGCAGAATGCTCAATAAGCACTGTATTAACCTAAGATGTGCCAATAAGATCGCTACAAACAATTTCCAGTTTTTCCCTTGAGATAGAGAAACTGTAGCTTTATTTCTTTGTGACCCGTCTATTTCTAATAGATATCCTTTAAAAACAGGAGCGATCAACGGATTTGTTTTCTTTGTCGCTTAATTATTTGATGTAAAGATCCTACCTCTTTAAATAAATAAAGAATATACAAAAAAAACAGGAGCGATGAGTGTTCTGCTCCAGTGAGGGGAACATTGTCTGCTGTCTTGAGGTTATATATATTTTATATATTTCTAAAGGAGTTAAAAATTGCAAAGTATGTTTAAATTTGACACAAACACTTTAAAAGCTCATAAGCTGCGCAGTGGCTGTCACATTTCTCTAGGCAGAAGAACCAATAGTCAACAAAATCTGTAAAAATAGTCTACTTAATGGTATGCTATTTTAATATGCAGATTTACATGGTGAATTCAGCTCCTGATGTCTCAAAATTCCTGTCTAAGAACTGCCTATAAAAATATCATGCCACTGTGGGAGAGGTGCTTATAAATAGTACTCTCTGCCAAAACTGTATTTTAGGGGCAAATGCTACTTTGCAAACCTATCTGCACAAGCTTTATAAAAACTTCAGACTGAGAAGTTACATACCTTGCCATCACTATGTATAACAAACCCTACTGTAAAAGGGAAATCTGCAAGATCCTTCTTTTTACTGCACCAGAATGTACTGTACTAATTGTGGCTGGGTCTCCAACCAAAACAACATTATTTATGGAGCCAGGTATTTTTTCCCAATGTATATATATGAATATACAAGTGCATGCATGTAAGGATATGAAGACTTATGCTACAAATTTATACTACAACGCTACAGTATAATATTTACTGTATAACAGTAATTGAAGGACTCATATTAGAAGAATGACTCTGTCTATATCAGTGTTATGCTTCAGACTTATTAAAGAAATTAAAGACACATAAATCTCAAAATAATTCTAAATTAGCATGCATCCTTGTTCCCATAAAACTAAAGCCAAGAAATTGTCTCTAAATATAACCATGATTAATATCACATAGCTGTAGAAAATAAATCAGGAATTTAGCGATTTTTCATGTGTCTATCTGAGAACAGTATTCTTCATTGCAATAATTCAATCATTATGCATATCCTTTAGTCCAGATACCCTTTTCTATTCAGAAAAGAGATTTTTCACTAAATTAATTTGGTGGCAAAATACAAAATTTATAACCATATTAGTGCATCACACGCAAGGTGCAGCAGAAGCAACTTAGCAGAATTGTGGGTAAAATTTTTTGATGCAATGTTTTTCTACACATCTTTATAAATATGCCCCAAAACCATGTGCATAACTATACCTTGTTTTTTTTTTATCATACAGGAGTTTGTCATGATTGTGCCATCTGTTGGATCATTAGAAAAGAAAGTAAATTTTCGCTGCAACAATTGTGGCTGATTTAAATAAGGGTCCTATTTACCATATAGTTTACATAGTTGTACACTAAAAAGTGGTGTAAAATAAAAATTATGTATCTGTTATTCCCCTTTCCCATATCTAATACACTTCAAAACCATTTTTAACTGTCATAATAATTAAAGTTGAAAGTGAGATTTAAGACTACTTAGATTTACTCCAGAAATGTACACCATTATTTTATTTATATATGAAGTGGAACCCAGTATTCAGTGGAAGTGAGATAAGTGAGATATTCTTGAATCAATAGAGGTGTAAAAAGCAGAGTAGAAAAGGTTGTATCAAGGTGTATCATTATGATAAATGCCCCACTCAACCCCACTTTGACTGGTACATCAACACAAGAGTCTTTGTACACAAGTGCATTACAGCTAGAGGTAACTCCACAAAGTACAGAGCAGGGCACTGCAGGAGACTTTGGGGGTGATTTATCAAGGTTCAAATCTGAATTTTCGCCACAATTTAAATTTGCTTGCACAAAATGACATATTTTTTGAAAAACTCAACTGCCTGGTATCAGGGGCAGCCCCGATGCCCCCCTTCCACTCTGTGCTTCTACCTTGTAGCGTCGAAGTGGGTGGAGGAGGGGCTACATCGCTAGTGATCTCTATTAAAAAAATGGATATTCGGCTCTTAAAGTTACCAGAGGTGGCTTTTTGCCGCCCATGGTAACTGGCCTCACCTTGCCTCATGGGCGGAGTGGCCCTGCATGGTATTTATTAAGCAAAAAAAACCTTGAATTTAAAGAAATCTCAAGTTTCTATCACAGATAAACCTAAAAACATAAAAAATTCAAGGTAGTTGAGTTTTTTCCCCAATTGTATTCAAACAAGTGTTTTACGTACTGATTTTTTCATAAATAGGAAAACATTACAGTTATATAAATTGTGAGTTTATTCAAGGAAAAAAAAATTCACAAACCTTACAAATTGGATTTTTCATAAACAAGCCCATTGGGGTAGCAGCAGGTGGGCCAGAGAGCAAAGGCTGCAAGACTGAGAAATCCAAATTTTGTACACATTTCTCATATTTAATCTGCAATTACAGGATCGTTAAATCTGCTTGCTTTTGTGCTTTAAAAAGTATTTAAAATCTGTTGGGTTGCATTTATCCATAGAGTAAACAAAAAATACGAAGAAAGGAAAATTTCAGTAAGCATCTTTTGTAACTCTTCCACTTATTGTGGTCCATTACCTCTGTTCATTTGATCATCCCAAACATCCTCAAGTACCTTTCTTTGTTTTGGCCAATATGCTTTCATGAAGACTCTTTTCTTCCCAGTATTGGCCTTCTTGCCTGTATGATCTACTCCATCAGCTAGAATACACTCTACACAACAACAATATTTTTCTGCTTTCATCTTAAAGGGTCTACATAACTCTAGCTCTTTCATATTGCCTTCTTGGAAACCACAAACTACAAACACAGCTTTTTTCTACTGTGAGTGAGCCTGTTCTTTGATGTTAAATACAATTTCTTATTTGCATTAATTTAGAATGAGCAGAACAGATACATTAATCCTCTATGAATTATTATTTTATATTAGGAATAAAGGAGTGAGAGGACCCTGCACTTAACAACTTTATGGAGTTATAATGGATGGCTGTTGGGTCATACACAGAATTGGCAGTTCATAGAACATTATGGAATCACATGTAATCTTTTCCAATAGAATGCAATATTATGTACCATAGGACTAACACACATGAGCAATTGATATACTGTTTGTAGACAACATGCACTGTTAAGCTGGTTGCTCTTCCAAGTGATCCCTTCACATGTCCTAAACATAGTATTAGTAATTATATAGTAAATCTATAACTTATAAAGTAGCATACACTGTGTAGTGGTGTATTGTTCAGACACAAATGGTGGCGTTGGTTTTTTTGCACTCTGTAGTACCATGTAAGACTGTTTCTATCTATATTGTAACCCAGTATATCCAATTTAATATATTGCTGAGGGAAAGTGCTCTGTCATATGTAACCCATATGCTCTTAACTGTGTTAACAACATTTAGAAATAGCTGAAACTGGAAATGGCTTCCTCTGTCATTTATCTGCTGTGTTTAAATGTGCTTTATCAAGTTGGCTGGTGTTTTGTGGCCCTTGTTGTTGGTTTTGCACTCATAATCTATGCAGAACCTGTACTGTATCTAATTTGGATTGTTCTTAAAGGGATCCTGTCATGGGAATTTTTTTTGTTCCACAAGAATTCTGCATTGAAATCCATTTCTCAAAATAGCAAACATATTTTTTTATATTTCATT
>CM044432.1:42104597-42121328 GCA_024363595.1 Xenopus borealis
GAGGCTACAGTCTTAAGGCTTAGAATTTTGCAGAATTGACCATCAAGAATCAGGAAGTGCTGTCATGCTGCCAATCAAGAATTAGGAAGTGCAAATTATAAAAGTTCAGAATGGCAGGTATTCTGACTAAATAAATATAAGGCACATAAAAAATAATTATAGCACAATAGAACTAAAAAACAGGTAACATTTCACATTAAATAAATAAAAATGACTTATTGTGTCGATTGTATCCAAAGTGTTTTTTCCAAATAAATAATTATCTCTAATTAAATCTAATTTAATAAAATTTCTCAATGTAGCGTCTGGGTCTATTTATCTTGTGCATGTTTATTACAAGTCATATTGCACAGCTGCTAAGTAAACATAATTAAATAAAAAATAAATGACCAATCTTGCCTCTGTGTGATTTTTTTTTCCCAGTGTCCCGCAGGCCCAGTCCAACCCTGCTTCTAAGTTGGACAGATGTGCTTTAAGGAGACTCTATTTTGAAAGTAGTGGCACAAAAAAACAAACAATAAACTAGCACCAAAAAACACATCTTATAAAGTTAAGTAAATTTATTGATGGGACAATTCGCAAAGTGCATTAAACAGTCACAAAAACAGCAAAGCAATGTGTCTTTCTTGACCTTTTAAATCTTTGAGACCATCATTGCATTCATCCTGTTCAATTTCTGTCTACATTTCAAATTACATACAGTATATCTGTGGTTGTATGTAAAGTGGAAAGAAATGAGGAGATAATTCTAGCTCTGGATGGGAAGTCTGTGGGGCTCTAGGTTCCCAAATTATAAGAAATTTAGAAGAAGAATAGATGCTGGTTTTTCATTAATCATTGTGTTGGTTATATGGTCTTTCAGATGATAAACTGAGAGGTAAGTCAGTATAAATTGTTTGGCTGCCATAATAAGAGTTTATGAAAGTTATAAACCAGGGGCCCTCCTGGCAGTCCCTGAGGTGAAACAGGACTTTCCTCAAATGTACATGAGTAAGTGACGCAATAAGGCCAAATACTCTCAACCAAAAACATTGACCTGTCACCATATGCGGCTCATTGTAACCTCCTTTCCGCAACTCTCAAAGCAAAGAGAAGATTGGGTGGGAAACATTCTTTGGAACTTGTGCAAACAAAATACCGGCAAGTTAATACTTTGTAAGAAGTTTCTTCTTGGCCCAAGTAGATTTAATTCTCTTACCCCTATATGTAATATAAGGCACTAACTTTGCCCAGGGGCAGTAACACATGGCAACCAATAAGATGCTTGCATTTAAACTGGTGACTAGTGAATGCTACCTGCTGATTGGTTGCTATAGGTTACTGCCCTTGGGCAAACTTAGTGCCTTTTATTACATAACCCCGTCAATATTGTATGAGGATGGGCTGTCAACTTGCTTTGCAGAATGTTGGAATTAATGCATTAGGTTTTTTAGAGCTGCTGTGTGAGCTGAGTCAAGGACAGATTCTAAAATAAATTGAATTAATATGCCCATAATGACCACCTTATGTGCCTTTTAGAAGGAAAGAGGCAAAAGTAACCAAGCCCACATTTCATGATAATAATAATTTGTTAAAGCCAGATAAGCCCTGTAGTATACTATGCAATTCTACATAGCTTATCTGTTATCTACTATTTGTCTTGTGCTTAATAGGGATGGCGTGAACTGTTCGCCGGCGAACATCCGCTGTTCGCGCTCGCAGAATATTCGTGAACGTCGCGCAACGTTCGCCATTTTGGGTTCGCGTATAGTTGGCGCTTTTTTTTGCCCTCTCACCCCAGACCAGCAGATACATGGCAGCCAATCAGGAAGATCTCCCTCCTGGACCACCCCCACACCCCTGCCTGGACCACTCCCCTTCCCTATAAAAACCGAAGCCCTGCCGCGTTTTTTCATTCTGTCTGTGTGTGCTTGGAAGAGCTAGTGTAGGGAGAGAGCTGTTAGTGATTTCAGGGACAGTTGAAAGTAAGTTTACTGGCTAGTAATCTACTGTTCTTCAAACACCTGCCATCTAGCTGTGTGAGCTTGTTCACATTCTGTCTAAATATCAATAATATTACCGTCTCCAGAAAAAACACCTGAGTGACTTTTTTCAAGCAGCCATAATATATTTTACGTAATCCGTATCCACCGCTGTGGTAGTGTATACGTTGACCTTGTAGGCATTATTTGCCCTGTAGGCATTTTTTGCCCAGTGTGTTCTTCAAACAACTGCCATCTAGCTGTGTGAGCTTGTTCACATTCTGTCTAAATATCAATAATATTACAGTGTCCACAACCACCACCTGAGTGACTTTTTTCCCTTTACAGCACAAAACGCAGCGCTGTGTCAACAATGGATTTTTCAGATACATTTTTGCCCTTGATCCCCCTCTGTCATGCCACTGTCCAGGTCGTTGCACCCTTTAAACAACTTTAAAATCATTTTTCTGGCCAGAAATGTCTTTTTTAGCTTTTAAAGTTCGCCTTCCCATTGAAGTCTATGGGATTCGCGACGTTCGCGAACCGTTCGTATATTTTGTCGCAAGTTCGCGAATATGTTCGCGAACTTTTTTTCCTCGGTTCGCGCCATCCCTGGTGCTTAAATGGCTGCACCCATGGCTGCACAGCAGCTTGTTTATATAAACAATAGTAGTCTTTCTGAAGCAAACACACCAGTTTTACCAGTGCAGGGCAACACTATATTATTTATTCATTACGTAAAAAAACTTTAATTGTTTGATGTTGCTGTTCCTTGTTGTCAAGACATACAGAAATGACAACAGGGAAAATTTTACAGGAAGTCACCATGAATTAAAAATGTCAGTTCCTGGAGCTACTTTCAATATCCCTATATTTCCTTACTTGCTGAAAGTCATCCAACCCCTTCTTGAAACTATTTAATGTATCTGCCAAAACATTCCACACCTTCCCAGCTCTCATTGAAAAAAAAAAACAACCTTTCCAAATGGATCCTCCTTTCTTCTAATCAGAATGGATGACCTTGTCATTCATGTTCAATCGAATATTGTAACCTCCCAATTGAGTTAATACGAATTTATTAGAGTTAAAAAAAATTCATATAACTTTGAAATTCTACCTTTGATAAATCTTCAAGTGTAAATATGTACTGTAAGTGGGACATATTGTGCAATAAATCTTATTAGGTGGCACAAGGTCATAATTTGAGATGAGAGAAAAGGTGGTTTGGTTGTTCTGAGAAGTAACTGGATGGTTTTTAAGCAATGAATGTGCTTGTCAGCGCTGTAACAACAAACAAATATTTCATATTGGAGAGAAATACATACTAACATAGTGTTCCTGTTATTTTGCCTCTCTTAAAAAGAACAGTGTAGTATCTCTGACCAGATAACATTATCCCATGAACAAGATTATAAGCCTTCAAAAATGAAGAGGAAGCTCTGTATTTTCCTAGAAAATATTGTGTCACTCTTTCATCCTTAAACAGAAGAGTAGAAGCTTAGAGCCCCTGGATTGATAACGTTCCCACGACTTCAGTAAGATTGTGAAATTGCAGACATTTGTCCTAATTGACTCTTAGTTTAAAAGGATAATAGATATAATGGGAGAAAGGATTTACAGTGCTCCTTATTTATTACCATGGGGAACTGCAAGTGCAATATCCAGTTGTTGTGTGGCAAGGATAGTATATAATATTTTATAGTAAGCACATTTTGAGGGAAACTATAGTTTGCTTGTGCATTTAATATATTTTATATAGAGTTCTTATTTAGTTCAGTGGTCTAACAGAAAGTCTGTTGTTATGGTATTGAAGCTGGGATGATGTGATTGCAGTTTTTTTGAAGCGGGTTGGTGTCAATGAAGTTATCTTGGCAGGAACTTGGTAGGAACACACTAGTTATATTATTCCCTTTCTGATGTTATTCAATGTAGACAAAGCAGAAACATCTTGCATTATTTACTAACCACTTCATGACTGCTGTCTGCACATGTCTAAATTGCCAACTATTTTATTTCACATGCACCATAACACAATCAAATATCTTGCTAACTATACTCTCTCTGTTCTGAAATCCTAGTTCTGTTCTAGGTTTTTCTTGCCACATTAAGTAGAATTTTTGGGATAATGTAATTGGTGGCTATGGATTACTATGTTTGAGCATATTTGATCACTTAAAGGAAATCTCAACCCCCCAATTAGGAAAAGCAAGGTGTGGGGGACTACTGGGTTAGTAGGTAGAGGTTTTTCTTAATTGTGGGATTGAGTTCTCCTTTAATGTACTATTGCATTTAAGGGTGAATACACACATTGTTTTTACATGTGTTTAGCAGGCAATTCTCCTCATTGTCTTTGGCAGGATATTTTCTGGCATTTGTATCTAAGACAAGTAGATGCTACTGGTAGCTCCATGTTTCTTCAGACTAAAGATAACTATTTCATTCTACATAAATTGCATTCCAAGTGTGGAGGCCATCTCCTCATTTATATGCAAGCACTGGAGATCCTGGAAAGGAAACACAATTTTACTCCTAAAATTTCCACCTTCAGGAAATAGCCTATTGGCTAAAGCTCACACACTGTAATGTAAAGCACAGACAGGACAGTCACTGATTAGATTCCAACTACAGACCAATTTTACCCTTATTGGGACTTATCAGAGTAGTACATGGTTTTCTGATCAGCATATGTAGAGCTAGAAAAGAAGTTGGTCCATATAAAAATCATTTTGAGTGAGGAGAGTATCCTGGAAAAGAGTTCAGTGTTCCTGCAATACCCCATGGACTAACCATTACCTACTGGTTTTTAAAGCACAGCCAAAGCAATGATTAGATGTGACCATCCGTTAGACAAATCCCATACTGCCATCAACCTCTACTGCTTTTGCTGTCAGTTGATTTGTATTATGCTATTAGGAGCACAGAAGAATATCCTAGAGCAGTGTTGTCCAACAGGTGGCCCCTGATTCCACTTATGTGGACCCCACATGAAAGTCTGGCTGCTGTGACTGCTTACCTTGTGCAAGCTTTAAAATATATCACTATGGAGTGGCCCCAACAGTTTACAACTCAAACCCAGACTGTAAGTGCCCACATTATTCACCTGTTCACAAACTGCAGAAAGGGCAAAGGCATTGTGTCACTGTGTGTAGTGCAGTGTGAACTGTTAATCTTAGAGTCCTGCTTTTTTCTGCCTTCCGTATGCTCCCTGTGTGTGCCATACGCTACCTGCCTCATGTTTCCTGTGTGTGTCACACTCTGCCTGCCCCACCCTGCCTGTGTCATACTTTGCCTGCCCTACCTTGCCTGTGCGACATGAGCCTGGTAGGGGGTTGTTAGTATTTGGAAATTTTTGTTAGGGGCCCCTATTGTGTTTAAGTGCTGAAGTGTGCTATGCTATCAACAGGATAGGAGGCATAAGTATTTAAGGGTATGTCTTTATATGACTTGCAATAGTTCAAGAGGGCTCTGATTATCTTGTGGTGCTCTATCTTGAAACCTTGCTGCATAAATCAGTCCCAGTATTCAATGCAAAATAAAAAATAAGATGGCACACACTTCTGCAATTGTGCTAATTCTTTGGTGAGTTATTGAGATCTCCACACAACTTTTCAGAGGTACAACCTCCTTTAGAGCACTTGATAAAGGAGGTTGGACCTCCGAAATGTTATGTGGAGATCTCAATAAATCACCAAAGATTTAGCACAATTGCAGAAGTGTGTGCCATCTTATATCTTTATATGACAACTTTTTTCACACAAGTGATGAGAGATATTCCTGCAGTAAGCACCAACCATTTTTTTTTGGTGTACTACCACAATTAATGTGGACATGGTCTTGTGGTAACAAGAATTCTGCCCCTTGGTACCACAGAAGCTGGACAGCACTGTCATAGAGTGTTTAATGATATGACCAAGTAAGCTTGAATGCATTTTGCAACTTGCAACCCTCACTTCTTCAGTAGGATTGTCCACTGCTTTCAATCCTTTTTCAACCTCCAGCATGATTATCTTTTTGCCCTGGATGAGAGCATTACATAGCAGCGATAATACTGGGGCTTTCAATGCAACAAACACTACTTATGCTACAAGTAGGACACTTTGTGAGTGAGAATTGTACTAAGTAGAAATAATTGTAATAGTAGAATTAGAAAAGGAATAGAGCCATCCAGCTTGCTATTATTTTCTCCTATTAAAATTATTTATTTTATTTAATTGAGCCAAAATGTACACAAGATTTAAAAGCAACCCTTTGATTGCAGGTAATCATTTATTTTATTTGCCCACTGAGAACAAGAAATACTTTCCTGTCCATCGCTATATATTTTCAAATTATTTTTTCCATTATCACTTTTATTATTTATGCCAATGTATCACAGTTCCCACATTTCTCAAATACTAATTTAACAACTTGTTGAGAAGCACAGTTTGTAGGCTTACCAGCGTGTGCTTGTATAATCCATGGGTATTAATTGCTTTCGCTTTTCCAGTAAGATAAAATTGGTGACATTTGTTTAGTAACTTAATTTTAATAAAACAGCAACCCAACAATTTTCCACACGAAACATTGCTTTTACGTCTATTTTTTTTGAAAGGTAGATTACATAGAAATAACATTGTGGAGGTTGACAAGAAAAATATGTATGTAACTGTAGAAGATATAAAATAAATACAAAGTATTGATTCTTAATAATAAGAAAATTCAGATATCAAAATGATATTTTTGAAATATTTATTATATAAATATATTTACATTTTTATGAAATTAATATTGTTCAATGCTACTATTAAATGGGTTGTTCACCTTTGAGTAAAATTTTAGTATGGTGTAGAGAGTGATATTCTGAGACAATTTGCAGTTGGTTTTCATTTTGAATTATTTCTGGTTTTTCAGTTCTTTAGCTTTTTATTCAGCAGCTCTACAGTTGCATTTCAAGCAACCTGGTTGTTAGAGTCTATATAAGCCCCCTAGACTGGAATATCAATAGGAGAGGCCTCAATAAAAAGATGAGTAATAAAATATATCAATAACAATTAATGTGTAACCTTACAGAGCATTTGTTTTTGAGATGGGGTCAGTGACCCCCTTTTGAAAGCTGGAAAGTGTCAGAAGAAAAGGGCAAATAATTCAAAAACTATAAAAAAAATAAATAGCGAAGACCAATTTTGAGTTATTTAGCATTTTACTCAACAGCTCCCCAGTTGTATTTTCAGCAATCTGGTATGCAATAAATGTGTAGCGTTACAGAGCATTCGTTTTTCAGATGGTCAATGACTCCCATTTGAAAGCTGGAAAGTGTCAAAAGAAAAAAAACAAATAATTCAAAAATAATAATGAAGACCAATTAAAAAGTTGAATTGGACATTCCTTAACATACCACCATTTTAACTGAACTTCAGCTTCCATTAAGCAAATGTGGCTTAGATTGGCTTTCATAATTCACACTTTTTAAGATGTAAAGATAAGTAAGTGGCTAGTTTAGGGATGATTGCAAAGGCTTACAATTGCAAGGCACCCATATCTGTAATGGCATTTAGATAACAGTTGTTATGATCTACTGATATTGTTATGACCGATAACCAATTGGATGGATCATATTTCAACAGTAACCCTGGAAAGGGGAGTCCCACAACTAAATAATGTAATGTGCTCATTATTGATACTGACTTAATCCACTTGTAAAGAATTTACAAAAATGTTCTCATTGCACATAGCCTTTGATGAGTTTCAATATACAATAGAGTCTTTTTTGATGATCTGGGATAGTGATTTGTAGTGGTTTAGAAAATGATTTTTGTACATTTTTTATTGGGCTGTTTAAACAATTGGATCAGCCAGATGGAAAATTTCAATAGACCTTAAAAACAAACTTTAAAAGAAACAGAAAAATTGCCAGTGCAAGGTTTGCCTTTAAAAATAATTATTACAAAAAAATGAGGTGTTAGTACCACACTCTGGCCATAATATGAAAACACATGCCATTTCAAGGCCCCTAATTGTTCATGAGTCTTACACTATCCATTAGTATTCTATGGGGGAAATTCACTATAGCGCAAAGCAGCAAACGCTAGCACAAATTCAGCAGCGTGACGTCATTCTGCCACTTCGCTGATTTTCTAAACCTCCTTGGTGTAACTTCGCTAGTGAAGTAGACAGACTCTAGCTCAACTTCACACCGTAACACCTGGCGAAGTTGCGCTCAGGCGAAGGGACGTAACTACACTATTTCACTAACTTGTGGATTTTACTGAACGTTACCTCTTGTGCTAGACTTGACGGCGCCACCTCAGACCAGGCGAAGTGCCATAGAGCCGATAAAAGTTTCTTGTAGAAAAAAGTTGACAAGAAACACTGGCATCTTACTTTTTTAAGGGTGATAGGTTGAAAAAGATTGTAAATTATTTTAGGGTACCCTCCTTCCCCCCTACATTTCCTAACATATTGCACCTAAACTAAACAATGGGCACATGGGTAGGGCAAAATAACAACTATATTTTATTGAAGGTTTCCCAGGCTTGTGTAGTGTAAAGTATTTGTGGCTACATATACATCCATTGTACTTAAACTTCGCGCTGTATGCAAATTAGGCATCACTATTGTAATTTAGCTTTGCTCGACGAAGTAACTCTAGCGTAACTTCGCTACCTTTCGCCTCCCAACTTTGGATTTTACTGAATTAGCGGCGCCCTGGTAAAACTACGCCTGGCGAAATATGTCAAAATGAGGCAAACTCTGCAGGTTAGTGAATTTGCCCCTAAGTATGTAGTGGATTTAAAATCAAGCCCCCCAGCAAACAGTGTGACTAAGTAGTAAGCTCAGGAGTTCTAGTGAAAAAACATACTTAATGGCACTTGAGCTTACATATTTTGGCACTAATGTGATACAAACGCCTAATTTTTTGTAATAATAATTTTTAAAAGGCAAATTATGGGCTTTTGTGTACAAATATTGGCTTTTTATCATTTATAGCTGCTGGTCAACCCCAAAACGTGGGTTAGACGGAGCGCTTACACAAACTTTATTGTAAAAAATGTTGTTTTGACTATGTTTCATAAAATGCTTACTTTGCTCTTTTGTAAAGGATATTGGGAACTGCTATGAATATATATTAAAAAAAAAACAAAGGAATGTAGTACAGAATGCACATTGTGAATGGCATGCTATAAAGCAGGGCTGGAGGGACGTGGGCAGCACGTGGTCCTCGGTTGGATTTTTAGGACCTACTTGTGGACTTGCACTCTGTCTTATGCTATGTCAAACAGCTATCCCTCTGTATGTAACAGTTGAATATTGCTACTTTAAAATAATCAGAAGAAAATAGACATTTAAAGCATTCTTTAGTTACACAAGTGAAACGATGGAAAAGTGAAACAGGGTTAAAGCAAAGAAGGGAAACAGAGAAAGAAAAATATAAACATAAAAATATATATATACCACATTGCTTGAAGAATTATTTATGCTCTTTTGTGCGGCATGTCTTATTAAATTGGAAATATTTTCTGTGGCACTGCATAGAAATAACTATATTGTTACTAGGACCGTTATAACTAAACATATTGCAAACATCTAAGACCATTGGAAAAATTCAGAAATTCATTGTACTTATATTAACAAACCTTATTTCTATCAGTCACTGTTAGACAAAGATCTTCCTCAGTTATTCCCAGGGTTGGATCTAGTGGTAGACAGAAGAGGCAGATTACATTTTGCCCTAGGCACAGGCTTCTTCTGCCTACCCATAGTTCCATCCAGGACCAGTCCTGACCATCAATATGTGTAGGGGGGTTACTTTTTTAGCACTGATGTGTGTGTGGTCTTTTAACTTTGAAGTGGGTGGGATCAGGGGTGGGGCCTGGGTGCCAGGGTGGGCGGGGCCAGGGGCCCCCAAAAATGTTGTTGTGCGGAGCCCCATGATTTCTAATGGTGGCCCTAAATACATGGATACATACTTTTGCCAGGGCTGCTTTTTCCTTCCAGTCCGACCCTGGTTCCATCCCTGGGAATAATAATAACAATAGGACGCTAGGTGCTTTTTTCACCTACCCCAACTCAAGGCCCTTGTGACATTGCTTTTTGTTATTCTTTCATGCACTGTGAACAAATGGTGATACGTAATCAAACACAGAAGTATAGAAGTTCACAGCAAATACAGATCTGTAAGTCTCACACGAATAGTGGTGAAAGGAATAGAATTGCATATAACTGATCACTTAGTAAGTGCAGGATCAAAAGCAATTTAACAGGAATGCTGCTTAGCTTCCAGCAAAGCGTCAGTTTGGTCATGGTTTGTTCAGTAAGCTCAGTACAAATACAGCATTTAAACTCAACTTTGGTTTTCCTTTAATGTTTATAATAATTTATAACCCAGTTGAGCTACATATAAAAAGCTAATCTGAGGGTAATGAAAATATCAAAACTGTGGCCCACTGTGAAGCAGTCCAGTATTCTCAAGAAAGCCTCAGCAGCTGCTGGATCTCATGAATTCTACAGTAGCTGTGCTTTAAAGCTTGATTAAATTGTACACACAGAATTTGCACCTAAACAGATGGAAATCAGAAAACTGTAAGCTTGCTAAATAAGAAACGGTGCCAGAAAGCTATGATTCCCATTACGTTTCTTTTTATATACTGATAAGTCTGCATGATTAATTGTGTGTATGAATGTGAAGCAAGATGTATATCTCTGTGTTCTGCAGATTATCTTCTTGGAGCTGACTTGTGGAATAAATCCAACGCAATCTACATTTTATTAAGGCAACTATTAAAATCAAAATTTGTTTGCTTAAGGTTAAGGATTTCTTATTCTTGTTACTCTTGCTCTGTCTGAAGGAACACCAAATTTTTATAGGTTTGAAAATAATTTTATGGGTTCCTAAAATGTGAGGAAGAAGAAACTATAAACCTTTGTATTTATATATGTACAAAAAAAAATAATCCTTAGTTTCCCTACCTGCCAACATACATTTAACCCTTTACATAATGGTCAAAACTAGGGGTAAGCAAAAGAGGCAAGCACCTAGGGTGCAACAGTGGGTGGGTGCTGGGCACATAATGTTTCCTACCCCTAGTTCTGACACTTATTCCGACTTCAATCACAGGCAAATGATAGTTCCCTCAACCCTGTGCTCTATTTGGTATTTTTATCAAACAAATTTTGCTTGGCGTGAATGCAATATACCTTTTGCGAATCCGGAAACTGTTTAGTGACCACTTCCGCCAGCAGAAGGCCATTTGCGAATTTTATGTCAATGTAATAAAACTTCTTACTGAAAAAGTCGAAATGTTTGCTCCAAAAGATTGCGACACCTTCAAGCACTTCTTAAGAGTGCGCAATTATAATCCGCAATGCGCAATAACAATTCGCAATGCAATAACCATTTAAGAAACAATAATACATTGCGAGATGTGGATTTTAACTCTAATTGGTGCACAATGTTTAGCTCTTTGCGACTTTAAATATATCCCCCCCCCCCAAGTCTTTAGAACTCAGGGGTGGTTATATATACTGTAGAGGGTTTTAGCACACATTTAGTAAATAAATATCCAGTGTCAAAGAAGGCTACAGCACACCAGGATTTATTTCAGGAAAACAACTTGTTTATTTGATCGATGTTTCTGCCCACACCTGGGGCCTTTTTCAAGATATATATAATTATATCTTCGATTAGCATGATATGACTTTCTGGATGTCATCCAAATAGTTCTCCAGTCCAGACTGAATGGGCTGAAATAATTTTTTTTACAAGCCTGCTTTAGAAAATATTTATGATAACTAAACGTCATGTGGCAGATCATTTTCTAACACATATCTGCCTTTAAAAAAAGGCTATTTTTACAGCACAGTTTCTGCGCAATTTTGTATATTTAATTATATATAATAATATAATTTTGAGTCTTCTAATTTACTTTAAGCTAGCCAATTTAACAACACTAATAAAGCCCACTGAAATAAATAGAGTGCTGACCAAACAGGTCACTGAAAATTTCTGTTCCAGTTGGGCTTGCCATGCTAATTTTCAGTGACTTTATTTTTCTTTGGGTTTCCTTTACAACTAATTTTTGCTATTTGTGTTTTATTAAAAAAAACACTCTTAGTTGATTACCCATCACTTGTTCTTTATGAATGAAGACAACACATATTCTAGTACAGTATAAAGCCTATCCCCACATGTAATAAAAAAAACACTAATAGGGCCGATTTACGAATTTCACATGAAATGATCAAAGTTCAATCGAATTCGATTGAACAACGATCATACGAATTTTTCGTGAAATCGTAAAGTGAAATTTGGCCTCTTCGATCATCGAATATCGAATAGATCGAATGATCGGATATTCGATAATTCGATCATTTGATGATCGAAGAAATAAAAAATTTAAGTTATTCGACTGCCTACTTCGCCACATTGAACCTACCGAATTTTAATAGAAGCCTATGGGAAGCTGCCCATAGACTTCTGAGGCTAAGTCCTGCTCGAATACCATTCGTAAGATCGGTGCGTTCATATCATATGAATTTTTCGGACCCTCAAATTAAATTTCCTGATTCTTTCGGTATCTTTCTATCGGTATCCGATCGTACGAATTAATCGAGAAATCGGATATCGAACAAAATGATAGCCTAAAACAATTCGATAAGCATTCGATTGTCAAATACTTATCGAATTGCGAATTTGGTCAAGCTACTTATGGGGAATAATAGTAAATTTGCCCCCAAGTTTGCCCAGGAGCAGTAAACCATAGCAGCCAATAAGATGTTTGATTTGGGGCCGCTTTTCTTAATGCGCATGCGCAGGACATCACGCGTGCACAAACGTGCATGCAAGCCTACTGTCGTGGTGCTCGCACGAGGAGCTCCCTCCTGGTGCCAGCTTGTCTGCGCTGGTGGGGGTCATTTAAAAAAAAAAAAGTACTGGTACCCCCAACCAGAATGCGGGCATTATCAGCTCGCACCTTTGGTTGGGGGTAACTTTTTTAGACGATAGGTGCCCTTGAACATACAGTACAAGAGCAGTGGTTCCATGTTGTGGCTCCCATCATTCCCGGTTACAGTAGTAGTCTCATATTTTCATTCAATGCACTTAAGGTTAGTGTTGGAATCAGAGAAAAATATTGTTTTCCTTTGGACAATGTCCAACAAAAACAGACATCTTTCTGAAGTCTCAAAAAATCCCTGGAAAATTCCACATATTATAAATAAGACTAGTGAATGAAAAATTGTTATAGTTTGATGACTGGTCCCCAACACACAACTGACTTTCCAACAAAGGCAGGTAACGTCTGGGAGCTAATGCGTTAAATTATTTCTCTGACTTTAAAAAATGTGTACAATTTCACTCACAAATATATTACTACTTGCCAATATGTTTCATATGTGGCATTTAATCTGATAGCTTGGATACACATGCAGACATTTTTGTAGCTTGTGTCACTTTACTATCAAACTAGGATAACATGATCCCGAATCTCAAATGTGAGTCATATTTCTGAATATGGTTTTTTTTTCACTGAATTTAAGATAAATTCACAGAAAAATATGAGTAATAATTATCTGTACCGAGGATGACCTTTTAGCATACAGAATTCTTTTCAAGAGCTGCACATTGTACTTTCTTGGTCACGTTTGTCCACGCTAACATTAACAAGAGACAGCTTCATAGGCAATCATTATAATCAAAAGCATTACATTACACATTGGCTATGTAAATTGGTTAGATACTGTAAGACTACTGACATTTGTGTAAAGGAAAAACACTTTGGAATGACCTTTGAGACCTGAAAAATTATGATATTTTTGTGGTTTTATATATAGTTTTATACATGCTTGCTTTCACAGAAAGGGCATAAGTGTTGCTTTATCTCTGTGCACATAAAGGCACATTAGATCTATTAATCTACAGAATAGATGTTCTACAGTTCACTCTCTATGAGGCAAATTCACGAAGTGCAGAAAATGCGCTAACGACGTCTTCGCCGTAATTTGCCGCACTTTGCCTGGCGAATTTTCGCCAGAGCCGTTAATTCACTAAAATACAAATTTGCTCTCTAGGAGGAGAAATGTACTTCGTCAATCAAATCGAAGTTACGCTAGTGATGCCTAATTTGAATATGGCGCGAAGTTTAAGTGCAATGGACGTATATGTAGCCACAAATACATTACACAACACAAGCCAGGGAAACTTTTAAACAATAAAATATAGTTGTTATTTTGCCCTGTTTAGTTGAGGTGCCATATGTTAGGAAATGTAGGGGGGAAAGAGGGTATCCCCCAAAAAAATGTATGCTATTTTTCAGACTATCACCCTTAGAACTTAAGGGTTATTTTGTGTACAGGTCTGACCTGGGGAAGTAAAGTCTGGCGCAAGAGGTAACGTTCAGTAAAATGGGCATCTTAGTGAATTAGCGTAGTTACATCCCTTCGACAGCGTAGTTACATCCCTTCGACAGTGCACAACTTTGCCTGGCGTAAGGGTGCGAAGTTGCGCTAGTCTATCTACTTTGCTAGAAAATTTTCACCAGGGACACCGTCAGTAAATTGGCGAATTTGCGAAATTACGTCACACTGGTGAATTATCACAAGCGTTCACTTTAGTAAATTTTCCCCTATATCTTCTGATAATGCACCCAAGTGCTGCATGTTGTACTGAGAAAAAACATAGAGAGGGCATTCCCAATATTATGCTGGTAGTAGACCTTGAGAAAAATTATACTTTGTAAACACTCTAAATACTGTGTATGCAGGGAAGTGAACAGGTACAGGCTTGGGACCTGGGTTTCTCCAGATAAGGGATCATTCTGCAATTAGAAGCCATACCTTAAGTCTGCTAAAAATCACAGAGACACAAAATAAACCCAATAGAATTGTCTTGTCGTTATGCAGTGGCAGGGCCCAGGAACAGAGGTCTGGACTGAAGGGTTGGCTTGCTCTATAGAAGCGAACCTCAACCATTTTTCCCCTTGAGTCACATTCAAATGTAAAAAGTGTTGGTGAGCAACACAAGCATAAAACCATCCCTGGGAGGCCAAAAAAGGACTGTTATTGATTATTTGGTAGCCCCTGTGTGGACTGGCAGCCTACAGGAGGCTCTATTTGGCAATACACTTGGTTTTTATGCAACCAAGACTTCCCTCCAAGCTAGAGTTCAAAAATAAGCACCTGCTTTGTGGAGCAACAACCAAAGGGTTGTGAGAAACATGTTACTCATGAGACACTGGTTCGGGATCACTGCTTTATAGCATTAAAATCCACCCTCCCCTGCTCTTCTTTTATAAATTGTAGCACACTCGCCTGCTATGTGCATCCTGTGAGGGAAGGGGGTTGCAGTGAGGGAAGGGGGTTGCAGTGAGGGAGAGGGTTGCAGGTGGGAGCAGCTATGCACCAGGCCCTTCTAATGAATTTATTTGGTGTGGGGGGTGAACTCTTGTTATGCCACTGATTGAATGAAGCTACAAGTAAAGAAAGACATGATGGTTACCAGTTTAATGAGGTATATAGAATACATTGTATAAAAACGCACACCCTGGCCTTCCAAAAAAAAAAGAACACCTCCAGCGAAATTCGCGAATTGGCGAAAAAATTCGCGAAACGAAACGAGTCACGTTTTTGACGAGCGTCGTGTCGTTTTCGACGCGCGACTCGTTTTTTTCGGTGAATTTTTTTTTGTCGAATTTTTGCTGGTGTTTCGCGAATTTATTCGCCAGCGGCGAATCGCGGGAATTCGCCGCAAATTCGCCTCTGGCGAATAAATTTGCCCATCACTAGCGCACAGGTAATCCTAGCAGGGCGCAAATCCTAGCTGGGCGCAAACCTTGCTTTAAGTTTATTTAATGCAGCATGCAATGTTTCGGGGTGCAACTCCTTTGTCAAGCATACTTTTTGTATATAGAATGCACCCATGATAAAAGAACACAGCCAAAGTTGGCTTAGAGTTAGAAGAGGTCACTTACTGTATTAACCTTCTTCAAGTGCATCTTAAACAAAGGGGGTCACCCCCAAAAGGCTATGAATGCAATGCACACAGGGCAGTGACAGGGAATGAAAGAATTCACAGAATTAATAGACTTGACTGCAACTTTTTTTTAGCTTTTTTGTAACTACTCTAAACCATTACAACAAAATTGATTGTCACAAAAAATGTTTTATTCCATTCAATTTTGCAAATTCAAATGTTTAAAACATTAAAATAGCTTGAATGTTTTCTATTGTTAGAATTGTACACTGAATTACAGGAGCCAAAATGCTGAGTTACTACAAAAGCAAAACTTGCATAGTCCTCCACAGAAGGGTGGAAAATGTTTTGATTTAATAACTCAATTTTTTGGAGATTTATTAAAGCCGAGGAAGCAAAAAGTCAGAATCTGAAAATCCATCATCTCAGACCTGCCGAGTTTGTGTATAAGTCAATGGCAGCAGTCCCTATCATATTTTGTGTTTCTGTGGTCTGTGCTGGAATTAAACCGAAAAACTGAAAAATTCTGGCTTTTCCGGGAATAAGCCCGAAAAAATTGTGGAGTTCGGGAAAAAACTATTTTATAGACTTTTTACCTGAACCAAAAAAATTGTGCTTTTTAATAATAAATAAGGTCATATCATGGATTCTAGCATGGTCGGACTTTTTTCATTTGAAAATTTTTAATTTCCATAAATAACCCCCCTAGTCTATGAAACAGGCTGAAAGTCAAGGGCGATCAGCAAACAGAAATCCAATAACAAGCCAAGTCAAAACCAGGAAGTCAGAATAAGAGGCACAAGGAAAGGACAGGACATGGATTTA
>CM044432.1:42142866-42158979 GCA_024363595.1 Xenopus borealis
ATATTTACATAATTTAATCTAAATGAAAACTTACTAAAACTTTGTCAGATTCAGTTGTTACATAACAGTAACAGCTCGGATATATTTTAGGAATTCTCCCAGATCCCAAACTCTTCCTCTTCCCCAGTTTGCATTTCAAATAATTTATAATGACTTGTGTGTATAAAATGCTTTATACATGACAACCAGCATCCAAAAAGTTGAATGGCAGCAAAGTGATGAGATGAGTGAGGTCAGTGCCTAAATACAGGGTTGGTACCTAAATTTGACTGCACTACGTTGTCAATTTAACATTTTAATAAAATATTTTTATTAAATATATATAAAAAACAGTTTGTACGATATGTCCAGTTATTAAAGAATGAATATGTGGTGAAAGTGTACCAGCCTTTACCTTACTGGGACTTGATCCCACCAATGATTTTGAGGGGATACATCTTCACTGTGATTTTAGTAAAATTATACAGAGAGACTTTATTTTTTAGTAAAACTATACAGAGACCAGCACAGTGTATAAGAAATATTTGTGCAGATTTGTAGGAGCAGGCCAGTCCATAATAAAAATATTAAAAAAATTATGCAAATAATAAAGTTACACAAGAGTAATAATACAGTACAAAACGACATTAATTAATCCCATTGCATGTGTATGCATTTCGAGGAATCAAGGGCCTTTCTTCCAACTTAATACTTGCACGATTTTTGCTTCACTACAATCAGCTCATTGAAATTCCTTAGAACAGTGTTGCTAAGAGATCCCGTTCATCTGGCCAGACCCTTTGATTGTGTTTATTGCTGACAAAGCCTGCCAAAATGTATACCGCCCCAGGCATCAGTTTACCATTTCGGTTGATGACATGCCAGTCCAATCATAGAATGATAAAATAAAAAGTTGCTTAAAAGCCTTACTCACAAAGCCAAGATAAGATTGCTTCAAACTCGTTCCACCCTTGCTTCCAAATGCTTCTTCAACCTTTACCATAGTATAGGGATATAATAATAATAAAGGCGGGGAGTACTTTCATTCTCTTCTTCCAACAATGGATGTTCCACCTAGCTCCTTCTAGGGTTTTGGGTTGCTAGAAGATAATATCAATTACAATAGCAAGCATAACCTGTTATCATGTTGTCAATGTGGATAAATAAGCCATTGAGCTGTCTGAAACTCCTTTCTCATCGACCACAGGAAACACGCATCTGCTACACACCAGCACAAGACATTATAAATATTGCTTCAATCTATGCAGATGTAAATTAGTTTTCATGAACTATAAATAGACTCTGAAGTCTACTGGGTTAGGAAGCAATGATCGAAATAACTAATGTGCAATGCCTAATTGTGTGAGTTTGGAAGGGCCATAATAATAAATAATAAACAGTTTAAAGACAGATTTATGGGTAAGGGAGGAGTTATTAGCAGCGCTTTTATGAGTAAGGACTTTATAGGAGAGGACAAGAATTTTAAAGAAATTTTTAAATAGTTGAGAATGTGCAGAAAGTGAGGACTAAAACATTACATGTACTGCGTGTACATATTACATGTACTGTACATGTTTTTTCCTTACTTTTAGAGTTTAATATTATGTTTCTTTCTAAAACAGAGTAAAGCATGGCTAATACTTTTAGCATCAAGAATTCTGAAATCCACATGCTGCATGGTTTATTAGTAGTGCAAGCTGCTGAATGGATTGCTTTATCATCCCCTTAAATTGTTACTAATGAAGACTGCAGCATGAGGATCTCATTGGCGTGAGTGAGCAATGCTCTAAGGGAGCTTACAGACGAGTGTCTGAAGCTGCGCTCCCCTGTGTTCCGGTTTAATGCTTTCAGCCGCAGGGGAGCGCAGGAGCAGACACTTTTTTCTTTTCAATGGGGCTGTACTCACACAGGTGCATGTAGGCTCCGAACGCAGGAAAAATACAGCATGTTGCGTCTCAACCTGCATTTGGCGCTTACATGGGCCTGTGTGAGTACAGCCCCCATTGAAAAAAATTGAAAGCGTCTGCTCCTGCGCTCCCCTGCGGCTGAACGCATAAGACCGGAACGCAGGGGAGCGCAGCTTCAGACATTTATATTAGCCATAAGAAGACACTTTTATTAGAAAGGCCATTCTCTTTGACTTTCAGATCAAAACAAAAGTATAAAATCTATTTAATACTCTATTTAATATGGAGGCTTCTGCAGCACGGGGATCCTGATTTCAATCCCAGCCAGGACACTATGTGCATGGAGTTTGTCTGTGAGGGTTTCAACTGGCTGCTGATTACCTCTAACACTCCAAAAACACAAAGGAAGGTTAGGTCGTTTAAAGTAGTTAAATTGTCCATAGTGTGTGTGTGAGTGGGATAGGGACCTTAGATTGTAACTCTACTGGGGCACTGACTAATGTGAATGATATTTTATCTCTAAAGCAATGTCCAATGTGTTTCATTAGTTTGTCAAGAGATAACCTTGGAAAGCAGTAAGGAAGCTGTCTGAGGTAACATCATATGTGGAGTGTAATGGCAAGGAAAGCATCATCAACAGAGATAAGGACAGAGACAGATGAGAAGATTCGGGGAGATATAGTCACCCAGCGACAAATCTCCTCTGCTCTGGGTGACTGATCTCCCCGACCTTCTTCTTCGGCTATAATCTAAATAGCTGGTGGGATTGCACTCGGAGCCCAAGGTTGCCTCAAGAGGAAACAAGCTCTGAGTAAGATTCTAGACAGCAGGGAGGTAGTTAGGGGAGATTAGTCACTCGAAGAAGAGGCAATTTGTCGCTGGGCGACTAAATCTCCCCGACTCTTCTCGTCTGTCTCTGCCCTAAAGAGAAGTGCCTCAGATGCTGGTACCAGAAGACAAACACAAACCTCCAAGCTGACCCTCACTAGAGGAGGTAATTAAAGGGGTGGTTCACTTTAAGTTAACTGTTAGTATGTTATTCAATTGCTAATTATAAGCTACTTTTCAAGTGATCTTTATTATTTATTTTTTTATAGTGTTTTTAGTTATTTGATCTTTTCTTCTAACACTTTCCAGCTGTCAAATGGGTGTCACTGACTAGAGACGTGCGTGTCAAGAAAAACTCAACCTGCTCCCAGCCCCCAATCCATGCCTGCATGCACCCGACTTTTTCCTCCCATTTATAGACCCACCCCCACTGGTGATGTCACAAAAGGGGCCTGGTGGACAGGTGCACGTTTATAAAACCGGAAGTCAGCAGTCAGAAGGCGGCTGTGTAAGGTGGGGAGAGCAGACAGAAGAGCTTAACCTGAACCCAACCACAACCTGCAAATGCTCTGTTAGGCTACAAATTTATTGTTATTGCTACTTTTGTATTAGTCATCTCTTTATTCAGGCCTTTCCTATTCATATACTAGTTTCTTATTCAAATCAGTGCATGGTTGCTAGGGAAATTTGGACTCTTTGGGCAACTTCATAAAACACAGTGCTCCAAGTTCCATCCCACCAATGATTTAGATTCTAGCAGGCGGGAAGGCTTTTCGGGAAGATTTTTCCCCCGAATAAGAGGCGCCATGCGACTAAATCTCCCCTAATGATCACGTTTGTCTCAGCCCTAAAGGGTTTATTTTGATATTGTATATTTGCTTCACTGAAGATACTAGGACATACTATATGTTTTCTTATTTGGTCCTTAAAAAAGTTAATTTAGTGCAATGTTCTAAATGGGTCATCAGCATTGCGCATACAAGTGGAGTAAATATACACACACATACAAAGGGACAGTTCATCTTGAAATGAAGTGATATTTTTGCTTTTAGCTCCATAGCTCTCAAGTTTGGAATTTAAACTTGCCTTGTTGCTAGGGTCATACACATCCTAGGAACCAAGAAAGTGATCTCCAGATTGAAAATAATTTGGATATTATTTGAAAAATCTAATTTTGCCTAATGATAGAAAATATAATTCTAGGCAACTTCTCAAGTTTTCAGTGGTTTTAAAATGTCTTTTCTCTGGGGTTTACTTCTGCTCCATTGTTTGAAAAGGGGCAGATGATTACTGCTTTCTGGTAGATTTGGCACATCATTCCCCTAATTAATGCCAGTCTTGCACATGCTAAGCATCCCTTAAAATGATTTGCAAATCTTGCCAACTTTACATGGTGCAATCCCAGCTTGCCTAAAGCTAATTTGTCTTGCAACTTGATGACAATGATTACACTGACCTCCAAGTGGAGTATATTAACTACAGCATCAAAAGAAAGCCAGACTCTCCTGCTGTAAACCAGATCCTTCCTATTTTCCTTTCTAGTTTAATTGCCCCAAATAAGCATAGTTCACAAACACATCAAAGGCTGGCAGGCAATAAACTGTCCTTGTTCCACTTAAAACTATCACCTTCTAAAATGGCCACCATATCATTAATAGCTACCTGTATTCCATCAAAATGCATTCCAGATGTTGCTGAACTACAAATCTTAGTAGTCAAGAAACAGCCAACGTTTGTAGGGCCCACAAAATCATGTGGACTACAGGTTGTGCATTTTGTCTTCCGATTCACTCAGTGAGTTCTGAGTTACTGTACTGTACCTAGTTGTGATCAGGTAGAAGAAGAGAGACTGTGCCCAAGATATACTTCATTACCTTCATAGTTTATTTCTGTTACAAGAGGTACAGATGTTCAGAAATAAATATAAGAGAGAAGAAACGATGCAGTCATGCAATGCCCAGCCTGAATCAAAGGAAGAATATACAAACAAGTATTGATAGCGTTTACTGTGTTTTATTATGATGTTATTGGGCAATGGCCTGGACGGTAAAAATGATGGTTGATCTCAATGTTATTATTCAAGCAAAAAAGGTAAAAATATAGGAAGGCCAGTATTTTTTTTCTAGAAAAGGTTGCAACCAAGGTGGGACTGGCTCAGTGGGACACTGGCAAAAACCCCGGTGGGCCCCGACCACTATGGGTCCCCGCCAGACCAGACTCCCTCTCCACATAGGCAATACTACTATAAAAATACAATTTGTGGCGCCGCTCGGTGCGCTTGTGCGCCCAGCACATGTGACAGTAAGGGGGCTGCGTTTGCGAATGCATGCCAAGCCACGCCAACCGCGCATCACAAGGAGGAGGTGGGGGGGCCTGGACGGCAGTGCCAGTGAGCCCCAGGGCCCCCAGTCCGACCCTTTTTGCAACCCTAGCAATGACACGTGAAGCAGGGGGTGTTTTTCCTTCCTGCTTTTTGAGAAACCCTACAAACACTAAATTGCGGATTCGTATGAAAATATGCACAAAAGCATTTTCACACATTTTTGCAATTTGAGTGTTTTACCTTTATCTTTTCACTAGCCACATGAGCATTGCGTTTAGTGGAGTAGACCTTTGGACAATTTGGCAACATATTCAATGAGCCAGATCTGGTGTTGCAATGATTGTCCAAAGAAGCACGTCACATAAAGATACCATGAAGTCCATTCAGCAAGATTTTCTGGATAAGGGGTTGTCCATAATATGGATCATTATATTTTCAGGTGTTTAATTACTAAAATCCAAAAATGTCTCATTATTTTCTTTTAACTACTGCGACCAAACTCCCGTCCACGTTTTTACTGTATGTATCAATAAATTAACTTGAACAAATCTGATGTGGGAAAAGACTCAATAAATCATGAAAAAATCCAAATTGTGTGATTTTTTCTTTTGAAATTATTGCTAAAACCCCCCACAAATTATTCGTATTCTCCTACGAAACCCAGTGCAAATCATATATTCCATCGTAAATGGGACATCTGCATTGACTTCTACATGACCTTGGCAGGTTTGAGGTTGTGTACTTTTTTATTCTGACTTTTAGCGGCCTCAGGGTTTAATAAATCACAAAGAAGTGGCAGGTTATTTTCCACAAAAAAATTGTGTTTTCCTCTTTAAAATGCCAACCAGAAAAAAAAACGGACTTTAGTAAATAACCCCCTCAGTCTGTTAAAAAATCAGTTAAACAAAAAAAATAAATAAACCCTTTAGGAATATTTTGCCTTCTATAACGATTAATTATATCTTATTTGGGAAAAAGTACAAAGTTCTGTTTTATTATTTCAGAGAAAAATGTAATCATATTAGAAAATGTGAATTGTTTTAATAAAATGAGTGACTTTCTATAATTCAGAGTTTTTTAAATACATGTATGGGACCTGATATCCAGAATGCTCGGGACTTGGGGTATTCCGTATAAGGGATCTTTCCATAATTTGGATTTTCATGCCTTAAGTCTACTAGAAGATCATGTAAACATTAAATAAACCCAATAGACGGGTTCTGTTCAAATAAGGATTAATTATATCTTAGTTTGGATCAAGTACAAAGAACTGTTTTATTATTACAGAGAAAAAGGAAATCACTTGGAAAAATTTTGATTATTTTGATAAAATGGAGTCTATGGGAGAAGGCCTCTCCGTAATTCAGAGATTTCTGTATAAAGGGTTTCCAGATAATGTATCCCATACCTATACCAGGTTTTTGGATAACACATTCATACCTGTATATTCAAACTCATGACCACGGTTACACCCAGATCTTTATTTCAAGTGTAGTATTATATTAAAAAAATAATTCTCAAGAAAGTACCCATTGGAGACTGTATATTAAATAACAAAGGTTACTCATCATCATTATATTTGCTACCATTATTATCATCATCATCATTATATTTGCTACCTTATAAATGGAGGCTTGTTCTAAGTTCTTCTGCAGGTAGCCACTAGTGTTTGAGTTTCATGCAACAGTACATACAAAGAACCTTGCTTGTTCCAAAGGCCATATACTTTCCTGCCTGTGAAGGAAATGTATAGAAAATATGTTATCAACCATCATTATATACATGTCACATTAACGTTAAGGAACATTAACACCAAAAAAATGAATGTGTTTAAAAAGAAATACAACATAATGCACTGTTGCCATGAACTGGCAAGGGCACGGACACACGGGAAGTCGCCTAGCAACTAATCGCCTCTTCTTCGGGGCGACAATCCCTCCTAGCTGCCTTCCCCCTGCCTTTCGCCTGCTAAAATGAAAATTTGCAACTTCGGAAATCAAAGCACTGTGAGTGCCATTTTCTCATTATAGAAAGCGAAAGGCAGGGGGGGAGGCAGTTTGGGGAGATTGTTACTCAGATGAAGAGATGAAGAGGTGATAAGTAGTGATGGGCGAATCTATCCCATTTTGCTTCGCCCAAAAATTTGCGAAAAATTGCAATTTGCAAATTCGCGAAATGAGTCGTGTCTCGTAAAAAAACGCGGCGAAAATGACGGGTTTTTTAACGCCAGCGAATTTATGCCAGGCGCATTTTTGCTGGCGTTTCGCGAATTTATTCACCGGTGGCGAATTGCGGGAATTCGCCGCAAATAAATTCGCCCATCACTAGTGATAAGTCGTTAGGTGACTAAATCTCCCTGAATCTGCCTGTGTGATCTTACCCTAAAACTGGTGTGCTTGCTTTAGAAATACTACCATAGTTTAATAAGCTGCTGTGTAGCAATGGGTGCAGCCATTCAAGCACAGGATATACAGTAGATAACAGATAAGAAACCCATTGTATACTACAGAATGTAGATGTTATCTGCTGTGTCTCCATTGCTACACAACAGCTCGATTATATAAACTACATTTGTGTTTCTAAGCAAACACACCGATTTTACCAGTGCAGCACAACAGTACATTTTATTTCCATTACTTTACAACACTTTCATTTTTTAATGTTACTATTCTTATACAGTTTCACACAATATATCCCATGGTGTTCAAGGTTAAGAAAGGATATTTTTTTACCTTATGAGGGAATGAAAAAACAAATATACAGTATAAATCAAGAAATGCAAGATGATGTCATTCTCTTAAGCAGTAGTGTGTAAACATGAATGTCATTGTAATTCTTGCATGAAATAAAAGAAAAAAAAAGAGAATGAAAACCTTGCTTTAATCTTGCAAATCAAGAAGGATGGTGTAAACAGTACCAACTTCTAGTTTGCCTCATGGAGAATTTTCTTGGAAGAAAGCTATGCAGCAGTAACAAGCTGGATTAAGCTGTATAAAGTATTGGATACAAGGGAGCATTGTTGTGCCATGTCATATGGTATACACTTTGTTTGATTTTGTAGTGTGGTTGAGCTGTCCCTCAATAATCCTACCCATTTTCTGAGATCTATTAGAAAGAGGGAGTTATTGGTATGGTGGCATACAGAAAGCTGCCTGTTTGTTCCTCATTAATAGTATTTCGTAAACTCAAACTTGTTTCCTGAGAGCCGCCTACATTTTTTTTTCAGCAATCCTATTTAGCTGTTTAATACACTGGTTGCATCCCACATTCTAAAATCAAACCCAGAATTTGATTTGCCTTCATTTGAGCATCAACCAGCTTGGCAACCAAGATGAAAAATCCAGTGCTGAATTTGCTGTGTTTATTCTTGGATAGAATGTTATATTTTATGACATTTAAAGCGAATGCCCAAGAATCTTCCAAAGAGGATAAAAATGCCAACATTTATGAAGTGTCTCTCTTTAAAAAAGGTGACCTTCTGGAAGTTCCAAGGACCCTCTTTGTTCATTTTGGAATTTATTTGGGAGACAACAAGGTTGCCCATTTGATGCCCGATATTCTTCCAGCTTTTTCTTCAGAAAAGTCCCAAATTCAGCAAGTTGTGACAAATAAAAGGCTAATAACGGGTGTCATTGCTAAAATGGCTAGCGTTAGAGTAGACTCTGTGCAGGATTTTGCCTACGGTGGAACCATCATAATTAACCATATGGATCACAGAGTTACAAGTAAGCCTCTGCCTCCTGAAGAAATAGTCATGAGAGCTGAGAAACTAGTTGGCGTTACAGAATACAGTCTGCTGTGGGACAACTGTGAGCATTTTGTAAATTACTGCAGATATGGCATCTCTGTGAGCTTTCAGACTGACCAGGTAACTTAGAGCTTGTATTATTTTTTATTATTGTACTCTGACCATTACTTTGTATAAAGTGGATTACACTATTAAAATGGAAATTGTATGTTTTTGCCTTGAATACCTGAAATTCTTTCACTAATCCAGTTTCCTTTTCCAAGTTAGGTGTCATATTTGGGGAATAGAATTTCCTATTTGTAGAATAAGAAACACATCCAGTTTTCATATACAATGTTTTATAAGCACTGCAGAGTATTTTCCTCTGCCTTGTTAATGTCTTACACCATTTTATGAGTAGACACAAGACACTGGTTTGGCAACTAAAATATATGGGGCTAAACCAAACAAGTGTCACCAGAGAAGCTTATTAATGAATGCTACAGGCAGAATGGCTTATTAATGAATGCTACAAGCAGAATGGCTGATGCTAAACATTAAATAATGAAATAAAGGCATAAATGTGACACCACAACAACTAAATCCTCCACGAGTTAAAGAGGTGCCAACCTCATACAGCCTGGGGCAAACAAGAGTCACAGGTAAAGAAGCACAGATACACTAAAATAAGTTGTGTATTATACATGAGCAAACAAAATCTAGCCCATGCTATGCATAATACATGATTTATTGAAAATTATTGTGTCTAGCTCCCAATATTTTTCTACAGCATTAATTGGCAGAACTTGGACTTTCATTTGTTTGAAGTTTGTCGCTGAGCTTTCATTTGAAGGTATACAGATCTTTTAGGTTAAATTGAAGCCAAGTTACTTAACTTTTAATTGTAATAATGATAGTTTTACAAAGAACAAAGAAACATTCCCATTTCTAAGAATAGTTCCCCTTGTCTACAGGGATACCCCATACCCTGGCAGTATGACATAATTCCATCTTAGCCTCTTCTGCAGCCTGTGCATATATTTAGGGGGTTATTTATTGAGCTCCAAATTTAGGACTTTTCAGGGGAAAATAAAAAAAAAATTCTGAAAAAAAAAACTTGATTTCTTTCGGAATGTATTTAGATCCGATGGTCTGATGATAAAAGTACTCCAACTCAGACCTGCGAAAAACTTGTAAAAGTCTGTAGCAGATGTCCCGTTAACAACTGGAAGATTTTCTGAGTTGCACTGGTTTTCCGAAAGAATCGTAGCTTTCAGAAAATCCGAATTTGATAAATAACTCCCGTTTTTCTTACACAGCATACAATGATCACTTTGTTACTTACCCAGACATTTTATTAAAACTATTTGAGTTATCAACCTTTTTTCTTATAGAAATACCTTAGCTAAGATGCTTTACCTTCATTCAAGAAGCCTAGCCTTTGCTTTATCCAGTTCATCCAGTACAAGCCCAGATATAACTCTTTCAATACAGATTCAAGGAAAAATGGGAGGTTATCTGCACATAGAAGGATATGATAAGCTAAACTTGGAATTAATATTGCATTGGTGAATTTCCATTGATGCAGTATATTACCTTAGTTGATAATAATATAAGGACATGTTGATATAAAAAATATTAGTCCAAAAAGAACACTCTTCTTAAACCAGTCACCCTGCTCCACATACTCCCCAGCTAGACTAACACCATGTACTGTAGCAAGCAACCCATAGAGTCATGAAGATAAAGATCTCTGTTGATTTGATGAATATGCTGTAGCTTAAATGGTCTTTCCAAAACTTGCAGCACAAGGTGACATTATAGCATACTGAATGAATTTTACATTGTTAAGAATAGAGCAGATGCAGATTTGACTTTCTCAGTCATTGAATATTGCCAATGAAAATAGGCTTCATCAACTAAATGGTCTTATGGAGACTGTTCCAAAATTGTCTGCAAGCAATAATGGAGGAATACTCAGGATTTAGAAATTTTAGATCTAGCTGGTTCCTGCTGTAAAACTTATTAAACCCTATTAAGGGACCAAGTCCACTACCTGTACTTAAAGTCATATCATCATTTTTAATTAAAGGAGATTTCAAGTTATCCCTGTACACATAGTTATTCTAATAAAATCCTTTGCCGTATATATGGGTTTCTCCTGCCATTTAAAAGGCAGCTCAGCTGTTATCAAGATGATATGATGTGTTTTCTTAATTGCATAATTTTTACAGTAAAGTTATAGAAACCTATTATGCAGAATGCTCGGAACCTGGGTTTTCCTGGATAATGGATCTTTCCATAATTTGAGTCTTCATACCTTAAGTCAGTGATCCTCAACCAGTGTTTTGTAAGCAATATGTTGCTCACCAAATCCTTGGATGTTGCTCTTAGTGGCCTCAAAGCAGGTGCTTATTTTTGTATTTCAGGCTTGGAGGCAATATTTAATTGCAGAAAAACTATTGTATATGTACTGTCATGTAGATGCTGTAGGGCACCATGCCACATAGGAGCTACCAAATAGCCAATTACAGCCCCCAGACACAGCTCTCTTTGTAGAAGACACCAGACCGTGCTAGGTGCTTCAAAAGGGAAAAAAGATGCATTTTGAGCAACAACACTATAATTTATACCAGCTTTGTGAACTCTACTGCACCTTGATTTAATTTTTCTCTGTAATAATAAAACCGTAACTTGATCCTAACTAAGCTGCATGAATCTTTATTGGTGGCAAAATACTCCTACTGAATTTACTTAATGTTAAATTGATTTTTGATACAAAGTATGGAGATCTCAATTACAGAAAGATTCCTGGAAAACCCCAGGTCTCAAGTGTGCTGCAGAATAAATCCTTTACCTGTGTGGATACCTTTTTGTTTAAATAAGCCAGATGTCTGTATATAATACATCTCATAAACAGGTTAATGGTGCTTTGAAGAATACAATTGTGCCAGAGCTCTCTTTATTCTCTCTGCATATGCTTTAGGTACAATATCCCTTGTTATTGATGGATACAATGTCATTTCTCACTATGAATTCAAGTTTTTTGATTTGCCTTTGCCTGATAGAAATTGAAATTAGGGGTGAATAGTCTTAATAACAGGTGAGGTGCACATCAGGGGAGCTTGCTGAAGGACATGTGGGCTCATTCTAGATTATGAATGAGCTGAAAAAACATTTCTTGAAAGGAAACCCAATAAACAGAAACTGTTTTCATTAAGTTATTTTCTGACTACTGATATAGTGATTTTTTCCAGCCATGCATGTAGATCAACAATGAGAACAAATGTCTTTGGCTGTTGTACAAAGCTACGTGTGAACTGATGGTCTGACAGGTTAGACACAGATATTTCACTGGCTCAAAAATATCCAACTCCAAAGCCTGAAGTGTAAAATGCAGACACAATATCTTCTTTTACTCTAGTGTCAGTTGGCCAATAATAATTGGGTTAATAAATGTAAACTTCGGCTTCATTGTGAAAAAAGGCTATTTGTACAGCTGTGTACAACATACTCTAATATCAGAAGATACACTTTATCTTCCTGAATAAAACACTCCCATTACTACTTTATTCTCAGCTCACATGATAAATTTCCTCTCTTTTGATTTGCTGGCAGTCCGACAAACATTTTTCTTCAATCTTTTGAAAGATATCCTAGGGTTTTTTCTATCAGCATTTCTCCTTCATGCCTCCAGCATGTCTCCACTTAAAGACTATGAGGATGATTTAATAAAAGCTACAGCATTTGCAACTGGTCCAGTAACCTACAGCAACCAATCAGCAAAGAGATGATTTGTCAACATGTGAAAACAATATCCGACTAGTTGCTATGGGTCATGACACCAGGTAATATTACTCTGTATGGCTTTCTGTATGGATTTTAATAAAAGTTTCAAAGAGGAAAAACTATTTATTTAAACTAAATAAGAATAACATTTGCATTTCACAATGTAATATTCCTCCATAAACTGCATTGTGATTTTTAATTCAGCCCTTATAAGAAGTGCTTGAAGGTGTATTAGATTCACAACGCACTGGCGCAAATGATAACATTCAAAAACCTTCTTCCACTGAGGTCGCTAAACAATTTCTGGGTTCGCAAAGCTATATTTAATTTGCACAAGGAAATTTGTTTGCACAAAGGCATAACTATAACATTCCCCCATAGGAGTTTTAAAACCCTCTACTAGCTTCACCAAAAACTGCTTTATCACTCCCAATGGGTCACTTTGAGTAAAGCTGACCATAGACACAAAGACTAAAATGTATGATACAAAGGTTCGTATGATTTTCAGATTGTGTGTGAATTGTCCTGACATTTTTCATACCATGGAGATCAGTTGTTTAGTGGATCGTACAGGTTAGAAGATTTCTGTCTGCTATCAGTAATATCCCTGCATATATTGCCTAGCTGATGATATCAGTGGGTAGTACTGAAGTCATTTAGGGCAAGATACAATCCTAAATTGCATCACCCCTATAATTCCTGCCAATCAGTTCAGATGATGGATAGAAATAATAAAATAAAAATATAATAAAACTTCGCTTTCAATCATAATTACTATAAAAACACACTGCCATACAAAAACTCACTTCTTCACAACCTTAGAACCTTAGAAGCAATGTGGGACCTTGTCCCTAAAACAGCATTTATGCAGAAGGTGGAATGGCGGTATTATACAGTCAAACGGTCAAAGGCAATTTTAATCGATAGTAATAGCTCAAACAGCTAAATAGGTTAATACTAGTGTTAATACCCTTTCCCTCCATTCCATCCGTTTGTGATTAGCTCCCACTCATTCCCCTACGTAGGTAGGCAGGAGTATCATGGGGGAACCGATTGAAAGCTATGTATAGGGGCCATGTATTTCAGGATTGTATCTAGCCCTGAATGACTACAGTAGTAATGGGAATATTATGATTTGCGAATACTAACCTGCAGATGAATGGTACTTAGATATATTGGAAGCTCACACTAAGGTTCCTCTAATTTTTTCTTGTCTTGAATAGTGATGGGCGAATTTATTCACCTGGCACAAATTCGCTGGCATAAAAAAAAAAGCAAGACGCGCATCAAAAAAAGCAATGCGTGTTTAAAATCATGCACATCAAAAATGACATGACGATTCACGAATTCCGCTGGAAATTTGCAAATTTTTCGGCGAAGCGTAACGGGTTAGATACACCCATCACTAGTTTTGAAGCATATATTACAAAATAAAGTTCAACAAAATAGAGTTAGGGGCAGATTTATCAAATTCACATGAAGGATTCGAAGTTTGATCGAATTTTCAAAAAGATTTCGAATTTTCGAATGTTTTTGAAGACCACTTCGACCAGTGAATTTTGAAAATTCGATCGAATAGTTAAAATCACTTTTATTATTCGATCGAATTTTCACTATTCAGTCGTTCAACCAATTGAATAGCGGTAAAATCCTTCGAATTTGAAGGATTTTAATTCCCATGCTATTCCCATGGTCGACCCTTAGTAAATCTGCCCCTAAGTATTTGACTCATATTAATTAGGGTTATAATTACCCATATGTCCAGAAGGTCCCTATTATGTGGGAAAAGACCTCAACAGGTTCTAAATGATTGTGCTTTTAATATTTAAATGTTGGTAGGTAACATTTATCTATAGAGCACCAACATATTTCGCAGCACTTATATGCTTATTGACCACCTTCACAGCTTCTTGTCTAAAAGCAATGTGGAAATTTACCTGCACTCATAACCCTTTTAGCAACTAATGGTGGCCTTAAATGGCCAGATTTAATCTACTGATTTGGGCTCTATAGACTGATTCCAGATTTTATCTGCCCATGTAAGGGGACCTCTTACAGGTCCAACTGACCAATATCTGGCTAAAAATCCACCAGGTATAGATCAGGCTGGTTTGATTTTTCTTTGGATTGGGGACTGCATTGGCATTGATGCTGTCCTTGTTATGACCATTGCAATCTGGTCACATTAAAGCCCAATGCGGTCATATCAGGGAAATATCTTATAGTTTATGGTCATCTTAACTCTGTGCTTGTGTATTTGCAGGTCACTAGAGTTTTAACCAACTCTACTGATATCTAGCAAAGCTCTGGTGCCCCTCTATCTGCTAAATATGCATGCTCTTCTTTTGCCAGCTGACTCCTCTCTTGTATTGTTCTAATGATATCCTTGTGTTTTATGTTTGTGTGTCTGAGAGGAGCATCAATGACTGGTAAAGTAGGATCCTTAGCACATGAGAATATAACAAGGGAATGCAGCTGGGAACACAACTTTATTCAGAGAAACTCCTTGCAAAAAGCACTGTCAAATAAATATATAAAAATAGGATAGATTAGGATAATTAAATTTGATGACTGTCTGACCTTAATAGGCAGAACAGATAAGAGATAAAAGTTTGTAGTATCTTTTTATCTTTGCAGACTACGCATGATAAGTCAGGAAATTGGGTCATAAAAATGTTACTTTATAAACAACATGCTAGTGTGAGAGATAATTGGCTAATTTATCCTAAGATCAAGGATATGCCCTCACCACAAACATTGGCATAGAAAAAAGCCGTACCCACAATTATGACAGAAAGGCTGTCTGCTTGAAATTAGATGAGAGATCAGACTTTCTTTTTCCTAAATCTCAATGGCTCGGTCATTTTTCAGGTAAGCTGAATGTGGGTGCTCGTCCATCATTTCTTCCAGACTCTCTGGGAAGTAGAGTAGATAATTTTCTTAGCTACCAATGTTATTAGCCACTGACTGAGGCCTTTTGTTGACATGACAGGGCCGCCCTTTTGTGAGCTTTGTTCCTGGGGTTTAAACATTTGCATAATGGATTAGCTTTGTCAAAATGCAGATTAATGGATTGCTCTGTTTTTTGCCTTTCTGGTTGATTGAGCTAAACAAGTGGATGCTCCTCTTTAAAAAAGAACTGAAAAGGAGACTAATAGGTATATATTTACATTACAAAATAGGGGTTTAAGCAGAATATAGGCTGTTGTTAGTGCTTGGATTAGTTACAGCAGTTAGAAAGGTATTTTTTGTCTGGAATGCTTGAAACCTGGGTATATCCTTCATGTGGAACATTATGCATTAAAAATATTTATACAGAGCAAAAAAAAACATTAGCATTGTTTTGCTTTCAACAAAGTGTTATGCTATGTTAGGTCACATAAAGTCTACGTGATTATGTTTATGCAAATGCAGATAGATTGCTATGTAAAAAGGCTTTGTCATTTTTTTAGAACTTTCTGGATAATATATTTCCAGATAATAGTTTATTTCTTTTATTTTTTATATGACAATCAGAATGCTAAGGCCAAGATGGAATTGTTTTTTTTAAGATATGAAAG
>CM044432.1:42160928-42171806 GCA_024363595.1 Xenopus borealis
CTTGAAAAATCTCTTTCCAGATGACACTAACAAACTGCAAAAATTCTCATTTTAAAATCAAAATAAGGATTATAACACATAGTAATATACCACCGGCACCAAGTAGGTTATCCTATCATAAAATAAAACTATTAAATACATTATCTACAGCTATATAAAAAAAATGTAACTGGCAAAGATACTGCAGTGTCAATGTTCCACCCACTTTTATGTTAGCCAATCACCACTGACTTTACACCGTGATGTCAAAAGGTTCTCCCCATGTGGCTAGCAAGAAGTAGTGATTAGCTCCAGACAAAGCTTTACTGTGGAGGGCGAGGAACTTTAACTCTAAGGTGAGCACAATGAAATCACTATTAGTAGGACTTATTGTTTTTATTTTTGAAAAAATATTTATTTTGGCCAATTTGAAAGTGTTTTGTGTATCATCCACAAAAAGCAAATGCAGGCAGCCTTGCAATGTTCCGTATATTAAGAGAGGTGACTTGCTGGAAGTTCCTAGGATGCTGTTTGTTCATTTTGGAATCTATTTGGGGAATAACAAAGTGGCCCATATGATGCCGGATATTCTTCTAGCTCTATCAGACGATCCGTGTTCAATAAGGAGAGTAGTAACGAACAAAAGGCTTATCATGGGCGTTCTGGCCAAGGTAGCCAGCATAAGAGTGGACTCTGTGCAGGATTTTGCCTATGGTGGAAATATCTTAGTAAACCACATGGATAGAAGCTTCAACACAAAACCTCTGACTAGTGAAGAAGTGGCTCAGAGGGCAGAGAAACTGCTTGGAGCTACACCTTACAGCCTCCTGTGGAACAACTGTGAGCACTTTGTCACTTACTGCAGATATGGAATGCCTGTCAGCTTTCAGACCGAGAAGGTAAAATTCCTCATTATCAGTCACAGCTCTGATGTATTTATTCACTTTCTTCTGTTTACTCATCTATGTAAAAGTTGGTTGCGCATTATTGTCTGTTGTTACACTCAGGAGCAAATTTACAAAATGCACGTGAATAGATCGTAGTTCGATCGAATATGATCGAATTACGATCGTACAATTTAATCGGAAATTCGAATATTCTAATTTGGCCTCCTCGATCTTTGAATACCGAATTATCGAATAGATCGAATGATTGGATATTTGATAATTCGATCATTTGATCATTCGATGATCAAAGGAATCAAAATTTTAAAAACCTTCGAATGCCTACTTCACCAGATTGAACCTACCGAATCTACCGAACCCCCCATAGGCTTCTCTGACTAAGTCCTGCTCAAATACCATTCGTACGATCGAACGCTTCGATCGATCGAAACATACAATTTTTTCGGAGGCTCGAAGGAAAAAGTGCGATTTTTTTTTTTTGTGAAATCAAACGATCGGCATTCTATCGTAAGATTTCATTGAGAAATCTAGTATCGAGCAAAATGATAGCCTACAACTATTCGATAAGCATTTGATAGTCGTATGCTTATCGAATTTCGAATAAAATCGTAGGATTTTTGGGGAATAATAGTAAATTTGCCCCTAACTGTAGTAAGTGGCTTATAATGTATCCTTATATCAATATACTTTATTAATATAAAACTGACATATTCCTGATATAAAAAGAATAGACAGTAGAAATAAAAGAATAGAAAAGTTAACATGACACCTACAATAAGTGGGGTCGACCCGGGCAAATTGTATTGGCATTCATTGCACTCTGTCAATGCTATTTGGGCAAGAGAGTTTTTTCTTTTTTTTTTTCTAGTCTGCTCTTTGTCTTACAGAATGTGTTTGGATTATATGAGCTGCAAAAAATGCATGGGATCCATTATCTGGAAACCCATTATCCAAAGGCCATCTTCCATAGACTCCATTTCATCCAAATGAATCCAAATTTTTTTAAATGATTTCCTTTTTCTCTGTAATAATAAAACAGTAGCTTGTACTTGATCCCAACTGAGATATAATTAATCCCTTGTTGAAAGCAAAAATAGCCTATTGGGTTTATTTAATGTTTACATGATTTTCTAGTAGGCTTATGGTATGAAGATCCAAATTTCCTTATTCGGAAAACCCCAGGTCTGGAGCATTCTGGATAACATTCAATGGGAAATCAAATAGCTTTGTATTATTTTTTAAAAGACAGAAATTGCATTAGAAGCAGATGTTTATGGGCTGAGTAGGGGTTGTTCTTGTGTTTATTGTGTTGATATGTGAAACCTGGAAGGTAATACTCATTTCCTTTGAAACAATGGAGACTTATTGTAAATAACCTCTACTTTCTTAAAAGTTGTCGACTTCCATTTGTTACAGGATACATAAAATCCAGACCACTATCTGCCAAGGGGCCATGAAGGTGTTACTTCCTTGCAATAAAATGTTTCTTTCTTTCTTTCTTTCTCTTTCTTTTCTTTCTTCCTTCCTTCACTTTTACTTCTTCAATAACAAATGTTAGCAGCAAACACCATAGTCTTTGAAATAACTGAACCGTTAGGATTCCTGCAGCCTAATTGTTGTCCTTATGGTTAGGTTTTTAAAGCTCTGCAGTAAGACATGGCATAAATCATGTGAATTAAGGTTAATATTAAGAAGCATGCAAGTTGCAGCAAACAAAGCAGTTAATACTTTGGTTTCACTTAAAGCATTAATTAACAGGAACAGTCTAGGTCATTTGGACTTTACTACTAACAGCTCGATACTCTAATTTCCAAGGCTTTATAGGACACTCTGCAGTAATTAAACAAGGGAGTTTCCTTATTCCTCAATAGATATCATGCACACAACACAGAAGTTGAGAATAATTCTGTGAGATGAATATGAACATTTATACATGGTAAAATACTAATTAAAGATGGATTATATTCAACATTTTTCAAGTGCACCTAAAATTAGTTTTTTTTTTATTCTTTTTTTTTGTGGGGATGAGGGCGGGATTACTATGGAGTGTTGGAAGGTGATAGTTCAGGGATTTTTTAGGTTATCTAAAACAGAGAGACATTAGATGGCCCATTGAATACAGTGCTGGTGCTCAAGGGGTGAAACATCACCCCTCTTATTTCTAATTCACTAAGGCTTTGAACTGTGCCCAAGTCTTTCTATACTCAGCACCTCACAACAGATTAAAAAGCAGATTTTGTTTTCAAGTACAGCACTGATGGACACAAGGGAGCCTTATCACTAGCACACTACTCACCTACTGGCACTCTGAATGATACACAATGGGCTGAATGATAAATGCATATGTGCCTCCCCAGGACAACCCCCTGATGGGTGGGTGAGGGGTGGCAAGTAGGGGCCCAGAAAATGTTGCTATGTGGGACCCCATGATTTCTGATGTCAGCTCTGACTGTGTATAGTGGAGCTGTATACACAGGAGTGGTCAGCTCCTGCAATGAACCCTAAGTTGAACAACATTCATCATGCTCTAACTGGGACATCAGGGGGGGGCACTAAATACATACAGGGCCCCCTTTGCATTGACTTTGTTTCCCTAATCAGGCTTGGACTGAGTCTGAGAGTCAAAATAGGCACTGGCATTTCAGGTATACAGAGACCCAAACAGCCCCCACCAGCCCACTAAATACTGAGATTATATGGCACATTATAGCAGCCCCTCTGGCATTTGCCAGAACCCACAATACATACAGAAGTATATATTGTATAAATATAGGGATACAAGAAGTGATATAAGAAGTCCAAAGTTGTGTTTGTCCCATTAAGATGTATACCAGTTGTATTATTATGAAATCTTTATATGCATGTTCTGAAATTTGTCAATAACAGTTATATCTTCAATCCCAGAGAGAAGAGCATCAGCAAGAGTAATGTGATTGTCTCAGTCCAGAACCTGACTATTGAATTGCTGAATTTATTTACCAAATTGACCATATTGATTTTATTTTGCAGTTCTGCGAGACAGTAAAGAAGATCATTCGAGATCGGAGAAGCATTCTACTTTCTGCTGTCATTGGAATGGCATCAGTACTTTGTATGGGCTTTGGACTTTGCACCATCCTTCCCAGTTTCTTCATTACCTTTACATTGTGGATGGCCAGCTAACCATACAAGACAGCCACTTATAAGCATTGTCCATAATTCAGAGAGTATATTCTCCTAGAATATTACTGACTAAAAGGTCCCCGTTGGCACTGCATGGCCTTGTCCCACCCTGAGCTGAGCCCTCAATGTCTGAAAGAAAAAAATTGTTCAGCCCTACCATTACCATGTTTACATTTGATGTATATGATCACGGTTTAAGCAAGTTTTATTTACTTCTATCCTATATAGTTCATGTATGGCGGGAGTTATGCTCATGCAACAGCCTAGGGACAAACTGAGGCATCCATATTAAAATGTACACATTGGCCATTCTTCTAAAGTGTGTGTCAAAAGGTTGCCATTGCAGTACCATTACTACTTACAATTTTATGTGACTGTAAACTATGTAAAAGCGATCTATAATATTAACTGCTATGTTATGTTGCTCTTTTTAACTGTAAACTTTAAAATATTTGGCAAAGCTTTATTAGTATGGACTACAATCTGCTGCTTTTCTGGGTTATGCTTAGAAACAGTACAATTTGAGAACCTGACAAAAGTGGGAATTCAAGCAAAATAAATAAAAATCCTCCAACCTGTTACAAAGCAAGCTTTAAGGCTAGTACCAGATGATGCAGACGATTGCAGAGAATCCCCTGCCCTGCTGCTCCCCTTGTCTTTTGAAGGCAGGGCAGATTTCCGCATGAAATGCAAAATGTTGTGTTTTTTCACCAAAATCTACCGTCTCTGCCTGTGCCCGAGCAGTGACAATGCTTCAGAATGTGGATGCAGGCAGAGCAGGAGTGACGGAAGTGAACCTCTTCTATGTTTCTCATTTGTCTGGCCCTAGCATTAGTGAGAGTTCTGGGCAATACTGAATGATACCTCACGAACAGAGTGAAACCATTTTTTATTTATAGAGTGCTGGTATATATATTTGCAATATAATAATAATGCACAGGGGACAAGCATTGCAATGAACACTGCAATAAACAGACAGAAGATGTAGAAGGTCCCTGTCCTTTAGATTTGTAGCACTTTAATAACACAGGTATGTCTTGTTTTTATGATATAATATTATATATTATGATAATAATATTATATATTTTGTCTTCCAATTATGGTTTGTTGCAGGGACAACCTTCAATACCACAGCACTGCAGTACTTACCTACAGTACGTCAATGAGCACAGTGTGCACAGATATCATTTGCTATTTGGCAGTGACTGAAAGTATATTCTGTGTCATCAGTTGTAAAAATGCATTTATTAAAGATTTTCATGTTTTAAATTTGGTTTTGTTGTCAATCCAGTATTAATGCTTTGCTTCACCTAGGACAATGATTGCCCCCGACGATGGGTTTGATGGAGAGGTGCAGGTTTTAGGTGAGACTATCTGATAAAAGATGAATGATATGAGCTCTGATGTGCTTACTGCTTCCGTATTCTGAGGTTTTACGTTTATTTGCTCGCAAGGCACACAGCTTGCACTCAGGGCTAAAACCCCTATGTTTTTCTGCTGTCAGACATAGGTCAGAGCACTAACCCAGGATTAAGGCAGCAACTGAGGGTCTCATTATTTTAATTGTGTAGAGCTGGTTTAAAATAAAAAATGTACACTAGAAGTATCTGATGCATACTTGGGATGGACTTAACAGACGATCTATGAAATATTAAAATTGGTTACAGAATATAAAAAAGGTCTAATTGTCATAAATTGGTGCCTTTTTCATTCATTTTCAAGTGGGAATGTCCATTCACAATTTATTTTCTTACTGAATGAAAGAGACTAATTCCAATCAAGTTTCCAGTATACATTCATTCAATGTTGCAATGGGTTTTAAAAATTATTTGTAGAGGTAATGAGAAATGAAAGCAGCATTTAGTACGCCTTAGGGTTGGGGCAGATTCGGGGAGATTTAGTCACGTGGCAACAATCTCCCCCGATTTTTAAAGTGGCCTGATGTTGCCTCACTAGAAAACTTCAGGTAAAGCCAGTAGCACACTGATATTCTTGTGAAAGCAATGAAGTGGTTTATTTATTTAGCCCATGAGCCTGGCTTGATAAAGGACTCAGTGGAGTCCGAAACGTTGCCCTCTTTTTAAATAAACCACTTCATTGCTTTCACAAGAATATCAGTGTGCTACTGGCTTTACTTTTCATGGCAATTTTGGACCTGAAGGGCAGGCGAAGGTCATCCAGTTTGAGCACCTGGGAGATTTTTTCATGGGCTAGAGCACTTCGAGACTTCTAGGATAGAAAACTTCAGGTAGCTTCAGAAATCGAAGCCCCTCAAGTGCATTAGCGAAAGCGATTCTTCATTCAAGCAGATGGAAGGCAGGAAGAAGGCAGTTCGGGGAGATTGTCGCCTCGCAGAAGAGTCGATTAGTCACTAGGCGACTAGATCTGCCGTCTGCCGCAACCCTAAAAGTTCTCTGTTTCTTACTGTAACGCAATGAAACAGAAGTCATTTCTCCAGGTCTGTAAATCAGCTGGCTTCTGCTACAATGTTCCAGGAGTCAGAAACTGCAGCACTGTGTTTTAGGACTCTAATCCATGAATCATAAAACAGGTGAATTCAAAACGTGACCAAACTTTATGTGGGATTTGTTTATATTGCCGGGACAAATTGGCTGCAGTTTTAACAGGATTTACCTGTTGCTGTAACTGGTCGGACCAGAAGTGATTCATATGCACCTGCCAGGGCTGTGTCTGTAAATGGTGCCCTGTCCTTCCAGTGTGAATCATTATAGTCTGGGGCACTAAAACATACAATGGGCACCAAATGTCACAAAGGTCACATAACCTATCCAAAAAAATGCAATGCATTTCTGGGATTCAACGTTATATTTACTTCCTGCCCTATACTAGACTATTTACAACGTACTGAAATATTCCACAGGACATCTAAGGTGCGGCAGCAAAAATGGGGCCTACTTCTATTGACACTAACTCGTTATGCTCCAAATCAAACCTAAATAAGTGCTTGACTGTCTCTGCCTCTAGACAGCCAATGTTGGCTTTCAGTTCTTGATAGTGGCTAGTCTTCCAAGAAAAATCTGTGTGGGGGTCAGTAATGCTTCCCTGACCAGGGAAAAAAAGAGCTAAGTGATTGCTATTGCAGTCCACTTTAACAAAGATAAATGCACTTTCTCAGATTGCATCCGTAACCTACCAGTAAACCAAATACATTCATTGTACCTTAACCTTTAATTTATGCAAAGTCAGCATTGTATCTGGGTTGTAACTGCCTTGGATGTGTCATATTATATCATGCCATCTTATTAATGTGCTATCAATTATAAAAGTTAGAGGGCAAAGGAGAGGAAGTGTTACACCTTAAAAGTAAGTTCTCAGCATGAGGCATAGGTCATAAATAGTCACAATTATCCATAGCTGCTGCCTGTTGAGGCAGGCCTGTAAGAGACTTTTCTTTAATGCAATTTGCACTGTGATTTTGAAAAGCTGTAAATAACCTGTCAGACAGAGTCTGATATTAATGGAGGAGCAGATATCTAGGAATCAACAGAAAGGGCTCCTCCGCTCAAAAACGTTTTCCTTCTTTTTTTGGCATAGTGAAAGAAAATGTAATTGTGTTTGATTTGGAAATCCATAGCAGCCTACACAGGGTTGATACCAGTTGAGAAACACTACACGGCTAAGACTAAGGAAAAGGACTTACTTCTTTTGTTGTTTGGTAATTGTAAATAACTTTCCATATACAATCATTATTTCAGTTGCTTTAAAGTTGTTGGTAAATGTAAGTGAAAGCAACACTTGTTTATACCCTTTTGTTTTCAGAGTGTGATTCTATTAAATATTAAATCAGGTGTCCGTTCTCTTCTAGTTCTTTTTTATCTGATTTTATCGGCTGGCTTGCAACATTGTTTCTGGAAACAGAGCCAGGAGCTGTAAACAATAAACATATGTCTTAGGCCCTGGGCAGGCCTGGATTTTTGGCACGGCCATAAAGGCCTAGGGTGGCAGAAATTCAGGGGCGGCATGTCACTCACCCAACTAGTTATGCGAACTGGACATGTCCATAAGATTTGCAAATCTGCCACACACCAGTTTCCAGTGCTGTTCTGGATGCGCAGGAAGGAGAGGGAGATGATGAAGGGGAGGGGGGGTGGCACAATGAAGGGGAAAGAAGTGGAGGAAGCAGGAAAGAGGGTGGGATGATGAACAGAGCCCGCTTAGGGGCACTCGGTATATAAGTCCAGGCCTGGTCCTTGGCACACAGAGCATTGGCTCTGCTTTGTGTTTTTTTCTTCTGCATCTCCCTCTAGCTGTACTGACATTCACAGCTTCCATCTGCTTGTCACCAGACATGGCAGTTTTTGCAGGTTTCAGGCAAATCTTGCCTTCCGCTGGACTCCATGGAGCTATAAGCAGGTAATATCTGTGACTGTCAGTACGGCTACAGGGAGATACAGAAAAGAGAAAGCACAGTCAATATTCTGTATGTCCAGTCATGATGTGTGGGTCAGGAACAGGTCTGGACTGAGATTCAAAATAGGACCCAATATTTCAATTACACAGAGGCCCAAACAGCCCCCCGCCATCCCAGTAAAGGTGGCCATACACGGGCAGATAAAGCTGCCGATATCTGTCGTTTAGACCAATTTGACAGCTTATCTGCCCATGTATTGGGGCCTCCGATGGGTCTTCCCGACCGATATCTGGACACAATATCGGTCGGGAAAGTTGGATTTCCTTCTGACAGACCTGTCCATTGCACTAGTCATAATCTGATCATTCAGCTATAGGGCCAAATGTTCAGATTGCCCCGATATAGCCCTGCCAGTTAGTGGCATATCGGGGAAAGATTTGCTCATTTGGTGATGTCACCAAACAAGCGGATCTTTGAATCTATGGCCAGCTTAAATAGTGACTGTCTATGGTGTCTTACAGCAGCCACTAAGACATTTGCCAGAACCCACAGATTGCCAGTGCAGGGCTGGTCAGGAAAAACTCAACCTGCACCCAACCCATACCCACATCGTCTTGCTACATACAAATACATTTTCTGTGTCACATATCACACTGAGTTGTAGGACAACCTGCACATCACTGCGCAGGGCCAGGGTCAAAGTCAGCATTAATGTATTGCTGTACTGCTTCCTATATTCAACAGCCTTATAAATAACTTACCCCCACACCCATCTTCCCAGTGTACTTTCTTCACCTCCTCCATAGAGATGTCATGAAAACCCAAATTAGCAGCAAAGTCCTGTATCCTGTGCCCTAAGTGGAGTATAATTTGGATTGTGATTGTGATTGTCTATGGCAACATACAGCAGCCCCTCTGGGTAAGAACCCACAGATTCCTAGTCCAAGCCTGACTGTAACTTATGATAGGAGCACTAGTCTATGGAACGCTATGTACTGTATAGGTTTTCCACCTTTCTTATAGTTAAACTTCAGACTGGGGGCGGGATAGTGATGCTGTGGGGGCAGGACCATGATGTTGTGGCGGTGAGACTTGACATTGCATGGGTCAATTGTCAGGGACAGGGCTATGACGTGGCAATCTGCCAATTAGCGCGCCAATCACAGCAAAAATTCCAAATTATGAATACCATGTAGGCAGTTTTGACATGGGCAGCCCTTCAAAAAAACCAGGCTATCTGAGTCAAAACCAGACAGGTTGCAAAACTAGTACTGTATCAATATATTTTATGCTAAAATGATGATACATGCTGAAAGTGTAAAAGAATACATACATGTATGTATGTACAGTAATATTTAAATACATGGAGTGATAATATTTATGAAGAGCTTGTACCTTTTTTTGGGGACAACATGACTAATGTAGGATCAGAGCTACGGTTTGTGCTGTGTATGTCAGAAATGAAATGTGTTGGCTTATTAGCTGTAGTTTCCTTTGATCAGCAGACATTTACATATCATATATAAAAGTACTAGAGAGAAGCAACCTGTCCTAATCTACAGTACATGATACTTACATGAGAACTAAATTAGCAAAAAATAAACTGGCTGGAAATGTTCCACCTTATGCTTTGGGCGTCTCAACCAGCAATGCAGCACTTTAGCAGTGATTATCTCTGCCTCCAAAATGACTGCATTAGCTCTACATCTTTTTTTTTATGCTTTTTAAGCATAGATATCTTTCCCAGATAGCCCCAACTGAATAAGCTCATGTCAAAAAGTGGGGGAAATGTTCTTTGTATTTGTTTCTCTGCATATTTCACCTATAAGAAGTTATACAAATAAAGCAAAACATGCTTAAAAGGCTTCTGCATTGTGAAGCTTAATATAAATATGGGACTGGTTTCAGATAATCATGGTATAGTAAAGGAAGTATAAGCTACTGTTACTTGAAAGAGCAGTACTAACTCTGTAATATAATACAGGTATGGGACCTGTTATCCAGAATGCTCAGGACCTGTGATTTTCTGAATAAGGGATTTTTCCATAATTTGTATCTCCATACCTTAATTGTATTAAAAAATCATTGGCTGGTTTTGCCTTTACTAAGAATTAATTATACCTTAGCTGGGATCAAGTACAAGGTACTGTTTGGTTATTACAGAGAAAAAGGAAATCATGTTTCAAAATTGTAATTATGTGAATAATCCAGAGCTTTGTGCATAACAGGTTTACAGATAACAGATCCCATACATGTACTAATATTCACTTCAGAATTATAAAGGAGGTGGTATATGTTAGTTAATACTATAGTCTTTATATTATTACTGGTATGGGATCTGTTGTCCAGAAACTAAGATATAGATACAATCCTGTCACGAACGGTCTCGGCTCTTCCTTCTGCCTATAACAGATGCCTTCCACCTCGGGAGGAGCCCTCAGCTAATTGGATGCCACCAGG
>CM044432.1:42269041-42298910 GCA_024363595.1 Xenopus borealis
CAGAGATTAATGTAGGAAAAATCCAGAAGCAGACCAAAAAATTGTTGCTTAATGAAATAGGTGATCTATTTAACCCATAAGCATTCACAAAAATGGCAATGTTTTGGGCCCTTCCAGGCCCTTTATCAAGCCTTCATTGCTATGACCGAAGGTAAATAGTTAGGGATCACCATATGGGTTTTACCTTGATATGGTATGGTGGCTTATTAATTTTATGGTCATAACTTTATAACTAATAGCCCCTGTTTTTATAAACACATGCACTTGTATAGATACTAGACTGATTATGAGACAGGGGGCCAGGGAATGTGCACTGATCAATTTTCTTCTTTTTTGCAATATGAGGATATTAAGGTCCACAAACTGTAAAAGCACTTGTCTCTTTGTCTGTGGCCTTGTGCTTTTACAGGTTCATGAGGGTACATTATTCCCTATATATTTTATAGAAGGGGCTACATACTGCCAGTCTCCCCACACACATAAGCATTTGTGTTTAGGCAATATGTCTACAATATAAAAAGTTAGAATAATACAAAGGGACACTGTATCAATTAATAGTACAGTGATACGTCAACCGATTAAGAAACATAATCGGAAGTTGTTTGCAAAATGAATGCAGGAAAACGGTAGAAAACCATGAGGCAAAGGTTCAGATGTGTCAATGCATTTGTTTTGGCCCTCTAGATACGTATTTAGCTTGACCAATCCTTTCATGGTGGAAGAACCCTAGGTCATTTGGAATAACCTTAGTTAAGCTGTGTACCTTGACTGCTCAAAACAGTGACACATCAGATGGGGGCGCAGGTACTATTTGTTAAGCAAACACAGCACAGACTAATAATTGACTGCAGAATAGTGCCTAGGCTTAAAAGGGCCAGACTTTACTCCATGGACACTGTAGGCATCATCGACTCAAAACGAAGATGATTCAGAGGACAGCCCTAATTACATTGCTTCTCTGCTTTGCAGGCAGTGTCTTGGTATGATTTTTTATTTTATAATAATTGTTTTTCTTTTCTTATTGCTTGTACTTACATGTCCACTAACTTATGCTAACATTCTGCTGTTAGAATGCTTCCTCAATCTGGCAAGCCAAGTACCTGTTTTAATGTCTATTAAATAATGCAAGGCCACTAGTATGTTCTAGATATATGAATTATTAACTGTAATATCTATGTATAACTTTATTTATAAAGCACTATTAAAATATGCAGTGATCTCTCTACAGTAGCTATCTGTCTATCTATCTATCTAGCTCTATCTGCTGCATCTCTCTATTATCCATCTATCTATAACCCCCCCTTCAAAATAAATGCCAGTAACATTATCCATATTAGATATACTGTATATATATATATATATATATATATATATATATATATATAAATATATAGAAATATAAATAAATATATATATAATATAATTCGCTGGCGTAAAAAAATGAGACGCGCGCCGAAAATTACGCAACGCGTGCCAAAAATTACACAATGCGTTAAAAAACTAGGCGCGACTCATTTCACAAATTTTTCTCCAATTTGTGAATTTCCTGGAATTTTTCGCCCATCACTATTTATAGTCTATCATCTAATCATCTATCTATTTTTCTGTCTATTAATATAGCTTGCTGTCTGTAGTATGTAGTATTTATTATCTATACTTTTTCTGTAGTGTTTGTTTTACATAGTATCTATATGCCTAGCTATCCATTTGCCCCATTTATTGTAACATTTCTGCTCCTTTACAATGCTTGCTTAATGTTGTAACTGGATGTTTATTTACTTTGCATTACTATAATACAATAACCAAAGTTTTCATAATATCTTTGTGTTGTTATTGACATTTTAGTCTGCAGAAGAAGGTGGCATTGAAGCACAGGGAGGAAGCATACGTGGTCCTAGAATAATGGAATCTAAAGCAGAAGCTGACTGCAAACAGGAAAAGAACTGGCCAATCTGTTCAGATGAAGACTGGGTAAGTGCGTTTTGATTCTTGTATTATGTTATTAGTTAGACTTTAAGTGACAAAACTAGGGATACACTGAATCCAAATGCCTGTTCAAACTCAATCGGAATCTGTGTAATTTAAATTTAATTTAAAACCTTCCTAGCCATAACTTGAATATGAAATTAGGGTTTAGATTCTGTTTGGGATTTGGGCTGAATCTTTCAAGAAGTATTCAAGAATTGCCTGAATATCAGACTAATGGATTCTGTGCATTCTTACACAGAATAAGTCCCATTGGTGTACAAGGCATGAACAGGTGCCAAATTGGGGGTTGGTTGGCATGGCACATCTGCTTCTCACTCTTAATAAACCAACAAGAGATAAAACAACATAAGAAAGAACATATAATACCATGTTGTTGGCTGATATAATTTAACCAAAAAGTCTCAGGTTCTATCATCAATATTTAAGATGCTTTTCTCAAAAGTAACTGCAGTGACTTGTAACTAGGGTGAAAAAAGCCTTCCACTCTTTGCAGTTCTTAATGATTATACACAGTATATTAAAAGAGCGGCCAATGTATATGTCCACAATTAGTGATTTTTAACTGCCTTAAAAACACATAGTTCATATAACTATGGTGGCATACAATAAAAACTGTGAAGTGATGGTACCTGCAAATGGAATTAAAAGGGACCTTTTGCAGGTAAATTTGTAGGCTGTTTTGTGCCTTTCTAAAAGTTAAACATTTGCTTATCTTCTATTGAAGTAGAAGATGTAGTGTATGATCCTCTAGCTATAAATAGTGTGGGTAAACTCTATACTGAATGAACTGGGGTGAAATTAAAAGTAATATTTAGGGGGAGGTAAAATTGCTTTTCTTGAAAAAAATATCATTCTAATGAGAATACATGTTATTGTGATGTCAGTATTCTGCTTATTAGCTTATTTTGATAGTTTGCTTAACATGTAAAACTAAAACACAATTTAAATTCTATTTACAGGGCCCCAAATGTCCCTCTGGGTGCAGAATTCAAGGGTTGGTTGATAAAACTGATAAAGATTTTGCCAAGAGAATTGACACAATTAAACAAAAATTAAAGGATGGAGAAATCAGTCACAAAAGTATAGATGTACAAACTAAGCAAACATATGAGAATCTCAAGAATAACCTTATACAAGCCCAGCGTAAGTACAATACTGATACAATTTGTTTTGGAACTCTCTTCCATTAAGGGGCACATCTACTAAGGGGCACATTTACTAAGGGGCACATTTACTAAGGTACAAAGTGAATGTGCAAATAAAATTAGAATACAAAAAATAAGACTATCGAATAGACCAAAATTCAATTAAATAAAAAAATATTTTAATATTTGACAAGTCAGAAACTGTCCTGAAAATTTTTTTAAGTTCCATTTCAATCGAAAATGTTTTGATCGAATTAGGTCCATTTTTGATTGAAAAAGCCCTTGAAAAAACTTCAGGGGTTGAATTTCAAAGTTTTTTCACTTTGAAAATTCGGCCCTTAGTAAATCTGCCCTTAAGGGTCAAAGCGAATATTCGAATAAAATTCGACTTTTAAAAATTCGAATTTCAAAGTAATTTTGTCTACTTCAACTATCAAATAGCCCAAAATTCGATTTGAATAGAAAAAATGAGAACATTTTCATTTCTAATTATTGTCTCTTTAAAAAAACTACAGGCAATAGAAGGCACTGATATCCTAGGGAAGAGGTGCTAAATTGAAGGATTTGTCTTCCTAGAAAGCTTAGACAAGCACACATTTTTGTTGGTACCCACTAATATGATAATGAAATTAATGATTATCAGATCTGTTCAATACTTTCTTTTAATCTTCTCGATTTCTGTTTATGAATAACTTTAAATTCGGTGTGAAATCTTAGGGTGAGGCGTAGTTATAGCTTGCGCTGCCCTCACCTGTGATAACAGTGATGTCCCACTCATGTCCTATTCTAACTCTACCCAGAAACAAGGCATTTGAAAGAATAATAAAATAAAGTGTGCAAAAAAGAATTGTTATCTGGAAGGTAGTGCATTTATTCTGTACTTTAATTCATTTTCTGCTTAAGACTCTATACTATGCTGTTTCCTTTAAAAAAAAGCTACTCCTAAAAAACATATCTCATATTCTAATAATATCACTTTTTTTGACAAAAGATTTAACAGGTACAGGTTCTTTTCACTTTGAAGGTTCAACATTTTGTAACATTTTTTTTTAATTTTAGCCACTTTAAAAGGGTGGTTCACATTCAAGTTAACTTTTAATTCTAAGCAGCTTTTCAACTGGTCTTCATTGCCTTTTATTATTATTATTTTTATAGTTTTTTTGTAATTATTTTCCTTTTTCTTCTGAATCTTTCAGTTTTCAAATGGGGGTAACTGACCCCATCTAAAAAGAAATGCTCTGTAAGGCTAAACATTTATTGTTATTGCTACTTTTTATTATTCATGTTTCTATGCAGGCCCTCTCCTATTCATTTCCTAGTCTCTTATTCAAACCAATGCATTGTTTTTCATTTGTATTTAGATACTAGCAACCAAGTTGCTGACATTGCGAACTGGAGAGCTGCTGAATGCCTAATGCAAATAATAAAAAATGAGAAATTGTCTCAGAATGCCACTCTCTCTCAATCATACTAAAAGTTAACTCAAAGGTGAAGACATGGGGGCAGATTTATCAATGGAAATTCGAAGTGAAAATACTTTGAAATTCGACCATCAAATTTTTGGGGGGATTAATTTTCAATCGAAAATGACAGCAGCAGGTAGAACAATGAATGCAACAATTTGATTGCCATGTGTAACGGCGGTTCATTGTTCTACCTGAAATGAGACAATCTGAGACAATTTTCAGTTGGTTCTCATTTTTTATTATTTGTATTAGGTTTGTATTTAGCAGCTCTTCAGTTCGCAATGTCAGTAACTTGGTTGCTAGTATCTAAATTACTTCCAAATATGAATTTTTTAAATTCTAATTTAATTTGAAAATTCACTTCGACCCTTAGTAAAGCTTCCCCATAGAGTCAGCTGTGTAATAAATATAAAGGTGATCATGTAAAGTATATTTGATCCTGCCTATGAGATCCAACAACTCTATTTTATGCTCTTAAGTATATTCATAGAATCCCTGCCATATAGCAGGACATGAATATTATATATTTTCACCAGAAAAGCAACAGGAACATTTACACAAGTTTAAAAAGAAGAGTTTGCACATAATGCAAAATAAAATTACAATATATTTTAACTATTAAATAAAAACTGCCCAAATGGCACTGGTATACATAATATTACAACCTGGGACCCATTTAGCAACACTGTTGGGCAATAACTTATAGCAACCAATCACTGCTTGGTTTTTTTTCAGACAGCTGCAGGTAGAATAATGAATGCAACAATTTGATTGATTGCCATGTGTAACTGCCCACAGCATATTTGCCCAGTGTTTATAAATGAGCCCCAGTGTTTCTGGGGTACAAGGTACAAGTGGAAATGTAATTGTTCCAGTATACCTTTACACACACTAAGGGAAAGATTTACCATTGGTTGAATTCAAGGGTTAATTAACCCTCGAATTCGACCAATGGAATTTCGGTTGAATTTTAACCCTTCAAATTCGAATATCAAATTTAAAGGGTTTTAGCAAAATTCGATCGAACAATTAAATCGTTTGAATCGAACAATTCAATCTAAAAATGCTGAAATAACCCTATGGGAACTTCCCATAGGGTTATACAGCAATTCGGTAGGTTTAATCTGGCGAACTAGGGATTCGAATAAAAATTTAAAGGGCAAGTAATTCGACCATCGAATTCTCGAATGATCGAACAGATTTTTATTCGAATCATTCAAATCGATTGAATTTTTTTAATTCGATGGTCGAAGTGCCCAAAAAAATTTGAATCTTTTTGAAAATTCAATCGTATTTCAAATCATTCACACGAATTTAGTAAATCTGCCCCTTAGTACCAAACACACTCAAAATGTGTGCTAAGCGGCTAAAATGCTTATGGTTTAACTATTTTAGAAAGTGATGGAAAGTATAATCAAGCATCTGAGGATCTCCGAAAGAAAATCGAATATCTAAAGCTGAAAGTTTCCAGTCAAGTAGAACGAATAAAATCACTGCAGCGAACCATCAGAGATCAGGTGGTGGAAATGAAACGTCTTGAGGTAACCAATTAGATGAATCTATGTATCATCTATCTACGGTATCTATCATTCTACACTCATGCATATCAGTCTATGGGACAGATTCTCTAAAGGGCGAAGTGGCCATCGACAGCGAAAATTCACCATCCGCAGGGACATCACCAATTTACTAACAGGCGTACAGGACAATTCGCTAGTGAAAGAGTACATAACTAACAAAGTTTCACACTCTTTCACCAGGCGAATTTTCCATAACGTCAGAGTTTTCTAGCTAGGTTAGACCGGGTGAACTGATAAGATGAAGCTACATTCTCCTCAATCTTTTGTCAGTGACATAATATCCTTTATACCGAATAGTTATAAAACTGATTAAAAAAAACACTGGAATTTTTTTATATTTTAAAGGGAAACTGTCATGGGAAAACATGTTTTTTTTTCAACGCATCAGTTAATAGTGCTGCTCCAGTAGACTTCTGCACTGAAATCCATTTCTCAAAAGAGCAAACAGATTTTTTTATAATCAGTTTTGAAAGCTGACATGGGGCTAGCCATTTTGTCATTTTACCAGCTGCCCCTGGTCATGTGACTTGAGCCAGCACATTAGGAGGGAACTGCTTTCTGGCAGGCTGTTGTTTTTCCTTCTCAAAGTAACTGAATAGTACGCAGTGGGACATGGGTTTTACTACTGAGTGCTGTTCTTAGATCTAATAGTCAGCTGTTATCTTGTGTTAGGGAGCTGTTATCTGGTTAACTTCCCATTGTTCTTTTGTTAGGCTGCTGGGTGGGAGAAAGGGAGGGGGTGATATCCCTCCAACTTGCAGTACAGCAGTAAAGAGTGATTGAAGTTTATCAGAGCACAAGTCACATGACTTGGGGCAGCTGGGAAATTGACAAAATGTCTAGCCCCATGTCAGATTTCAAAATGAAATATAAAAAAATCTGTTTGCTCTTTTGAGAAATGGATTTCAGAGCAGAATTCTTCTGGAACAGCAATGCTAACTGATGCATTTTGAAAAAAGTGTTTTTTCCCATGACAGGATCCCTTTAAAGTGGGATTGTATTTAAAAAAAATTTGTTATAACATTTTTTTTAACCATTTGAGGGGCATGCCACATTTCTTTTAGGGTGGGCTCATGTCTAGGGCATTGGCCACTTCAAGCATTTGCACCAAAATCTCTAATAAAGACCTATATATATATATATGATGTATATGTGCCCACCCTATTCACACTGAAGTAAGCGTAAGTGTACTAATGAAGATTTGATAGGCAGAAATGAACATTAGCGAAAGTTCGCTATGAAATGCTCGCATTGATGAATTTATGCTACCGAAAATTCGCCACCGTTTGGCTGCCGAGACGCAACTTCACATTTTAGTGAATTAGTATAGTAGTAGCAGATTAACAGCTGGTGAAATAGCGCAAAGTGTGGCGAAGTGTGGCGAAGCCTTCGCAGACGAAAACTCGCACTTTAGTGAATTTGCCCCAATATTTTAATGAAATTCATTACAGGTATAGGACCTGTTATCCAGAATGCTTGGGACCTGTGGTATTCTGGATAACAGATCCTTCTATAATTTGGATATTCATACCTTAAGTCTACTTGAAAATTATGTAACCATTAATTAAACCCAATAGGCTTTTTTTGCTTCCAATAAGTATATAACTTATTTTGTATTAAGTATAAGGTACTGTTTTATTATTGCAGAGAAAAAGGAAATCATTTTTAAAAATCTGAATCATTTGATTATAATGGAGTCTATGGGAGACAGCCTTTCCATAATTCGGAACTTACTGGATAATGGGTTTCCGGATAACAGATCCAATACCTGTACTTTAAAATAAATAAATAAATAAACTTTTTTCTGTTTTAATTTTTTTCAGGTGGACATTGATATAAAAATCCGTGCTTGCAAAGGATCTTGTGCAAAGAATACAGACTACAAAGTGGACCATGACAGTTATGACAACATACAGAAACTACTCTTGCAAGCTGAAACCACTGACCTGAGTAACCAAATGAATGACATACGAGTGCTCAAAATGAGGCCCATTAAAGACTCTCCTGTGGACTCTCGTTATAAAACACTGGCTCTCAACAAAGACCAAGAAGCAGAGTTTCCAATTTTCAAGGACATTAATCAATATTCATTTTATTTAGAAGGGAAAAAAGAAGAGGTAAAAGGCTCATCTATAGGAACCTCATCTGTTTTAGTTCCTTCCGGCAGTGGGAAAGATGTAGATTTTCAAGGTTCCAAAAGTATACAGTCAGGGACAGTGAAAGGGGGAGATCAGTCAACCAAGGTCATCACACAAACTCGGACAGTTTCATGCACAAAGACTATAAAGAAGAGGGTAATAACCACACCAGAGGGCCCTAAAGAAGAAATAATTGAATCATATAGCGGTGGTGCGGAGTGTGAAAAATTAGGAAAATTTAGCACAGACACATTTCAAGCAGGGTCTGATGGAACTAGCGTTATCAAAATTTCTGGAAGTAGTTCTTTGGGAGATATCAGTAAAATTCCTTCCTTAGAAGAGTTTTTAAGTTCATCTGGGAAAAAAACACAAACCAGTAGCAGTAGTAGTAGTAGTAGTAGTACCTATTCTAAGTTTGTAACTCATGATGCTTTCACTGATTTGGGAGAAGACGAATTTGATGACTTTAGCCATGCAGGACTTGATTCGCCCAGCTTTACACCCATCCAAAAAGAAGGCTCATCTACATATACGAAGACTGTGGTTTCCAGCAGCAGCAGGGGAAGCACCAAAGATGGCACTCAGTTTGATATTAAATCTATGAAGAGTAGGCCAGTGTTTGATGACTTGGGCCCTATCCAGCATGATAATAGTGAAGAGGACAGGCCTGATTTTCAGGCCCGCACTGTGAGAAAAGAAACAAAGTTGGATGGAGATTACACTGGGAAAGGTAAATGAATGTAAAAGGGCAGTGTGAGGTTCAATATTTAAACCAGGAAAAATTTACACATAATGTAAGCAACAAAACCCCTTTACTTAGATTATTTAAAAAATTTAATGAAGTACCAAATAAGAAAACAGCAGATCCCACAAACAGGCTTGTAAAATAACTTTATTTAGGCCACAAATTAGATTAACACATAGCCTTACACGTTTCATAATAGTAGGCACTAAATCATAGGCTGTATAAAAAAACCATAGGTATACCAGATATCAACCCCAAACCCACCAATCACCAAAAAACATTAATTAACCAGTAGAGTAAAAAAGGGGGAGGGGAATTGAAAACAATATGCAAATCAGAGGACAAGCATAGAAAGGCATACAAGGGTATATATTCATAGTAAATCATTTCTAATTAACAACTTACAACAAAAATGTAATAGTAAAAATGTTTTAGAGGAAAATCCTTTTTTTTAGGTAGTTTACTTAGAAAACAATTTTGACACACACATGCTATTGTGCTAAATAACAAAATACGCATGACACATGGCTGAATTAAAATAAGTAGCTTCTTTAAAGTTCACAATAAAACTACAATAACTTCACATATATCTTTCAGAAATTGCCAGAATATCAATGGCTTTATTTATGTCAGTCCAAGTTTCGTGAAAGTATGGCAATAATAGTACACCAGATAAAACTGCATTTCTTTTTAGACTGTGATGATATCCGTCAAAAACACAGTTCTGGTGCCAAAAGTGGCATTTTCAAAATCAGGCCAGAAGGATCCAGTAAGGTGTTATCAGTGTATTGCGATCAAGATACCCAGTTGGGAGGATGGATTTTGATTCAGCAGAGAGAAGATGGATCAGTTAATTTTAACAGAACCTGGCAAGACTACAAGAATGGATTTGGCACTCTGGATGCCAATGGAAAAGGAGAAGTCTGGTTGGGCAATGAAAATATCCACTTACTGACCCAAAAGGATGCAATTCTTCGAATTGAGTTAGAGGACTGGTCAGGGGAGAAGGTTTATGCTGAGTACAATTTTCAGCTAGGGTCAGAGTCAGAAGGCTTTATTCTTAAAGTATCTCAGTATGAAGGCACAGCTGGAGATGCCTTGATAGAAGGATCCAAAGATGATGGAGAATACACATCCCACTTTAACATGAAATTTAGCACATATGATAGGGACAGTGACAAGTGGGAGGAAAATTGCGCTGAAATGTATGGAGGGGGGTGGTGGTATAATAATTGCCAAGCTTCAAACCTTAATGGAATTTTTTACAATGGAGGTCAATATGACCCGAGAAACAATGTTCCTTATGAGATTGAAAATGGAGTTGTTTGGGTACCTTTCAAAGCAGCAGACTATTCCCTTAAAACTGTCAGAATGAAAATTAGACCAGTTGAAACATCAGGTTAAGATATTTTCTTATAACCCCGCAGTCCGTTGAAAAGTTTAATGTATTATTATGTGTTTTTATTTCTTGACTTAATATATTTTCCAACTGTAATTATGAACCAACTAAATCATTCATTTATGCCTAATGAACTGTGTATGTTGTGTTTTGTTCGATGGTTAAGTGTCAGCTGCTGCATTTTGGTCAGATCAGTCTTAAACCTTTGTAGTACAGTAGTGTTCATTCACGGAGTTTGCAAATTATGATAGGATACAACTGCCAGCATCTTCCAACAGTGTAAGCCTGCTAAAAAATACTGGGGATCTGTTGATCAACAAAAGTCGGCATGCAACAAGCTAAACCTTTTAGTATAACCATGGCAATGAAACACAGCCATTAATAAAAAATATACATGAAAAGGTGCCCTAGTTACTGAGGATACATGAAAACGTTTTGTATACTTTAGACTGGAAGAGTAAATGACAAAATTTTTATAGACCTTAAGCTGCAACAGAGATATCCTCCCACAGCCTTCTATCTGATACCGATTGATATCCCTGGTAGATCCTAGTTGGGTATAGCTAGAACGTGTGTCTGTGACTGACATGCCTAGTATTCATAAAGTAAACAACTGCAACTCTCTAGCTCATGTTAAACAAAAACATTGTTTTAGAGGCATATTTAGTAGGACAATGCCAAGTGAGTCATCCATTGCTATGCATGAAATGAGAATGACAGATAATAGTGTTGCAACTTCATCTAAATAAATATCTCCTGAAAAAGTTCAGTTGAAGAGTATAAATTGAGAAGAACCTTTCACATATTCAGTGGGAACATCAACAAACATTTTAAGCCTAAATATTCCCAACCCCATACTTGTTGCATGGATAGACACAAGTAGCTCATACTGTATGTAAAAATGATTAGAATTGTGTAGTAGTCACACAGATATATACATAATTAATTTCAACAATGCTATCCGCTACTGACTCTACACCACTTTTTTATCATAGTAAAGTTTATGTTTTATTCCTGAAATTCCTTGCACCAGTTAGTTACTTAGTCTCCCAAACAGGCACTGAGAATTACTAAGGGAAATGAGGAAATTTGCAGAACTTAACCCCAACATACAGTATATTTCGTTATCCTAACCACATGCATATATACTATATATACTGTATGTATATATATATATATATATCCTTAAATAAAAGCATAGAGAACATTATGTTATTTAAAGGTATAAAGGGCATAGTTCCCCTGAAATCTAAAATTTGCACATGAGATAGCCACTGAGGACAATGAAAAATTATTGCACATTTTCACTCATTGTCATATAAGCAATGATATACATCATTTATTTACAGTCATACCTCAGGATTCATTAATTTTACTATATGTGTTTCAAAGGCTTTCTGGTCAACAACAGAGCTCCTCAATATTTCAGCTGCATATAAGGATTAATTGTTTAATACTTCTATAGTATTTGCTGAGTACGTGCCACCTTCCATGTCTTGTTAGATTATAAGACTTGGTTGATATTTTTTTCTTTTTTTGCTGAAATTTTGGGTTACAGGCCATCTACAAAGTAGTCAGCTAGACATCCACAAAATATAAATACTGTCTGTAATTCATTGTTATTAAGGTACTTAATTTATCCATCTCTTAAGCGTTAGTCTATTGCAGATACAATACACTTCATTTTCTAAAAGCCAATGTAAGTGTGGTAATTTTGCTTATTGGCAGGATAACAGATGCCCATCTGGGTGTAGGTTGCAAGGACTAATCAACAAGGCTGGCAAAAAGTTCATGAGTCGAATGGACAGAGCTAAACAATTCAGCACTGCAAGTTATTCCAGCCATATAGAATCCCTTTCTGCAATAACACAACTTCATGACATCTTTGAAGAAAACATGATTAGAGATAAAGGTAAGTAATAGTCTTGGAACTGCTCAATATTCTTACACATCTAAAACGTTTGTTATGCTTACATTTTATATTATATTTATTGCAGTTGTCAAATGGATATGATACTCCCATCCCAACTGCAATACCAATACATACAAGATGCAAAAAACAGTTAAGAATTAATAAAAAATATTCTCTTTACGAGAACTTAAATTACTTAAGTAATATATTAAACTATACATAAAAGAAGAGAGCTAAAAGTTGCCTTGAATGAATGAAATTATATGTATGTAAGAGAAAGAGAGAGAATTATTCGTGTTGGGCCACAGTTCATGAATGCAAGAATAGTATACAATCGGTTTTTGCCTTTAAGCCTTATCATCTCAATGAATTTTGCCAAGTGTTTGCAGTGAAACCACAGCAAAGCAAGGAAAGTCATGGTAGCAAAGTTCACCTAATTTTTCAGTGACTTTTGCAAAACAACTTATTGCCATTACAAATGATTCATCTGCTACTATCCTTCAAGACAGAAGTGTAAACTCAGTCTCTGATGATAATTGTGTTTTTCCTTAGATGCCATTATCGGCTTTGCAGGAATCGGAGAAAAGTTGCGGATGAGATTGCTGGCTCTTAAACTCAAAGTGAAGGATCAAGAGGTTGAAATTAAAAGTCTTTTAAGAAATTTACAAGATCAGCTCCTGGAAATGAAAAGAATTGAGGTACATACAGTACCATTTGACAAATATATTGAATAATTGTGTATTTTTGTATCACACAACTACAAGCTATATAATTATCTTTTGTTATTGTTGTCTATTATTTATATAGACACATTTCTGCAGAAATTATTCATAGTTCGTTTCAGTCCCTGCTGGACTAGAGCTTACAATATAATGTCCCTATCACATTCACACACCTTGGTCAATTGTATTAGGAACTAATTAAACTGTCTGTATGTTTTTAACCAAGACATTTGGGAATCTGAATAAACCCACACAGGCCATTACTGCTCCAAATAGGGGTGCCAGACTGGATATCACTCAAGAAATAACTGTAGGGCTATGTATAAAAGACCAATGATTGAAGAATACCAATAACTAGGTGAGGTGAGGATCAGTGGAATAATACTTGTTGTTTGTATAATGTTTTTTAGGTGGACATCGATATTAAGATCCGTTCCTGCCAGGGATCCTGTAATAACGTGGAACCATATATGATCAACCTGGACAACTATGCTGCATGGAAGGCACATCTGGCCTCACTGAATACAAACAATTTGAAAGAAGTACCAGGACCCTTGCGCCCCATCAGACTGCTCCTGGTACAGCAGAATGCCACCAGCCTGGAAAATTCTATTATTGCTGGAGAGAAACAGTTGGGTGTTTTTGAAAACATTCAGCAATACATGCTGAGGCTGGGAAATGAAACAGTGTAGTGTAGAATAATTACACTTTTTCAAAATGAATAGCATGTTGTGACTTTTCTATTGCAAATAAAGATAATTAGATACTAATGGCACCTTTAAAAGAAATGGGCATCAAGGCATATCCAAATTATTGAAGAAACATAGTACACACTTGGTTGTAATTAAGTTCAGAAACCTGATCACCCCAAAACCCTGTTCCCCTGAAATCTGGCAATCTACTGTGGTCTATTCCCTAATCACTTAGATTCTAATTTCATACAAAAATACTATATTATTTTTAACAATATTTCTGTTCTATTACAATTTACTGAAATTACATCATTTTACAGTGCATACACTCCAGACAATGCACACACCTTCCTAATAAGCCAATGGATATCTCTCTCTTGACAGTTATACAGTATTAGGCTGCCATCTTTTATGTATACACAAACCAATCAAATACTCATGTAGAAAAGTGTGGGGCATGCCACATAAAATTTGACTGTGTCAAGTCAACTATATGGGGCAGATTTACTAAGGGTCAAATTCGAGGGGTAAAAAACCCTCATGTTCGACCATGGGAATAGCTGGGAATACTGTGGGAAGTAAAATCTTTTGAATTCGAATGATTTTACTGCAATTTGATTGGTCGAACAATCGAGTATAAAATATTCAATCGATCATTAAAATCATTCGAATCGAACAATTCGAACGATTTTAACCATTCGATTGAATATTTTTATTCAATCAAAAATAATGAAAGCCAATTCAGTAGCTTTGATCTGGTGAACTAGGCAGTCAAATAAAAATTTAAAGGGGAAGTAATTCGAAAGTCGAATAGTCGAATATTCAAATAGATTTTCATTCAAATAATTTGAATCATTAGGTCCGATCGAATTTTCAAAATTCACTGGTTGAAGTGGTCTTCAAAAACATATAGGGGCAGACTTACAAAATTCACATTAAATTCACATGAAGAATCGAAGTTCAAATTCGAATCTTTTTGAAAATTCGATCGAACTTCGAATCCTTCATGTGAATTTAGTAAATGTTCCCCTATGTGTATTCTTACATGGCACTGTATTTCTGTAGGAAGAGGCACAATTAGTGTTCAAGCCAACAGTTGCAGAGGGATAATGTAGTAAACATCACAAAGATACCAGCAAGCCTCACAAAGATAAGAACATAACACTTGCTGCCCTATAGATAAAAGATGCACGTTGCACCCACCAGTCTGCCATTCACCACCACAAAGCTTCACACCTCAGATATCAGACTCAAATATTTGCTACTGACAACAGTGAGTGCATCTATATTATTAAAAAATATTATACATTGGACATGAAAACTTTGCTATGCCTCCTACCTACTTAATATGTTCTTGAAAGTTGACCAAACCCAACCACCACTTCTCTTTCTTATTTTAACTCTTCTTTTTTCTTCTATGCCATTTTACACTTCTTTAACATGATTTTTGTAAAGAAAAATCAAATATATATTTATTATATATATATATATAGATTTACATTACACAATTGATTGACTAACTTCAGCACTTATTATATCAAATGCAACAATTAATTTTAAAATTTTCTAGTTAAAAGGACTTGTTCTGAAGGTAACCAGTCAAAAATAAACTGCACGCACACTAAGATTTTTCCAGTATTAACTAAGGAAGATCATCCCTTCATAATGGGATACCAATAAAATATTGGAGAATAGATGCTCTCCTTAAATGAATATAGAAGACAATCAGTCCTGCAGTGATCTTGAGCTTCTTATGCTCCTATTATTTGCCCTAACAAAATATGGCACAACACTAACACTAACAATGGGATCCGAAGTTGGAGGGTGCCAAGTTCTCTGGAAACTGCTCTAATGGATTTATATACTGGCTAGTAATGGTGTGTCATTGGAGTGTTCTGGTCCATCCATTTATATTTAGAAACCTGCCACGTCTGATTTACAGTATGTAATATTGTTGTACTGAGATGCCTTTTGGGACTGTATTTTAAGGATATAAAGACATTGATTTTTAATGTTTTATGTTTAAGACTGCATGGTTGTCTATTTTTGTTATGACTTTTGCATGAAACTATCTGTTTTATAAATAGATGATCCTATAAAATATGCATTTGCATTGAGTTTATTTATTTTTACTCTGTATCTAATTGGGTTTGCATGTTTAAACCTGCCAATGTTCTTTGTTAAATATTTGTATGTAGGAATAAAAAGTTATGTTTAACTTTATGGAAGTCAAGAGATCATTTTCACTAGAACTACACTGATACAATACAATGCACACATACACACACAGTAGAACCACATTGATTGATACAATATTGCATGGAAAAGAAAAGGATAGTTTTCATGTACTTTTTTTTTTTTAAATCCTGTATAAAACTCAGCAGAATTTTATTACAATAAAACATATATGCCAACATTTCTTTCTTAGTGCAAAACCAGCAAAATACACATAGGGGCAGATTTATCATTGGTCAAATTTCGAATGGAAAAAAATTTGGCCATGTGAATAGGAATTGAAGTAAAATCCTTCGCATTCGAATATTGAATTCAAAGGATTTTACCTCAATCCAATTGGTCGAACGATTGAATAAAAAAAATTTGATCGATCGAAAAAATCATTTGAATCGATTCGAACGATTTTTTCAATCAATCAAATTTTTTTTTTTCAATCGTTCAACCAATTGAATTGCGGTAAAATCGAACTTCAATGTTTCATGTGAATTTTGTAAATCTGCCCCATAGATGCCAGTGTGCTAATTTATAGTTAAAGGAGAACTAAAGCTTAACTAAAACAGTAGGGCAAATATTTTACAAGCCCAAGGCAACCACAGTCCTTTAGCAGTAAAGATCTTCTTTTCTGCTGATTCACTGATTCACATGCTCTGTGCTGCTGTCACTTACTGAGCTTAGGGATTGATTCAAAACATACAGTACATCTAACTGTTAATGTAATTACAAATAGCAAGCATGTTTAAAATGTTTTGAGAATGTTTAGCGCTACTTGCAATGTAAAATGATTTGATGGTGAATATTACATTGTTAAGCAAAGGTTTGCATTAACATTTGAGTTAACACTGGAGTTCCATTAAAAATCGCAAAATACACTTTCCAACTTTGCAAGGAAGTAGTTGAGGTCAGGAATCAGTCAGAAAAGACGCAAACATGGCCCCTAACATCCACAATGGTCTTTGCAAATGTTTTTTGCGCAACAAAACATATTACTTCCCCATTAGAATATAACTGTCACAATATAAGACTGATTAGTTAATAATTCAGATTATGGATGCATGGTAGCTCAAAAACCAGTGCAATTAGGATCCAAATTTAATAATAAGCCCTGTAGCATCAAGCAAACCTCTGATTTGCAACAACCCCTATACTTAGTTTCTCAACAGCTGCTCAAAACACACTGAGCATGTGCATGTCACTGACACTTCTAACAAAATCCAAGATGGGAAACCCCTGTGACAATTATTAAGGGCCTAAATCATTACTATTATAGAGATGCTGAAACTAGAGGCTGGTTCAATAAGTTCACATAAAATATGGCATTTCTAGCCATATGGGTTTAGTTCTTCTTTGAGATCATATAACCTTTTTTTTTTGCTTCATGAGCCATTTATTTAGGTTCAAGGTTGAATGTGACTACTGGAACCATACATATATTTCTGTTATATATATATATCTGTATAATAAATAGCGATTACATTTAGGAGCCTACAGCCAATGAGCACATGCAAGCTGTTGGACACAGAGAGAGGGGTAACCAAGATTGCTTTTCTGTTGCATTCCCACACCACATAGCTACGTTCAGTGAGTATGCTTTCTATAGCGGATCTGAGGTAGTGTTATCCTTGAAAGTTTAATAAATGACCCAGTGAAGCTCTAGTTGTGCTCTAAATGTTATTCCCCCGCTGTCAGCAAATACTCAGACTCAAGGTTTGTTTTAGGCTTTGGTAGGATTATAGGCTTTAAATTACACGTACAAAGGTGGAAAGACTGGGAAATTAATGTAACCAATTTTTGTCTCCATTCTTCCTATGTACTGTATATATCCTGTATATATGCTATTTGTTTAGGCCATATGGATCACTAGGGATGTATTATGATTTATCGTTGCCATCTGGCCATCAAGGTCACTGACCCCAGTAACAAACAAAATGTTGTGAGGGTTACATTATATTGATTATGACTTCCTCTTCAGTTACTCTACTATTCATTCTCCATTTCAACTGCTATGCCACTGTGTACAAGGGAACCTTTTTAACCACTCCACAATCTAACTGCTGAGCGCCTACACAAAAAATAAAAAGTCAATATCAATGACACATTCTCCCAGATTATTATTGTCTACTTGTCACTAAAAGGTAAATTTAAAGGTGAACTACCACTTTAATAATACAGTAAATATATTGTGAAAAAAATTTGAGGTTACGCGGTTCTATTTTTATGCTTGTATGAGGCACTGGGTATTGTGAAAATTACATCACAACTTCTTTCCACTTCCACCAACAAAGAAAACACTTACATTAAAATCTATGAGGGGGGTGCTGTTTTGGGCATTTGGACACCATATTTCCAGGCTACTATAAAATGAGCATAAGGAACCTGAAGTATCCCTTTTTTACTTTTTGCTAGCAATCAAATATGTTCCTGAAGCCAGGGGTGACCATTAAAGGCAAAAGTCCAGGGAACAAATGCAAACCACAGTTTTGGGATATCCCTGCTCTCAATATCTTCTCCTTCCTCTTAACTCATCAGAGATGAAAAAAAAAAAGATGTTTGCATTGTGTAGTAATGTGACAAATGTATTGACATAAAATCTATTTAATTCTTCTCAATATGTACTCAACATCTTTTTATTATGTGACCCTTTTTCTCCATACTATCATGGTAGCTCAGTCACTGTATTTGGAAAGGCCCATTATTACATCTTTTTGACATTATAAACTGACTTCAGTATCATTTTGTACCCTTTGACTCACATAGTATGCATTCAAGAACATTTCCTACTCGGAAATGTACTCGGATGAAAACTACAGAACTCATGGTGTTTACAACTGTGCAGCAGGGATATATTGAGGCTTATAGATTTTTAAACATTTGTGAGTATTCAATCTTAAATCCCAGGACGTGTCGCTGTTAAAAAAATTGGTTAAAGGGTAAAATGACCCTGTAGGTGAAAAGAGCACTTCCCTTAATGAGCATGATTCCTCAGAAGGGTGTATTATAGAATAAAAACTACTACACTATATTATTATTATTTCCTTCTCTGTCTATCCCCAAGCTTTTTAGCGTTGGGTAATTTACAAAATACAATAACAATATTGCTATGTAGGGTTTCTCAGAAGGTAAGTAACAAAGGTTAATGGACACGCAACCTTTGACTCAGACACGTAATATGCATGAAGATTGCTTGTGCAGGCACAATTTTGTTTAGATATTCCCATAAGTGAAAAAAATGTCCCCATCAACTGATAAAGGAACTGTGGGAGTCCTGTTTACCCTAAGGTTCAATGTCCCTAAGCATAGGCTGAGTTTGCAAAACACATCCTTTGACAGGAATTCTAAATAGTATCCTGTTAAAAACAAATTGGAGCATTTTAAAATTAAATTAGTTTAATGTCAGAACTTTTAACACGGTCTTACAGGTTACTAAGCTGATATTTATATTAAAAAAATTAAAGTAAATAAAAAATTGGCTGAATAACGTTTAAAGGAAACCTACTGCACCTTAAATAGAGCTTGCGCTCCAGTTGGGGAAACATGTTCATAGTGAGCACTATGGGGCCGATTCTCTAAAGGCATTTCACCAGAAATCAAATCCACAGGGACATCGCCAATTTACTAACAGGCGAAGCAAACGACGTAGACAGCAATTCGCTAGTGAAAGAGACCACCGAAAAGGTCGTCACTAAGATGCGAATTTTATTGAACGTTACCTCTTTCACCAGCATTTACTTCGCCACCTCAGATCAGGTGAAGTGATAAAACAAAGCTACATCTTCCTCAGTCTTATGTGAGTGACATCATATCCTGTATGATGGAAATGTATTAAAGTTGTAAAAAAGTTAACCACTTTTCTTTCTTTTAAAGCAGGATTATCCAAACTTTTAAAAATGTATGGGTGAGGAATTTATTAAAACTAATTTTAGGGGCATGCCACATTTGTTTAAGGGTGGGCTCATGTCTAGGGCATTAGAGGACGTCTTTTGTCTTGATTATGGCTCATTGGACACATGTTTGAAAAAGTGGCCCTTCAAGTATTTGCACCAACATTACTATACTAATAAAGACATCCATATAACTTTCATATACCCGTCCTATTCAAATTAACCTAAAGTTAAGTGCTAGTGAAGTTTCGCAAGGCAGAAATTAACGCTAGTGTCAGTTCGCTTTGAGATGCTCACACTACCGAATTAACACTAGCATAAAGTTTAGTGAATTAGTGTAGTGGTAAAGAAATTGTGCCTGGCAACGTGGTGTGGAGTGTGGTGAAGCGGTTGCTGGCAACAATTTGCCTTTTAGTGAATTTGCCCCATGACTCCTGCACTGGAAGGAAGCTCTTGGTGTGTGTGGGCAGGTTTGGTGACACACATGGACATAACACGCAAGCTGGGAATCTAATCATTATTCACCTGTATAGTCTCCCAACGTGGCCAGTCTCATTGGGAGCTCCCCCCTGCAGTATTTTTTGGGCAAATTTCCACCTGATGCAGAGGCATAGAACTTTCTATATGCATTATTTGGGCACATTAGTATTGTTTTCCCCAACTAGGATTTAAATCACAACTCCAGCAGGACCCTTTTACCTCCTGTTTTGCTCAGTATTTGTATGCAATTTGTACTATGTTTGATGTGTATATCCATTTATTGTAACATATTTGTTGGAGAATATGTTGGTGCTTTATTAATATGTTTATTAAATAATATGGTTATTAAAGTGGAGGTAAAGTCAAAAAGTGTAATTCCTTTAATGGGCTCAATGTCTAAAATTAAACCTTCAATATACTTCCATAAAAGTGGCACATGTAGATTTATAATCTATTTAGTATACTACAGAGCATGAAATTATGTCAGTGCACTTATCCAAAAAGATACAGAAAAGTTTTATGCATACCCCTACGTTTTGTTCATGGCTTGCAAATTAGTTTATTCGCTCTGATTTAGTTGACCTGATGGTTTTGTAGACAAGCATCTTAAATTTGAGTTATCAAAGTTCTCCTAATCCCCTATGATCTAATTTGATCCTGTATAATTCAGCACACTGAATTAAGAAACTTTTGGAATAAAATCAATTAAAAATTCTGTACTGTTTCAAAAATAATCAAGTTTATCCTCATGATCCCTCTCTCAGTATCTGTTTCTCTTCATTCTGTCTTAATTCAGGAGTTGGGTGTCAGATATTCACTGACAGTTAGATCTAATATATCTTATAGGGGGGGTCCTTTTGCCTAGAAGATGTATTAGAGCTCACTCTATTCAAATAACCAGAAATCATGTCTCTCTACATGCAGGATTTGTGCAAAAGGCAGCTATTTTGTTAGATTTGGTTTGTACTAGAATCAGTTATTTGAGTGAGCTGTAATTCAATGGAACCATTGTTGTATTGTTTAATGTTGTCTTTTATGTTATAAATGCATAAATAAAAACCTTTTTAAAAAAAAAAGATACTGGGATTCATTTACTAACATCTTTGCTATAGTGCACCAGTGCAGTTTTCAAGAGCACCCAATCAGCAATTTAAATCAGTTAGAAAATGAATGCACACAACTGGTTAGTTGCTAAGGGCAACTACACTGGGGCAGTTAAGCACCTACTGCTATTCTTCCAGAGGCTTAAATGTTTAACTTTCTTATGAAATATCAATGTATCCTATACTTCAGAAGCAAATGAATATAATATTCATCATAAATACTGTAAGTAGCAGGAGTTCTCAGACGCCATCTTCTGTCAATTACGATACTCTTTTTTATCAAAATCCAAAAAATTCTCACTATCCAAATCCGCAAAGACTTTTCCCCCCTATTTATCAATAAATCTTCATGAAAATTTCTTGTGCAGGAAAAAACTTGATAAAGTCATGAAAAATCTGAATTGTACAGACGTGTCGCAGAAATCCAAATTATGGAAAGGCCATCTCCCATAGAAGCCATTTTATCCAAATAATCTACATTTGGCAGATTTACAAAATTTGTGTGAAGAATTGAAGTTCGATTGAATTTTCATTAAATTCGAATCTTCGAATATGCAAATTCTGCGAATTCGACCATCGAATATTCAAATTCAAATAATTAGAATAAAATTTTATTCGAATATTCGACTATTCGATGGCCGAAATACTACGAATACCAATCCATCACCAGATCCATCGATCGATCAAATTTTTTCTGTTCGATCGATCAAATTGCAGTAAAATCCTTCAAATTCGATGTTCGAATTCGAAGGTTTTACTTCACATGGTTGAATTTCGAATTTTTTTTACAATTGGTCGAAATTCGACCAATTGTAAATCTGCCCCTTATTCTCTGTACTAATAAAACAGTATCTTGTACTTGATCCAAACTACGATATAATTAATCCTTAATATTTACATGATTTCCTAGTAAACTTAAGATATAAGGATCCAAATTACAGAAAAATTACAGAAAGATCCATTATCTGGAAAGTCCCATGTCCCGAGAATTCTAGATGGCAGATCCCATACCTGTACTGTATATCAGGGGTCCCCAACCTTTTTTGGTTTGGGGACCGGTGTTGAGGCAAACAGGGCCGTAATTACACAGTGGGTGCTCCTAGGCCCACTGTTTTTTGTAGCCCCTGTCCCCTCCCTTTTATTTGCTCAAGCTTTCATCATGGGAACGGAGCAATGGGAACTGGCACACGGAAATTTAAATTTCTGAACCAATGTGGGTGTGGTTGGTCAGCATGCCGCCCCCTAAAATCCTGCCACCCTAGGCCCGGGCCTAGGTGGCCTCTCCACAAATCCGGCCTGGAGGCAAAACATTTTTCAAGAACCAGGGGCTGGGGCTCAGGGGGTCAGCGGGGATTGTGAGGGGGTCAGCATGGGTCGGCATCCAATTTTTACAAAGAAAGTATTCCAAACACTTTGGGTTAGTGATGCGGGGAAGATCCCCTGCGGTTTTATTCAAGTCACATGATGTAACGTTTCGGGGGCGGGGAAGATCCCCAGCGGTTTATTCAAGTCACGTGATGTAACGTTTCGGGGGCGTACCCCTTCGAAGGGGATCTTCCCCGCATCACTTACCCAAAGTGTTCGGAATACTTTCTTTGTGAATAATTAGGAGAGGTGCCGATCCCCTACATCCTGCATAGGGTAACAATCGATTGGAGAGGCAGAGGGTACAGGTAAATGATTGCATCGGCATCCAATTTGTAGCCATGCCGGCATCCAATTTGAGCATTAATTGCGGCTGCGGTTGGGGGCCCCTGATGTTTATAATTACCAAAAGTAGAAAGTCTTGCTTGATTATATATGACAGTCTTGCATTTTGGACATTTTTAGGTAATGGTTTTCCAGATAATAGATCCCATAACTTTATTGTTTTGAGTATTGAACTGTGTGATAAGTTATTATATCTGAGAACATATGCAGAGTATTTCACTTATATTTAATGTTACTGTATAACAGATGCCAGAACCACCACCAAACCACTTGTTTACCATGGATCCTACTTGTACTGAATGTTTCCATGATCTATGGTAGTCATATAGCCACACATCTTAGCATTAAAGCATGTACAGAAATGTATAGAATGTAGCGAGCAATGCAGTTGTAAATGCTACTCGTTGACCAAAGTTTGGAAACCATTTAGAGTAGATTGAAACAAAAAAAGCGAAAAACGATTCAGGTGACTTTATTCTGAACTGACAGTGTAGCTTCATACAATAATTTATACAAAGTTGTTGCTGATCCTAATGAAATTGTATATGATTTAACCAGTCTTCTGTGAGTTTCTTTTCTATTCTAGGATTTTACTATAAGTGCAAGGTTTCTAAATGCATAGACAAAATTAGGGCAGCAGGCAGATAACAGAGAGCTCTAACAATGACTGACTGCCTGCTAATGCTATAATACGACACATGCTAATATAAGTCTGAGTTCTGTGTGGAGTCTGGCCACAGTTAAAGGGTTTGTTCACCTTCCAAATACTTTTTACAGTTCAGTTGTTTTCAGATTATTTATCAGAAATAAAGATTTTTTTCAGTTGCTTCCCATCTCTTTTTTTTCCCTGTTTTCTAAAGCTGAAATATAAAGTTGAATGTTCTGAAAACAACGGAACCGAAAAAAAAAATATTTGGAAGGTAAACAACCCCTTTAAGTCACCTAATGCTAAATGTCATATATATGATTTTGAAGGTCCTCTTCACTGACCCAGGAGACTTGAATCATGAGCTCTAACAACTGAAAAGGATTTTTATATATATATATCAGCTTTTTATTTATTAAAATAAGGTCTAATCTTTATGCTCATCTTCTTCATTGAATACCAAGAGTCCTTCCAGTTCATCCATACAACGCCATCATCTGTGCCGTGCTTTGCCATATCCCATGTGTAATATCCACCCCAATAATATCTTCCATTGGGATTGGCCGCATGGCATCGATTGTACCACCATCCGCCACCATCTTCTTTTGCACACTGTTTGTTAGGATCTGAGTGTTGCCTACAAATTATAAAAGTAAGATGCTGTAAGAATATAGGTAAAAATATACAATTGATTGAAATACATTCTAGACTACCCCTCTACTAAGAGAACAGAGCAATAGCAATGATTTAACAGGCAGGTATCAGGTGGGTGATAGTAGTAGGATGATCTCAGAAGAGCCCAAGTGTATCACCCCCAATGTCCTGGGCAGATACACTGTGATTGGAATAAAAGTAATCCAGAAAACATGAATCATTTTCACAGGGACTACCAAATATTGTTGAGCAATTACTCCCATTTAGTTCAGTTTGTGAGTGGCTCATGGCCAATTATTTTAGACTGTAAGCTCTTTTGTGCTTTTAGCTCAATAGAGCTCAGTTAGCATTTGTATGCGTGTATTATAGACGCTATATCACAATATTATTTTCAATTATATCCATAAAATGCATAGTAGGCTATCCAGTATATTGAAAGCACTTATATTGGCATCTTCATAAAAACTGATGTGCAGCCTCTGCTTAAGAATTAACCAAATCCTCATGCACTGTGCAAGCAGTTTTACAAAATTAATTTCTGCCAATCCAGATTGTTATCAACACTGTAACTCTGAAAGTTACAGTGACCAGTAAATTAAAAAATACCTACCATCCATCATTGTCTCTATCAAAAGTACTGAAGAACATGCCATTGTGTATTGTCATGGTTCGGTTCTCTCCTTTCAGTTGTGAAGCACCCTCTATTAAAGCATTGCCAGCAGTTCCTTTGTAACCACTAACAGAGAGCTGGTATTTATTTGCCTCGTTTTGTACTGTGAAACCAGTGTATTGGGCTGTTACTTTGGCACCATCCCAGTCTTCCATTTCAAATAAAGCTTCTGTAGCTCCCAGGTTAGTCAGCTGACTAATTTTCTCATTGCCAAGCCAGAATTCCCCTGAAATTCATTGATTTAAAACACAAATTAACATTTCACCAAGTGCAAATGACATTTTATTTTTACAATTATATTGTGTAAAACATAAAAACAAAAGCATTGTTTGCATATTTTACCATTTTAGTTTGCCTTATGAAGCCAAAACACAATTACAAGCCTTATTTATTAATATGAAGCTTATAAGTAATTAACATTAGCAGTTATCCTAATTAACGCATGTCGAGTATCAGTGGTTAACACAGCATATCTTTCTAAAGCTTTTTTTACTTTTTCATTTATTTTAAAAAACAATTAGATTTATATCACATCTGTATTCATATGAAACAGGAAACACAGCAACATTTAGATTGGTTTGGAAGGAATATTAGCATTATAGAAACTTTTATAATTTAACTACAGAAATGTTGCTCTACCTGGCATGTCACAGATACCCTTTCCACCGTTGGCAGCAATATTTCCAAATCCAGATTTGTAGGCATCCCATGTCCTTCCAAAACCAACACTGCCATCTTGTCTGTTCTGAATAACAGTCCATCCTGTAAAAATTAATTATATTACTGTGGCAACATTTTAACCCAGTGTTTGAATATTAAAGGGGAGATTATTTAAGGTTTGAATGGTAAATTAGAATTTTCAAAAAAAAATGGTCAAAACTCAAAAATTAGAATTTTAAGCAACCAACTCGAATTTTTTTTTGGAGGAAAACGCGATTCAAACTCAATGAGAATTTTCGGGTCTTTTGTATTCGAATGTTAGACGTTCAAGTTTTTCTTAAATATTCTCCCATCTCATGTTGTGAGTACATTCAAATGTTGTTATATCCCCAGGGAAGATAAAAAATGAAGTTCTTAAACCAACCCTCAGTTTCATCTACTGACAAGCAGTTCACTAAGCCACAAGGTTCTATGGCTGCAATTTTTTTCCTGTATTTCTTACCAAGTTTTCTATTTCCTCATCTGTTCTCAAGATCCCTTGGTATATTATATCAATTATAGATGTTTGACCTTTGCTACCATTTCACAATAGAAGAGAATACATTTTTATATATATATATATATATATATACATATATAAATATATATATAGTGACAATGCAGACTTTTCTAGAGTTTGATAGTTGCAATATCAATTTATGCAGTAAGCCAATGAATGCACAACCTTCACAATAGCAAGTAAAGGCTGGCTAAGAAACTTTATTTTGGCCTTGTTGAAAATTAATAGAACAATATAATTTTCTTGACTTATCCTGTCTTTTTTCTAAATTATGCTGGTGCTCAATAATAAAAAATGAAATAGCAGAAAAAGGTTTTTTTAATAAATGCTTTTGTAAATAAATCTGCATCCATGTCAAAACTCTGTTACAAGGGATTTTTGAAGCTAAAATGAAACAGAATGATACAATTTACACTTATTTATATTCTTCATTGACCTACCTCCATCATGTGTTACCATATCACAATAAGCCTTGAATGGTCTGAAGAAACTATCAGGCTGGATAAGGTACATCTCAGATGTCTCTCCACCTTTCCTGTAAATTTCTTCGCATTCTGCAATAAGTTAATGAAGTAAGAATTAAAAAATGCAAAAAGAGAAAGCTTACAAAAATAGACAGGGCTCTGGGTTACTTAATCATATGACCACAAAAACAAAGAGAGTATATACAAATATATATGGCATGTAAGCTCTATATTATGTCTGTTCCTTGGGATTTGTACAAATCTTTATCAAGCATGTGCATGAACGCGCAGTTTAGAAGACAAAGTGCAACCAAATTTTGCCTCAGTTATTTGTTCCACTGTCTATAAGACAGATGCATTGCAATCAGCACAAGCTGTGAATGATCAAAACCAACAAATATGTATCCTCTGTTGTCATAGGTCTTAGAAAGCACAAGTTTGTCATCTGTCTTGATAAAATTCTATATCACTAAATCTAATAAGAAAGTGCATGTGCCATGTTTATTTATTGTATTACCTTTGCCAGAGACAACTGGGATAGGGCAATTAGTGACACATGGTGAGCGACAATTTTCCACTTGTGTGGCTATTGCAGTTTCAAGTTTCTGAATTTTGGATCGAAGATTTTCTAGTACTTGCCGAAGAATTCGAATGTTAGATGGAATTTTGGTGTCCAGATGGTCTTTGATGAATGTGTACTGCTCCTCAAGTTCTAGGTTGTATTCGTTGATTACATTCTGGTTATCTACAAAAGAAGTGACACATTACAACAAGTGTTACATTGTATACAATGTACACAATTGCCTTCAGGTTTTTGTAAAAAGAAAAATGCATTTTGTAAATTCTTTAACATATGAAAGCATCCTAAATATACAAATAAAAAAATGCGTGGGTTAAATGGTTAACTGTAGAGATGACTGTGTGATTTCTACTATATTAGTGTTTGCTAATTACTTATATGCATTAAAACTTTATGGGAATGTAAATTTATAAAATAACCTTAGTCATAAAGCTTATCATAAAATGACAATTGAAAAGGAGATGATCACAAGACAACACAGGCCCCATCTGAAGCAAATATATACCATTCTGGGAGTTTAAAATCCTTTTTTAATTAGACATTTTATAGAAAAATCGCTCTGTAGTGCTCACTGATAGGAGCACCGGCCCGGTGTTTCAGGTAAGTCAAATCTGTAATTTTAATTTACTAGCAGTCCATGTTTGAGGCTATGCACACAGGGCTGTTGGTGGATAAGGAGAAGGTAATAGGATATTGGCTTAAAATGTCATAGAGCTGCAGATTCATCTGGTAGTGTCAGTGTCAGATAACCTTGCAGCCCTCTGAGTTTAAGAAACTATAGTCTATATCAAGGTTCCCAGTCATTTTTACCCATGAGCCATATTCAAATAATTAAAAAAAGTTGGAGAGCAGCACAAACATGTAATAAGTTTTCTGGAGGGTGCCAGTTATGGACTACTGGCGGCCCCTATGTGGACTGGCAGCCTACATGGGGCTCTATTTTCAGTACACCTTTTTTATGAGCAACCAAAACCTGCCTCCAAATCAGGAATTCAAAAATAAACACATTGGAGCAACATCAAAGTGCTTGGTGAGCAATATGTTGTTTATGAAAAATTGCTTGGGGGTCAACATACAAAGGACAACCAAATGAAATACTGTTAGTTAAACAAACCTAGACACAAGTTGCTAAGATCCCCTACTTTATTAAACCATTTAACTGTTAACAGCTTGGATCTTTATATGACCAGTTTGGTCCTTAAGGCGGCAATTGACGGTACAATTACGATCTTTCTTGGAAAAGATTAATACACACGTTTAGAGCTGAATCGTCACATAAACAGGTAGAAACAATAGAATTCTACCTGTATCTGATGATTCAGCACTAAACAGTAGCCTATGTTCGGTTGCCTACAGATATCCAAGTCTTCTGCCAATACTGGTCGGCTCCTTTTCCACCATACAAGCACTGAATATTGTATGAAAATTAGTTTTGTAAAATATTATCTGTGCGTCTATGGCCACATTTAGATCTGAAGGCTCTGAAGAGATATGTTTGCCTGCTTGTAGCCATTACGAGGTATTTGTAATCAACAGTGATAGTATAGTAATAAAGCATGAAACTAGCTATACCTAGTGTTTGTTGCTGGTTCTCTTTTATCTTCTGTCCCAGTACAGTTGTATATCTATATATATTATTTGCTGATTGAGACAAGGTTTGCACTCTTCCACGGACATCATTGATAGCAGATTTAACATTCCTTTCTTGTTTCAGCAATGTTGTTCTGAGCTCACATCCAGTTGGGCACAATGTTCCCTAAAATTAAAAATGCATTACTTTTCAGCTTTGTATGTTGCCAACAAGGGATTATGAAGACTAAAACACAAATTACAAAAAGGTGGTCTCCAGAGAAAAGCATAAAGTGAAATTACCAGTTCCTCATATGCATGTTTACAGCCGCCAGCATCTGGATACTCCTTAGTTTCTTTTTTCTGAGCTTTGGCAGGAGCCTTGGTTGGACGCCCTCTGTATCTTCCACCGCTGATTGGTGGGGGGGCAGGTCTTTGAGTAGGAACTGGCTCTCGGCCTCTTGATACGGGCCTGTGTCCACGAGCATCAACTGTAGCTGTTCCATTTTCTGACTAATATTAATCAGACATGAAATAAGTAGGCCAACATGTATTTCTGTTACAACTTAGCACCTAATTTATATACTGCATATAATTATTCGTACTTAAACTGGTTTATAGACAAATCCAAGAGGTCCTCTGCACTCAACCCATTATCAATATATTTAAGACATTGAGACATTTTGTGCATACAGCTACTAAAAAATTCCTTACCCTTTAAACTCCCCCGCCTAATGGTTTTAAAAATTAGTGGTGAGCACAACTTTCCCTTGTTTGGTAAACTGACTTATAGCCTACAAGAAAAATACCAGGACGGATATTACAACACTATACTAAGCAGTGATTTTTCTAACATTTTATTTACAAATCCAT
>CM044432.1:42326346-42340669 GCA_024363595.1 Xenopus borealis
GAGAGCTGGCTGAGCAGAGGGGAAGGATGAACAGAGGGGATGAACATGGGGTATGAGCTGAGAGCAGCAAGCACTGAGGGAGAGGCAGTGTGTTTAAATTTCAAAATCTGCCGAATCTTGTAAAATCAACATGGGTATTAGGGGGTGTGGCCACAAAAATCAGCATGGTCCAAAAAATTCTGCTGTGTGTTTTCATGGTAGATCTCCTGATGGGGGCCAGGTGTTGAGAGTAGATCCCATTGTAACCTAGTCTGGGCACCCCTGGTATAGACTGTTTTACACATCCCTTACTTGTGTGTGATTTATTTTACACATACATTTAGCAGGTGGAGCAAGTGAATGGAAGCCTGTATCTTTTCTCTATAGTTATGGCTGTAAATAGTACAGAGCCGTTTCATTTCTGCATGCTTTGCATAGCTCCTTGGTCACAATATGTGGCACTGTTGCTTTGCTGGCATTATGCACAACACAACAGAACAGCATCCATTGACAGTATGGATTTTTTAAATGTAAAATGTGCACTTTGTTTTGCACCTGTTTGCATCCACAATAGTAAATAAGTCGCACTGTTTCAAAACCTTGGGCCTGCTAACTATAATTAAAGGAACATTAACATCAAAAAAAGTGTTTTTAAATAATGTAGTGATGCCCTGTACTGGTAAAATTGGGGTGTTTGCTTCAGAAAGAATACAGTGAAAACTCGATTGAAAGACCCCTGATTTTATGTTTTCCTGCATATTACATTTTTTATTTGTGGTCCCACCAGTTTATAATGCATTTCAATGGGTGCATTTTCCTGATTTTAGGTCGTTTTCCATGATTTTACATCCAATTTTATTCCAGATATTCCCAAAAACTGTTATTTTTCCTCTATGAATGTTATTTGTGAAATAGAGGTTTCAGTTATTAACCAGATGTATATTTGTCAATGGTTCTGCCTGTAAATGGTCAATTTAAATGAGTCTGCCCCTTCTACAGTGCTGCACTTATAACTTATTGCTTTAGGTTGTGTGTGTGACTGACGAGAGTCTTGCTCATGCCCGCATAGTGTAATATTAACACTTCAATGTTTAAAGGAATTGTTCAGTATAAAAGTAAAAACTGGGTAAATAGATAGGCTGTGCAAAATAAAAAATGTTTTCAATATAGTTAGTTAGGCAAAAATGTAATGTATAAAGGCTGGCATAACTGGAAGCCTAACCTAAAAGAACAGGACACTACTTCTTGCTTTTCAGCTCTCTTGGTTTACACTGACTGGTTACCCTGGTTACCAGGCAGTAACCAATCAGTGACTTGAGGGAGGGCCACATGGGTCATAACTGTTGCTTTTGAATCTGAGCTGAATGCTGAGGATCAATTGTAAACTCACTGAACAGTTATGTCCCACATGGTCCCCCTTCAAGTCGCTGACTTACTCAGATTTAGAGAGCTGAAAAGCAGGATGTTGTGTTATATTCTGTTATGTTACACATCCACTCACTCAAGCTTTTATATATTACATTTTTGGCTAACTAACTATATTAGAAATATTTTTTATTTTGCACAGCCTATCTATTTACCCAGTTTTTATTTTTACCCTGAACTGTTCCTTTAACCCTTGTTTTTAAACAGTAAATATTGTATCTCAAAGTAAAACTCACTCCTGTGCTTATATCCTTTCGGTACTTGAAGAAAAAGTTACTTTAACACATTTCCCTGATTTTAAATTTTCCCGGATTTTACATAATTTTTCCCTGGTCCCCTGAAAAACGTAAAATGGGGGTTCTAATTTATTCTAATTTATATAAACAAACTGCTGTGTATTCATGGGGGCAGCCATTCAAGCACAAGGCAAATAGTAGATAACCGATCAGATATGTAGAATTGCATTGTATACTACAGGCCTTGTTTATCAGCTGTCTAAACTGTTCCTTTATCCTTTTTCAGCTTTTGTATGGCTGCCACACAGCTATCCACAGCTTGTTTATATATGCTATAGTAGAGCTGAAAATAACAGTTTACCAGTGCAGCACAGCAGTGCTTATATTTTAATTAAATTAGCACACTTTCAATTGTTGGTCTTGCTGTTCCTTTAAGGCAGGAGTCCCCAACCTTTTTTGCTCGTGAGCCACATTTAAATTTAAAAAAGAGTTGGAGAGCAACACAAGCATGAAAAAGTCCATGGGGATGTCAAATAAGAGCTCTGATTGGCTTTTTGGTAACCCCTATATGGACTGGCAGCCTACAGGAGAGAATGTTTGGCAGGACATCTGTTTTTTATGCAACCAAAACTTGCCTCTAAGCCTGGAATTCAAAAGTAAGCACCTGCTTTGAGGCCACTGGGAGCAACATCCAAGGGGTTGGAGAGCAACATGTTGCTCGCGAGCTACAGGTTGGGGATCACTGCTTTAAGGGTTAAACATGCTGGTAGTTATAGTCCAATAACATCTTGGCATCCCAGGTTAAGAAACACGTTTGTGATCCACAATTGATTGGAAGTTTAATGGCATTTCCTGCATTCTGGTAACACGCTGCCCTGGCATCCATTTATTCTCTTGTCTTTTTCTTTGTGCCCAGATGCACTATGACTCCTACTGACAACCTAAATTGTAAACTTCCACTAAGCGGAGATAAATATAAAATAACACAACTCTGTAGAACATAAAGGTGTTATCTGTTATCCATTATTTAACCTGTGCCATATACTGTAGCCTTTTTTCAATTTCCACCATTGCTACACAGCAGCTTATTTATATTAACAATAGTAGAGTTCCTGAACCAAACACATCTGTGCAGGGCAACATATTTTCATTACTTTATAACACTTTAAATTGGTTTGATGTTACTGTTCCTTTAATGAGACCTACTCCTATATTATATCTGCATAGGTAGTCTTGTATAGTAATCCCAGTTCTGCAAGAACTCTGTAACTCTGAGCATCATGCACATCTACAGTGGGCGCTTATGAAAGCAAGCAGCCAAGCAAGAAGAATGTGTGAGATTATGTCGCGCTGTTGCTCTGTAGGAAGAGGCTGTTGGCCTACAAAAGAATTACTGCTTTCCTTGAAATAGATTTAAATGGAAGCTTTACAATCACAGAAAAGGAGCTTAGTATTCAACTTTTTTTTTTTTTTTTGAGGTGATCAGACTAATAAAAAAACCTTAAATCTCCTTTTGGGTTGCATAGCAGACTTGTTATAACAATCCCAAAGTCTAATTGTTTTTTTTTTTATAATATATTATAATTATTTTATAATATGACAAACAATATGGCCAACATTTATATTTTATAAATGCATTAAACAGTCATGACATGACATTTTAGTCATGTGAGTGATGAGGAACTTCTAGTAAAGTGAAGCTATGGTATAGAGTCTTTCTGTACATTTACAGCTGCTTTCTCAGGTGATGGAATAAATTGTGTGGCTGCAGTTTTGCTTTTCCTTTAGTCAGCACAACTTTTTTTTGCACAGAACCATATGTACATTAAGCAGTTTCCTTTTTTACATTCTAGGTACACTTTTGCATCTGGGTCACCAGATAATATTAAGCAGTGGAAATTCCCCGATGGCAACTTCATCCAAAACCTTTCTGGCCATAATGCTATAATTAACACATTGGCAGTGAATTCTGATGGTGTGCTGGTGTCTGGAGGTGAGGAACAGCTTCTTTCATCTCATGTATCCTGCTGAGCATAAAAAAAGCAAATTGTTTCAGCTTCCTCACATCTATGTAGTGTGAAGTCTCACCCTGTCTGGCATCTTTTCTCTCTTTGTAGCTGATAATGGAACAATGCACCTGTGGGACTGGCGGACAGGTTACAATTTTCAAAGAATTCATGCTGCTGTTCAGCCTGGCTCTCTAGACAGCGAATCTGGTATTTTTGCTTGCACATTTGACCAGTCAGAAAGCAGGTTAATCACCGCCGAGGCTGATAAAACGATCAAAGTCTACAGGGAGGATGAAACTGCGGTATGTACCCACAACCTTGGTACCATTTATATTTTAAAACAAAAGGGAGGATTGATCAGTGCACATTACCTTCTCCCCCCGTCTCATAAGTAATCAAATATCTATGCAAGTGAATTACAATAATTTAAAGTTTAAATAATACTTTTTAGTTACAAAGTTGAATACCTGCCTATTTTATGATCAAAGACTGACATCCCTGTGCATGATAGCTTCTCCTGAGATAAGTGTCTCCTGACCAAGGCATCTTGTTAAAAATGGGTGTTGGTCTGGGCAAGTCTCTCTATCTTAAAGGAAAATTATGCCCCCCAAACAATGTAGGTCTCTCTAAAAATATATTACACAAAATCACTCGTATGTAAAGCCCTGCTTCAGCTAAATAAACAATTTTCATTATAATATACTTTTGTAGCATTATGTGCCATTGGCACCTGGGATCATAGGATTCCTGGTGCTTACAAACAAACCATACATGTTAGATCACATGAGCCAATTAACAGACAGAGTTCTGTCATCTGCTTCCACACGTCTTCCTGCTACAGTTAGAGCTGCAGTATTTCTGGTCAGGTGATCTCTGAGGCAGTACAGAAACCGTCAAAAAATGTAGTTTCAAGGCAAGAGATGTAAAAAGGCAATATTTACTTAAATATATATGTTTGATAAGATTCTTTAATATGCCGTTTAATTTGATATAAACAGTGTAATTGTTGGGGTATAATTTTCCTTTCAAAGCCACAATTTTCCATTTGTATTTATAATGTTTAAATTGGTGGGCAAATATAGAAATATACATTCATCCCTTAATTTTAAGTGTTCAGGAGTTTTTTACAATCCAAAACCGAGCACTTGGGAATTGCAGGTAAACTTAATTTCATAAGAAAGTGGCAGCATATTTTTTACTGTGTTTAGTACATTAATAAACCAATGTTCAAATAGTATTCACTATTCATCCATGGGCAACAGTATATATGTAAATGTTGACATGATAAAGGGGTGATGAAGCAGTAGGGTTTCAACTGTAGTGCAAGTTGGAGCAGTTAAATCCTTACTGCTTTTTTTACCCCTATATTCGTTCCAAATGTAACAAGTTTGTTATATAATTACCCCAACACTTGATCTGAACGCTTAAGACCAATCACCATGCTCCCTGCTGCCAGTGTGCACTGCTGGGTGCCAGGGAAGAATAACTACTTCATTCCACTGATCTATTCGTGTAGAAATGTTTACTCCAACTTGCTGATTTGCACTACAAACACATTTCTACATAAATAGATCAGTGGAATGAAAGTTATTCTTTACTATCCCCAGGAAGTGCACTGGCAGCATTGAACATGGTAGATGATCTTAAGGGAGAACCAAACCCATACTTTAAACTCCAGCCTACTTGCTACCCCGGGCAAATGCCCTAACTTTTTACTTACCCCTCACAGCAGATTCAGGTGTCTGAGTTCACAGCAGCCATCTTCTTGTTCGGTAATCTTAGTGTACTGGTGGCGTTTCGGCACATACAGAGTTGGAGCCAATTCCCGGTTCCGGACAACTGCGCATCTGCCGAAACTCAATTTGATGAAGAGCCGAAAGAAGACACTAAGATTACAGAAGAGGAAGATGGCTGCTGTAAACTCAGACACCTGAATCTGCTGCGAGGGTGAGTAATAAGTTAGGGGCGCCTGCCCAGGGTAGCAAGTAAGCTGAGAGGGAGGGGGGTCTCCGGGGGGAGGTTTTTTTTAAAGTTTGGGTTTGGTTCTCCTTTAAGGTTTCAGATCAAGGGCAATTCTATAACAAACTATTTCCATTTGAATCTAATATATGGGTGAAGAAGCAGTAGGCATTCAACTGCTCCAACTTGCTGATTTGCACTACAGTTCACCCCTTTATCATGTCAACATTGACATATTTACTGTTCTCCATGAGTAAATAGTGAATATTATTTGAATAGTGTTTTATTAGTGTTTCACTGAAATGGAAAATCTCCCTTCTACACTTGCCTCCTTCCTCCTTGACACATGAGTAGCGTTCTACTCTTTGTTGCTGGCCAGTAGCACAGACACATTTGAACTCTAGTGTTCAGTTCAGACCTGCCTGCATTCATTTTCCTATTATAGTTCTATCCATCGTGTAATCTTTTAATAAGACTCTTCTCAGCGGTACTTCCTTTAATTAGATTCATGATGGGCAACGACCACTTGATTAAGTCTCACACTGGGAACGTTATTAATCTGACTAGCCAAGTTTTACAGTCACCTTAATAGTTTTTGTTTCTCACATTTTAGACTGAAATATTTCTGTGCCAGGAGCTGCGTAAATGTTTAGTGGGAGTTAAACCCCAGCTTCTTATTATATTATAACCCTTTCATATAATTGTCTGGTAGTATTTAAAGATCATCAATTGAAAAAAAAATATCTGTCCAAAGAGTAAAATGCATCATGTAGCTTCAAGATTTAAACAAAACGATTAATGTTTCTGGTTTCCTGGTCCAGCCTGATTATTTTTATCCCATGCAGATACAAAGGGGCAGATTGATAAAGAATCTGTAGTAAAAAAAAAAAATTTGGTGGTTCCAATTAGGCCAAGAAAATTCTCAGAGGCAAAATTCCTGCTTCAAGCTGCTACAGACAGGATCATTATATGACCCCTGCAGTTCTGTCTTTTCTGCATTTTCCTTTACACGCATCAAAGTTCAATGGTTTAGGGTTTTAGCAGATATATTTTTATAGCAGAGAGAACCATATGATGATTTATAGGAATTATGCAGTGCTACCTTGATCATATTCTGAGGATAAGGTATAAAGAATAAATAAATGGTTATGCAAAATCATATTGTAAAAAGTGGTCTGAAATAATTTGAATATACTGCTTTAATTAGGGATGCACCGAATCTAGGATTCGGTTTGGGATTCGGCCAGGATTTGGCCCTTTTCACCAGGATTCGGCTGAACCCCTCTGCCTGGCCGAACCGAATCCTAATTTGCATATGCAAATTATCGCTAGGGAGGGAAATAATTTTTTGCACAAGACAAGGAAGTAAAAAATGTTTTCCCCTTTCCACCCATAATTTGCATATGCAAATGAGGGTTCGGATTCGTTTAATTTAAGAATTTAATTTAAGAATCTGATTTATTGGGGTACAAAATCCATTACGTAGAGATACTTGAGTGCAGAGGACCTCTTGTATTTATATTACAGACAAACCTCCTTTTCTGCCAAATGAAAATGTTTTAAAGTAATAAAAACATAATGCAGTGTTGCTCTGCACTGGTAAAACTGCAGTGATTGCTTCAGAAACACTATTATTGTTTATATAAATAAGCTGTTGTGTAGCCATGATAAGCTCTGTAGAAGCAGATAAGCAGCAGATAAGCTCTGTAGAACATAATGTTATCTGTTATCCATTACTTATCCTGTGCCATGTAGCCGTTTTTCATTTTCCGTCATTTTCCGTCATTGCTACTCAGCAGCTTGTTTATATGAACTATAGTAGTGTTTCTAAAGCAAACACAGTTTAAACAGCAACACTACACGATATTTTCATTACTTTAAGGCTGGGGACAGACAGGGAGATTCGGGGAGATTCTGTCGCCTGGCGTTTAATAGCAGGCGACAATCTCCCCGAACGTCCTTCTCCCTGTCCGTCGCTAGTTTAAATGACAAAGCGCTGTGCACACGCAGCGTGGCGATTTCCAGAATCGCCCGAAGTTACTTCGTGAGGAAACTTCGGGCGATTCCGGAAATCGCCGCGCCGCGTGTGCAGAGCGCTGGCACTTTGTCATTTAAACTAGCGACGGACAGGGAGAAGGAAGTTTGGGGAGATTGTCACCTGCTATTAAACGCCAGGCGACAGAATCTCCCCGAATCTCCTGGTCTGTCCCCAGCCTAAAACACTTTCGTTTTTCGGTGTTACTGTTCCTTTAAGTGTGCTGTGATACCAGGAGATGAACTGACTTGTCCAGGTTGTCAGATTCACTAGCATGTGAGCCATTCTCAGAGGACTTGCAGGAAGCACCATCCTTTTATTTGAGCAGAGCAAGTCATTTATGTCATCGGTCTTTGCTCAGCAAGTCATTCCATGTTTAGGAGACAACTCGGATGCAATTTCCTTTAAACCTGTTTATAATAAAGCAGAGCAACAGCTTTGCCTCAACCGTGTTTGTTAAATGTTGCTGGTCCTGTAATTATCAAGGACACGTGCATGTGTTCATATACTAACATTTTCCTTCTACTCCCCTTTCAGACTGAAGAGACACATCCAGTCAGCTGGAAACCAGAAATTCTTAAAAGGAAAAGATTTTGATGAGTTGCATCTGCAACTGGTTTTTCTCTTTCTATCTTTTTTTTTTTTTTTTTTTTTTTTTTTTTTTTTTTTTTTTTTGTACATTTGTTTATCAGAGGTTGTCTTTAGCATGGATTCTGTTTCAGACATTAAGCACATCCTTGGCTAATGTATTTGTCTTTCATCATTGTATTAAAATACATCCTGTTATGGCTATTTGTTCCACGATCCCTGGAAGCTAGAAAAAATTTTTTTTTAAAGAAATCATTAAAATGAGAGACTTCCCAATCTCCAAAACAAAAGCTGCTGTTTGCCTGCCTGTTCCTTCCTAGTTATGAAGAGATTAACCTGTTAAAGGACAATCTTGTTTTCTTCCTGTGCTGAACTATTACTATATTACCCATCACAAAAATAATATCCATCTCATGTACTTTTAATAGCAGTGCTCTCAATATTATAATACAGCATGGGGCTTCATCCCGTAATTGGAATAAAACTGTCATTTACATCTCATTCAAACAGAAGCTGTTTAATTGCTGGGTTTTTATTCTAGATGTAATTACCTCCATTTGCATAAACAGGGCATAAAGAATATAAACATTTCCCAATCCAGCTGCTGTGCATGAAACCCTTTGAACAAATGCAAAAAAAGTAAGCTTTAATGGTGAAATATATTTGAAGTAATGTTAACTTGCATTTATTGTTTATAACAAACTATAAGGGTATATGGTCACACACTCCTCTTGTTTACATCTATACACATCAGCGGGAGCGTCTTGCCTTTTATATTGAGCCAAATGTATACCCCACCCAAGTCCCGGTTTTCTACACTATATATGTTGATATATATCTCATTTCACTTTATCTTTCCTACCATTAAGTATGATGTATAACAATGTGCCCAGAACATCGATGCTCCGAATCTCTCATTTATACTGTGACCTGATCCTTCTACTCATCTGCCTTAAACACGCACAATTGATTTCCATTATGGTAAATGCTGGTTGGGGAGGTCATCCCTGTTCCTTTTAAATGTGATATTATAGCTTGGATTAGTTCTCAACCACTTCATAAAGAGTGTTTGAGATCCCTGAAATGGTTTCACGTATGTATATAAAGAGAATTGTTCTATGTGCAGCATAAACTATACCCATATATTTTAGCGCAAGAAGTAACAACCCTATAGCTTTGTATGGACTGCAGCTTACAATATCCTGTGTATACCACTAGAGGGGGCTGTACTACTACAACTGTTTTTGTTGATATTATTCAAAATTGCAAATGGTTTGCCCCTGTGACTCCTAGCAGCCCTTGCTGAGACATGTCTGTTTTGCTCTTAGCAAGTGTGTTTTATGGATATGAAACCCAAAATATAGCAAACTATCAGCGGAACTGTATTGTGTACTACATTACATTCTTGTGGGCTGGGATGGTGGTACTTCTTAAAGAACAGCTGGAGGACAGGTAAATGGAAACCTCAATTGTACTTGTAAATGAGCCCATCCCCTTTGCTTCCTCATAGGGCCTGGAAACCAAAATAGAACATTTGGTATGGTTAAATCAGATGTAATTCCTAGACAGATCGTTCCTTACAATACACACATGTAGAGCTGAATTGTCAGATATACAGATAAAAACAATAGAATTCTACCTATATTTGATGATTCAGCTATAACAATGGCCGAGGTTCACGTGCTTTCAAAGGCACCCAATCAAAGTTTTCTGGCCAGCCTGATCGATGAGCCGAATGATAGCCAAGCCTTCTGCCAATAATAGTTGGATCGTCTTCCGCCATACACACCGAATATTGTACGAAAATTTTTTTGTACAATTTTATTGGCGTGTCTGTGGCTAGGGTTGCCACCTGGCAGGCATTTTGCCGGCCTGGCCGGTAATGATCTTAATGCATTGCATAGATTGTTAGTTAGAAGAGGCCACAAGCAGGTATAGTAAGGTTGTGAGATGTAGAAATCTTCCAACTGATGCTTTTTGATGACTTTACATTGTTTGTACTGTATATGTGTTGGTATTGTCACTTAGTCCCACAAGTGGATTATCTTAGAACAAAATGTGGCATAAGCCTTAGAAATAGTTTCTCATATTTATAGTCTGGTGTGAGATTGAAGCGTGGCTAGAATCTTCTTGCATTACCCCTGGCTATAGCTGTTTATTGGAACATGCATCTGCTTCATGTTTCTGCATCCTTTCATTAGCAATGAACTGAATTCTGGATTTGACTCTCGGTTCATTTATGTTCAAGGACGTTTCCCAAAACCCTACCATTTGTCAAATCTCAATATGAGCAAGACTAAATCTGTTACCATGTGACTTTTCAGTACCTGGCAACTAAAGACACAATCTTAAATTCCAAAGCCACAAAGATAATTCTTCAATATCCATTCGTCCACATCTTTCAGGTTTTGGCTGCCATTTTAAATCATTTGAGATCATTTTATCTGATCAGCCGATCATTTTCTTCACTTCTTTATATGGTTCCCCTCTCCAATCAAATTTTAATCAAAGTATGATGTTTTTCTGAACATTGTCTGAAACAACCTATTTTAAAGTGGACCCGTCACCCAGACACAAAAATCTGTATAATAAAAGTCCTTTTCAAATTAAACATGAAATCCAATTTCAATTTTTTATTAAACCATTCATAGCTGTTTTAAGCTCATTTAAAAATCTCAGCTGTCAATCAAATATTGTCTGCCACTCCTAGGCATAGAGGCGTGGCAGACAATTACTTTCACTTTCCATTCAGCACTTCCTAGATACTCACACACACACACTTATGTAGGGGCCGAACGCAGGAAAAATGCAGCTTCTTGCGTCTCAACCTGCATTCAGAGCCTACATGCTCTTTTGTGAGTACAGCTCCGTTGAAAAGATTAGCTCCATTGAAAAGAATTGCTTGTGTCTATTCCTGTGCTCCCCTGCGGCTGAATGCAGCAAAACGAAGCGCAGGGAAAAACACTTGAGTAAGAGCCCTATAAGCAGGAAGCAACCTAGCTAACAATATACAGTTAATGGAATCGCACCCTTTTAATAAGGTTTATTTGGCCAGGCAGAGTAAGGGGTAGCTGTGCCCATATGTCAATTTTTAGAGGATAGTGACCTAGTGATTGGGCTGAAATTTGCTTAAGCTTTTTGCAATCCCTGGTAATCATCCTCAAACACCTAAAGGACTGCACTACTGCTATGGCATACACTTTGGTTTTACTGTGTTTATACCAACTAACATCAAGATCTCCAGTAGGACCTTGACATCCGCACACACAAAAATAGGCAACATCAAAAAGCTCATTTTCCTGCTACATATCCTCTTCAGCTTGCAACCAGGAGATTAATATTCAGAAGCAAAGCTGCTGCACTTGGAACATATGAAGCTCCCCATACTAAACCAAACACTGCAAAAAAAAAAAATCAAAGGCTGCTACACATTGCTGCAATTTTACTTATGTTAAAGAATGGCTATAATTCCTCTTCAATTGGTCTTTATTATTTTTTTTTATACTTTTTTAAATTATTTGCCTCCTTCTGCTAACACTCTCCAGCTTTCAAATAGGGGGTCACTGTCCCCATCTAGAATAAATGCTCTGTAAGGTTACATATTTATTGTTATTGCTACTTTTAATTACTGATCTTTCTATTCAGGTCTTTCCTATTCATATTCCAGCATTTTATTCAAATCGATACATGGTCACTAGGATAATGTGTACCCTAGCAATCTGATTGCTGAAACTGCAAACTGAAGAGCTGCTTAAAAAATAACTCAAAAACCACAAATAATAAAAAATGAAAAACAACTGTACATTGTCTCAGAATATCACTCTCTACATCATAATTCAGAATTCAAATAATTTTTTATTTAATAATAAGGGTTGAATTCGACCGTTGAATTTTAAGGGAATTAAAATCCTTCGAATTCGAAGGAATTTACCACAATTTCGAACGATCGAATAGTAAATATTCAACCTAACGATAAAATTGAACGATTCGAACTATTTTAACCATTCCAGCGATTTTCTTTTTTTATTCGATCAAAAATAGTTAAAACTAATTCAATAGGTTTAATCGGGCGAACTAGGCAGTTGAATAAAAAATTAAAGAGCAAGTTATTCGACTGTCAAATATTCGAATAGAATTTTATTAGAATTTTCAAAATTCGATGGTCGAAGTGGTTGATTGATCAATGTGCCCCTTGCATTTAATTTGGGCAGGTTCCAAACTTTAAAGGAGAACCAAACCTGTAATAGAAAATACCCTCCCCTGGGTAGACCTCCTCCCCAGCCCACCTGCCCCACTTACTCCTCCTACAGATTCTGGCCACGGGAGTTAACAGGCGCCATCTTCTTCCTTAGGTCTTTTTCAGAAGTTTTGGCGCAATTGGAGTAAATTCCCGGACCCGAACTACAGCGCATGTGCAGAAAGTCACGAAAATTTCCGAAAAAGTCTTGTGACTTTGGGCAGTTGTTCTGGACCGGAAATTAACTACAAACTGCACATGCGTCGAAAACACCGGTCTACTTCCGAAGAAAGAAGATGGTGTCTGTGAACTCCCGTGGCCAGGGTCTGCAGGAGGGGTAAGTAAAAAATTAGGATTGGGATGGTCTATTATTTGAAGGGGTGCTGACCAAAAGATGTAAGACTTTTATACGCTTATCGCAGGTTCATAATGGTAATTTTAAGAAATGTGTTCATATTAAAGAGAACAAAACTATAACTCAGTGGTCCTCAAACTTGGCCCTCCAGCTGTTAAGGAACTACAAGTCCCACAATGCAATGATGGAGTCTGACAGCCACAGTCAGGCAAATGCATTGTGGGACTTGTAGTTCCTTAACAGCTGGAGGGCCAAGTTTGAGGACCACTGCTATAACTATACATATGGCAAGAGAATATCCTTTATTATAAAGTACAACTTTCCTCTACAAAATTTACAGCCACTCAAATATGATGGGGAGTGGGATGGACCCGGGCCCACCAGGTTTTTCTTCAGGTGTTCTGCTGGCCCTGATTAGGACCTGGGGGTTTCTGGATAAAGGACCTTTCTATAATATGAAGTATGATGCTTAATGCTACTAAACACATTTACACATGAAAAAACCCCAAATCGCTTATGAAAGAGTAAGACAATGATAAATTAAGAATTGTATGTTTAAATAAAACCCTATAGGTAATTGCAGTGCAATATTATGACGCTTATTGGATAACGGGTTTCCAGATAACAGATCCCATGCCAGTACTTTGCGTTCAGATCCATTGCATTTCTGTCTGTAGAATCTATGTATCTATCAGAAGAATTACTCCAACTGTTATATATCTAGCACTCACACTGCCATTACACCACACTGCTTGAATCTGGAGCGTTTCCATTCAACTAAATTTTGCGAATTGCTAATAGAAATTCGCGAAACAGCTTTGTGAATCAGCGAAATTACTGGCGTCGAAAAACACCCGTAACGCTGGCAAATTTTCCCCCAGGCGAATTTTTTCTGGCGTTTTGCGAATCATTGGAATTCAGCCATAATTTTGCCCATCACTAGTCAAGATTTCATAAACTTTCCACCCAAAAGGACTCCGTGTGATTACAACCACAAGCTGAAGCACGTTTACAGATTGAAAAAGAAAGGTTGACGCCTCTGTAAATAAAATTTCCTTTCCCCTTAGTTCGGATGTGCCTGGATTCTCATATACGCATATACGCTGCCATATCCTGCATTCTCTTGCCATCACGGAATGATCTTTCCACATAAAACACACTTTGTTGGGTTCTGTTACCGGATACTTTTCACTCTGTCTCATTTCAATGAGGATAAAGTCTGAGACCAGAGCAAACAGTGGAATGCATTTCCAAATCTTACAATAATATTACATTGTCTACATGCAGCAGAATCCAGTATCGTTTTGGGGAGTTAAAAGAAGTGCTATTGTCCAGTAAATATCTTCAAACCACAGCATGTGTATTTGTATATACTAACTACAAATAAACTGAGTAAATTGTTCCGCCAAAATGTTTTTAGTAATGTACATGGGTATGAAAATACTAGGGATGCTCCGAATCCAAGTCTTCCGATTTCACGAAGTGAAACTCCGAAGTTCA
>CM044432.1:42370467-42381520 GCA_024363595.1 Xenopus borealis
TCACCTTGCCTCATGACCGGAGCGGCCCTGTCTATTTTCTGGAAAGCATGATATTTATATTGTGTATTTGAAACATCTGTAGTTTTCATAGGTTGGCTTTTGGGGATAATAAAACTATTCTGGCAAGTATAAATATGTATTATCTAAGATAGTGATTACTAAACAGAAGCTTACAAGCAACATGCTGCTCACCAACCCCTTGGATGTTGTTCCACTGGCCTCAAAGCTGGTGCTTATTCTTGAATACAAACAAAAACAAGAGGTCCGCTGCACTCAACCCATTAACAATATTTAAGACATTGAGAGACATTTTGTGCTTTAAGCTACCATGAAAATGCCTTACCCTTAAAACAATACAGGGATTTGTTGTCCATATATTTCAATATATATTACAATCAATTTAGTAGGGTGATCACACTAGTGGCCAATAGAAGGGCAACCAAGTTTGTTTGGGAGTTTTACTTTGAAAGCAGCAAGTAAGTTGCAGGTAAAACTAAGTCCCTGTGTAAAATGTATAATAAAGCAATACAATTCTTAATGAATCAGATGAAAGTTGAGTGTAGGATCGGCCATGTGCACAGTGACCTCTGCAGGTCATTTGTATAAACACCACACAAACAATCCCTGTTTTGTTTAAAGGGTAAATTACTTTCACCACCGCACTCCCGCAATTTACTCACACTGCTTGACGTGGTGCTGGGCTTCCGTAGACCCGGCCAGGTCCCTTAGCAACAGCAATATTGAAGAAATCGGATCCGCACCCACATACTCTTGCAGTTGGGGGAATTCCCCTTTTATTTCACCAAAGGTTCAACATTTCGGGGGGAACAATCCTCCCTTCATCATCATTTTATTTGTTTTTATGTATTTTGTGGTTACAGCCTCATTGTACTGCTGCTTAATGCTTTAAAAATTAGTGGCAAGTACAACTTTCCCTTGATTGCTTATTTTTGAATTCCAGACTTAGGCTGGGGACAGACAGGGAGATTCGGGGAGATTCTGTCGCCTGGCGTTTAATAGCAGGCGACAATCTCCCCGAACTTCCTTCTCCCTGTCTGTCGCTAGTTGAAATGACAAAGCGCCAGCGCTGTGCACACGCGGCGCGGCGGTTTCCGGAATCGCCTGAAGTTACTTACTCCGAATCTCCCTGTCTGTCCCCAGCCTAAGAGACAAGTCTTGCTGTTGCATAAAAACTATGTGTACTGCCAAACAGAGCCTCCTGTAGGTTGCCGGTCCACATAGGGTATACTAAATAGCAAATTACAGTCCTAGTTTGGCCCAGGGACTGTTTTCATGTTTGTGTTGCTTCCCAACTCTTTCCAAAGTTGAATGTGTCCTACAGGTATAAAAGATCGGAGAGCTCTGATCTAAAGCTGACCATAGATGCACAGATACAGTATATTCATACAAAACTTTGTTTCATATGATTGACCGTCTGACAATTTCCATGGGTAATGGGGTAAATTTCTGGGACATAACTTTTGTAAGATTGCTGTCTATCTATTACTGGACAGAACATTGTTTGATATGTTATTTTTTCCTACTTTAATTCCACAATTTAAATCTGGTTAGTTTAAGGCTAAGGCCAGACGGGGAGATTCGGGGGAATTTTGTCGCCTGGCGACTTCTCGCCGTGACTTGTAGCCCCCGAACCTCCCTGAATAGCGAAGTACCCAAGCGCACCGGCGTTGCTTGAAAACGCCGGCGCGTATTCACACGGAGCGGCGCGATTTTTGAAATCGCTCCAAATTGCCTCGCCAGGCAATCAATATGCTAATACCATTAAAAGGGTTGTTCACCTTTTATGGTTTTTGAGTTAAATAGCTTCTAATTCAGCAGTTCTCCAGTTTGCAATTTCAGATATGGTTGCTAGGGTTTAAATTAGCCTAACAACTATGCACTAATTTGAAAAAGAGACCTTTTCCTTTGCTGGAGGGGGTGCTTGGGGGGCACATTGCTAGAGCTGCCATCTGAAGCGACTTCTTCAACTCACCTGATTGGCGACAAGCAGCTTTCCAATATACATTAATAAGACATTTCCAATGGTTTTAAATTCATCTATTTTCTATTGAAAGCAGTATCTGCCTGTCCTTTGGAGTTCCTTGCACCTCTGCTTCCATCATGTACTGCTTGCATAAAGTTGCCGTAATCAGCACCTACTAGCTAAGACTTTTCCTAATGCCTTGCATGTCGATGGATAGTAATGAGCGAATTTATGATGTGAATTTTCCAAAATTGAGAAATAATTTGCGCAAGTGTGAAATAATTTTTTGCCAAACAGCGAAAAGTTTGCGAAACATTTTTTCCACAAGCATCAATTTTTTTTACATTTTTTTTTTGATGTGACAAACAAAACGGATGGTGACTGTTTTCTTCAGTTTCAAGAAACTTTTTGCCTATGGAGAAACATGGAAATTTGCAGTGAAACTGACCTGTAAAGAAGGAGAGCTTTTTCAAATGCAATTACCTGTTCAGGTAACTTTGGTTACTGACATTTTTATTTTTAGTAAATGTTGGAAAATGACATTTATTGTGATTGACTTTGTGACTTATACTAGTGCCCACTGTGGCAAAACTAACTAAATCCCCAGTCTACAACAGATTGTGCTGCCAAGTTCATCACTAAATAAAATCGCACTGGAAAAGATAAGGATGAAGCTATCATATAAGTGTTGATAACATTGCATTCTTACAACTGTCAGGGCAGCTGAATGCCTCGGTATGCTCTAAACACACACTGCAGTCTCTACGCTCTGCTTCTTCTTACAGTGCAGCTATTGTTGTCACCAGGCAGGTAGTTTAGCGGCCTGGCCGGTAAAAATGATGGTTGATCCCAATGTTATTAATAGGGAAAAAAGATAAATATATATGTATTTTTTTCCAGAAAAGGTGGCAACTTTAGGTGCAGCACGAGTGCACGGTGCATTGGCTGCTGGAAGAGTAGTAAGAGCTCCTCTGTACTGCAGCACTGCTCTGTGGAAGGAACGGGCTTTGTCCTTGCCTGGGGATCACGTGTCCAGGAGCAGGCAGAGAGCGCTAGACAGGGAGAGCAGAGTGAGGCACAGATTGTCTGTAGTGAGAGGAGGAGGAGGAAGCACTGCGGGGACTGAGCTGCCTCACAGTCTCTCACACACACTTGTTATTCCTATCAACTTTTTGCCTGCCTGATATATTTTTTTTCTCTCTCCTGCTATCACTTATCTTTGCCTCCAGGGTATTTGATTCCGTTCCTCTGACCAATAAAGAGAGAAGGAGGGAGAGAGAGAAAAGAAATCCATAAACTCCAGTCATGATGAAGAACACGCACCTGACCAGTGGGAAACTACACACACCAAGCAAAAGAAATCCAGATGTGAATGGAAATACTGGGGATTTTTTTTGACTCTGTGTATGGGACAAGAAGACAGACAGGATACAGCCTTTCCCCCCTGGATCTATGGACTGAATTAGCCGAGCCTGTCAGGTCATCTGGGCTAAGATATACATCCTCAGAATATAAAATTGGACTTTACCTACTGGAGAAGCTAGGAAACGTCTGGAGGATTTGGACAACTTCCTCGGCCAAGGGACCCATGTGCATGGCAAAGTCTGAGAGAGGAATACAGCTGGGTTATTTGGAGGTCTTGTAGGAGCAGGATAAGGGCCCTAACAGTATGCATAAAGTAGGAAGCAAGAGGGATGGGGTGAAAGTCAGGATAGAGTGCCAACTCTTCAGCAGTTTCACTCTGCAGTTGGTGCTGCTGTTGGTCTGCTCAGAATCCTGCTGTTGGGCTCAGGTGTACAATCTAAGTTTGGCTGTAGATGAGGGGCTGCCCCCTGGTACATTAGTGGGGGACATCCGTGCAGGCCTTCCAGAGGGAAGCCCAGGAGAAGGCTTTTTTCTCTCAGAGGAAGATGGAGAGTCCCTTGTTCTAAGGGACTTCCAGGTGGACTCAGAGACTGGCATTGTTAGTACATTACGGGTTCTGGATAGGGAGAGAAGGGAACAATACAGCTTTGTGGCAGCTACCCTGCAAGGGGAGGTGGTGCAGGTGGAGATCCTTGTACGGGATGTAAATGATCACTTTCCAGCCTTTCCTGTACAGTTCTTGCGGTTGCAGGTCTCTGAACTCACTCCACCTGGTACTTCCTTTAGACTGCCTGCAGCCTGGGACCCTGACACTGGAGAACATGGACTAAAGGGGTATGTTTTACTAAGGGGAAGCCAGGAGGCAGCTTTTATTATCAGGTATGGACATGGAAAGCAAGGTTCAGGGATTGAAAAGGATCTGCCGTTCGGGGGGCAAACTGGGGAACTTAGTGATAAAGTGAATATTAATAGAGCAAGATTGAGTAGAAGTGTTTGGGAAGAGGCAACACAAGAGGAACAGTGGAGTGCAAGTGGAACCACAAGGTCTAACATTAAATCAGCAGACAACCAAAAATCCACTGAATATATGGATCTAGATGTGGGTGAAAGAAGTTTACAGTTTAGTGCACACACCACTAATGAAGGTAATGTACAGGGTGCCGTCAGAGGACTTATGCAGGAATTAGATACCAAAAGACAAGACCATGGAGTAGATTCTTCTGCTCAGTGGCAGGCCTATGCTTCTGAACTACATGTAAATAGATTTGCCACTTCTCCTGAGGGACACAGGGATAAAGAGGAAGACAGTGCCCAAGAAGTGGGGATGGGAGAAGTGGTTGGGGCTGACCCTGCGCTTTATCCTCTTGATCTAGTATTGATACAATGGTTAGACAGAGAAGAGCTGGATAATTACCAGTTAGAGGTGGAAGCTTTTGATGGAGGTAATCCCAGAAAGACTGGAAGGTTAATTGTTGACATTGTTGTAATGGATGCTAATGACAATCCCCCAGTTTTTGAACAGCTGGAATATAAGGGAAGGGTATGGGAGAATGCCCCTATAGGTACTTCTGTATGTACTGTTCATGCCACTGACCCAGATTTGGGTAGTAATGGAGAGGTTAGGTACAGTCTACGATATGGGGAGGTCTACTTCACTGTAGATGATACAAGTGGTGTGGTTAGTGTAAGTGGGCCCCTGGACAGAGAGCACAGATCTCTTCATCAACTTGTGGTGCAAGCTAGAGATTGTGGTGACCAGCCTGAGGTTACAAGTATCTTGTTAACAGTGAAGGTGCTAGATGTTAATGATAATAGCCCAGGCATACACATCACACTTATCACTGAAAATGGTAGGCCTGAGGTTTCTGAGGGTGCTAGAATTGGGGAGTATCTAGCTAGAATATTTGTTTCTGATCCTGACTTGGAATCTGAAGATGAAGTTTGGGAAGAAGTTGCTGCAGGAGGAAGGCTAATGCAGGAAAATAAAGAAAAAATGCCAGAAGAAGACCCTAAAATACAAAGGGTGACCGCAAAGATAATTGATGAGCAGGATAATGTGATGCGCCACTCAGTATCAAATATAGAATCACTGATTATGAGGACACAAACTCAAACATCTCAGGACAAAGAAACCAAACATACAATGAGTAGCGAACAACCAGATGAAATGTTGCATGGTAAGCAGGGGGAGAAAAAGTGGCCTGTATCTAGTGAAAAACAGCATGTGTCTGTCAGGCTGGAAGGTGGGGAGGGATCCTTTTCTCTTCAGCCTTCTGGACCCCAACTCTTTTTCTTATGTGTCGAAGCACCCCTGGATCGAGAGCTAAAGGACATGTATGAATTGCAAATACTTGCTTGGGATACAGGTTCCCCTCCACTACAGAGTCAGAAGAACCTGCTGTTACATGTCACAGACTTGAATGACCAGCCACCAATATTCTTGCAGCCAGAAGGCTACCAGGCCACTATATCTGAGGCTGCATCAATTGGAACTGCTGTATTAAGGCTCAAAGCCAGGGACTTGGATGAAGATGGCCCAAATTCTAGGGTAACTTACTCTCTCCAGGAGAACCCAAATTCTTCAACATTTATCCTGGAACCAGATACTGGAGTCCTGAGCATTACACAACTACTGGATCACGAATCAGATCCTGTGCTGAAGCTGGTTGCGGTAGCAGCAGACCACGGTAGCCCTTCTCTTTCTTCCAGTTGTACCATTACTATTTCTGTGGAAGATACCAATGACAATGATCCAATCTTCTTGCAGCAGTTTTACAATGTATCTCTCCAGGAACATGCTGCTTTAGGACATTGCTTCCTTCAGGTAAGGAATGCTTTCTCTCTTTCTTTCTTTCTTTCGTTCTTTCTTTCTCTCTTTCTTTCTTTCTTTCTTTCTTTCTTTCTTTCTTCTTGCACTCTAGGTGCAACTTATTGTGGCAAAACACTTTTGCAACCACAATGTTGCAACCACAAGCCAATGCAACCACAAGCCAATAATGGGGAAACGCCAGCTTGTTCCATTCCTTCCTAACTCTTCTGTAGGCTGTACGATTAAAGCAGGTACTAACATATTTTTATAGCTTCACTTATAAGGTTCAGATGTGGGATCTACTATCTACAAACCTGTTATCCAGAATGCCTCAAAATATGGCAGTGTGTTGCCTAATCATAAATCCATGTTGATAAAAAAATAATCCTTCTGCTGTTTCTGTTTAACCCTTAACCTGCCACCTTTTTTTTCAATGTTTAGGGTTGCAGTGGAAAAAGCATATTGATATGCAATGTTTTTTTGTCCTGTGACCTTGAATATGGAAATGTTGATTGTACATCATTGACAGGCTATTATTTTCTTTATACACTTTATGGTATTGGCAGGGAAAGAAGCCTTAGGGCTCGTCCAGACGAGAAGATTCGAGCAGATTAGTCGCCTGGCGACAAAATGCCACGTCTTTGAGGCGACTAATCTCCTTGAATGGCTTGCTCGTATCTTGCACCTGCTAGCACTAAAGTCGCCAGCGCCTATTCACACGCAGCGATGCATTTTTTAAAGTCGCTCGAAATTGCATCGTGAGGCAATTTTGAGCCACTTTGAAAATCGCGTCGCTGCATGTGAATAGGCGCAGGTGACTTTAGTGCAAGATACTAGCAAGCCATTCGGGGAGATTCGTTGCGGCGATTAATCGCCAGGCGAAAAATCTCCCCGAAATCTTCCTAGTGTGGCCTTAGCCTTAAGTCCTACTTCTCCAAATTATTGAAAGACCTCTTATTAAGTAAGTTCCTTTCCCAGGCATTCTGCTTAATAAACACCATACCTGTACAAGCATATTCTATAGCTATTCACAAAGATGCAAGTAGTGGCATATGAAAATAAATTAGTTGAAATGGTAACTAAGACCCTACTAATATAAATATATTATATAAATATATATAAATATATTAAGAGTGTAGTGAGGTTGTTATTCCGGTCCTTCAGCTGCTTCACGAATGTGACTGCGGAGGCAGGAATTTGTAATCAACAGCTGGAGGGATTGAGAGTGGAACATGCCTTCTCCAGAGGGTGGTGCTGCCCTGCATTTGTGGGAGGCATGGACTTTCCTCAACCACCTTCCGGTTCAGTTTTTCTTTTCTTAAAATATGGGGTTGAAAGGTGATGTATCTTGTGTCATCAGTTTAGGGGTGGACAACCTGCAGCCTGTCAGTTGTTGCTTAAAGGACTGCAGGTTGGAGTTTAATAAACACAACATTTTGTAAAATGACAGCATCCTTGGTTTGGCCATACCTGCTTTAGTTATGTCATTTTTTAACCGCAGCTTGACATTAATTGTGTGGCCTTTTCTTTTGTCATAACGAGAAAAGCTCCCCTGCCATGAAATGTGTAAATATGTAAGCTCTGCTGTCTCCATTTTTTCCTTGTTCAATAACCAGATAAATCTAGCAGGAGAGGTTCGGCTGGTTCACAAGCTGCTGCAGTTGCTACAATTCATTCCCTCTCACGTAGTGTTGCTGCTTCCCATACGGCACTCACTGTTCTTTGTGCTAGTGCCTCCACTCAATCCCTCTCTATTGCTTTTTACAAAATTGTCTCTATGAGCTACCCCCCTGCCTCAATTCTTCATTCCTCATTTGCTTTCCTAGTTTATATGCATGATTTTTTTTACCTATGTTTGTCTTTTTGTGCTTTTTTTTCTGGAGTTGGAATCACACTGCATAAACCTCATGCAGCATAACATTTAATACCGGGACAGGCACCATTTGGCATGATATTGTAATAACATAACTCCCAGCTTCCCACCTCCAGTTCAACTAAAGGAGAAGTATAAATCTTTGCAGTACTGCAACTTGGGGGTGCAGAACTTATCCATCTAAAGGATAATAGTCATTCATTCATTACACAAGAGCCATGATTGTAAATCAAGGCTCCCCAACTGCTGGGCCGCCCCCCAGTGCAGGGCCATGGATATACCTGAACTGAATTTGCTCCAAATTTGACGTGTTGCACAGGAAAAATTTGCACCGGGCTCAGTTGATGCCCACCATTCCTTGCAAAAAAATTGGGCTTTACACTGGTCCCTGGGGCAAAAAAGGTTGGAGACCTCTGCTGTAAATTATATTCTTATAAAGTTTATTAGTGATGTCATCAAGTTATACTTGGTGCTTAGTGACGTCATTTTTGCCATGATTCACGTTGGCCTTCGGCCTTGTGCTTTATATATGTCATGGAACAACTCAATGACTTATAATATCCCTATATTTTACAGTAGGGGGTACATTCTTCACTAAATATATCAGACAGGATGCTGTAATGCAGGGTTCAATTAAAAGCATATTCCATCATTTATTTATCCAAGCCCCCCAAAAGGAACTTACTTGTGTGCAGTTTAAATTATCATGTAGTCAGGAATATACACTGTGGCAGACCTCTTTGGTTTGAGGTACAGTGCAGTAAAAGTAACTTGATCCCAAATTGCAAAACAACCTGAAAGGGAAAATGTCATGGGAAAATATGTTTTTTTTTTTAAAAACGCATCAGTTAATAGTGCTGTTCCAGTAGACTTCTGCACTGAAATCCATTTCTCAAAAGAGCAAACAATTTTTTTTATATTCAGTTTTGAAATCTGACATGGGGCTAGCCATTTTGTCAATTTCCTAGCTGCCCCTGGTCATGTGATTTGTGCCAGCACTTTAGGAGGGAACTGCTTTCAGGCAGGCTGTTGTTTTTCTTCTCAATGTAACTGAATAGAACGCAGTGGGACATGGGTTTTTAGTATTGAGTGCTGTTCTTAGATCTACCAGGCAGCTGTTATCTTGAGTTAGGGAGCTGTTATCTGGTTACCTTCCCATTGTTCTTTTGTTGGGGGAAGGGGAGGGGGTGATATCACTCCAACTTGCAGTACAGCAGTAACGAGTGATTAAAGTTTATCAGAGCACAAGTCACATGACTTGGGGCATCTGGGGAATTGACAAAATGTCTAGCCCCATGTCAGATTTCAAAATGAAATATAAAAAAAATCTGTTTGCTCTTTTGAGAAATGGATTTCACTGCAGAATTCTTCTGGAAAAGCACTATTAACTGATGCATTTTGAAAAAATGTTTTCCCACGACAGGATCCCTTGAAGTAAAGTGTGATTAAAGGCTGCATCTTGTTAGTTTATTTTGGGGGGAGTCTGACCCAGCAAAACTATGCAATATTGCTTATGGGCTTATTCAGAGCATAATACACAATTACACATTTCAGATTAATATGTAGAAGGACTACACACTATAACAGTTTATGGGGAAAAATGAAATGTCACTTACCAATTCCAGAATTCTGTTGTTGCTATGGTTTTGTTGACTTTTTGTCACTACTTATATTATCTGCTTTTTTCGAGTATTGTTATGTGTTTATCCCTCTCAGTTTGCTGCATTATGACAGTGGCTCACAGAGCTTGATGCTGCAAATGATTTACAAATACAATGCCATGTATACAGGTATAAGATCGGTTATCCAGAAACCAGTTATCCAGAAAGCTGTGAATTATGGGAAGGCCATCTCCCAAGACTCCACTTTAATGAACTAATTGAAAAAGGAAAAATGATTACCTTTTCCTCTGTAATAATAAACCAATAGCTTCTACTTGATCCCAACTAAGATATAATTAATCCTTATTGGAGCTAAAACAATTGCATTGGGTTTATTTAATCGTTAAACGATTATATACTGTAGTAAACTTTAGTAAGTAGAGTGATCCACATTATGGAAGATCCCTTATCAGGAAAACCCCACTGGTATGCAATTTCACTCATACCTCATGGTCTCAATAAGGGTATTCCAATCTGAAAGCAGACAGGCTTTGCACAAACTGCTAAATTGTAGTTAAATTGTAAAACCTAGGAATGTAGGAACCTTCTGTATACCGGGTGTTTTTACACAAATATTACATCTCAGTTCTGAAACTGCTTGTGCCCTGCTAAGTGTTCAGAAATGATAAAAGGCACACAATGTCACTGTCTGGAAGAAAATAGCAAAATCTGCTCTGAAAAGGCAGTGAATTAGATGTTGACCTTCTGTTCCATTTTGCTCCATATGGGAGAGTGTGGACGTCGCCTGACTCCTGATAACCGAGTGACAGCATGCAATAAACCTTGGAACATTTAGATGCTGAGAGATTTGTATTTTGCAGTTTGTCCCTTCACTGTTTTTTTGTTCAGCTACTAAGTCGTAAACTATTTGGAATAGCATTTTTTGTTGTTTGCAAAAAGCTGTTATGTGGTTTCTAGGACTTTATTACCCTGGCAACCATGCAGCAGTATTGAGGTCATAAAGGTAGATGAATAGGGAAATGTCTGAAGCCTCACAGTTAATGTTTTTTGTTTTTTTGGTTGATAGAGCAAGTGACTCAGACAACCAGAAAAGTTCTTACTACAAGTTCATCTATAGCGTGCTGTATGCACTTATCCTATCCCAGTATAAAATAAGAATACCTATTCTGAAACTTTCTATTTTTATCCAGCTTTTCCTGTAAAAGCATGGATATGATTCATTTACCTCCCCTTCTGGCATTTGTACCCAGGCCATGGCCTCAACAAGGCAATAAATTTGTCCATGGGCAGGACACAACACAGAGTTGTTCCCTACTGATGTGTACTGCAATCGCCTTTATTTGTGTTACATAGTTACATAGTTAAATTGGGTTGAAAAAAGACCGAGTCCATCAAGTTCA
>CM044432.1:42392000-42417886 GCA_024363595.1 Xenopus borealis
TGTGGTGGGCCCAAACTGGGTTGATTCAGTGGTTGGGCCCAGTGGTCAGATCATAAGGGAACTCTTATCACAATTAGTTGGGAGAGGACAGCATCAATGCTCAGACGCATTCCTCTTCGACTGGTTTTTCGGTTTTTCAAAACTTCGATACCTGGTTAGTTTTTGGACAAGTATTGGTTGAGTAGACTGATCAGCAGACACCATACATATGCCAATAAACTGGCAGCTTGATCAAGGGGTCGTATTGCCAGTTTTAAATGGCCCATGCATGGCCAGCTTAACTGCTTGATTCTTACAAAAGTCAGCTATAACCAATGCAGCAGACAAATTGTATGTTTGAGTTGTTTGCAATAGGAAAAGGAATGTTACATTGAGGAAGTGTACTAATGAGCCATTTACATCTCAGAAATTCAAAGAAAACACAAAATAATAAACCCTATTTGTGAAAATAATAATTAAGCAAGTGCATGTTTGTTCCAGTGACAGTTCCCCTTTAACATGGTGAGGATTATTTTCACAGCCTAGGAAAAATTACCTTCTGTCTTCCTGTTCCATTTATAGGAAGTAAATATATAGCTGTAATTTTATGTACACGTCTGTTTCTAATCCTCCAACGAATTTATCATTTAAAAGAACAATGTTTAATCATTTTCTTATGTGCCATTAATATGTCTTCATTTATGTGAGTTTCCTTGTTTTCATTTTCAACCTAATTGCAGCTTTCAAAAAAAAAAAAAGGCAAATAAGTAATAATTAGGATTACCTTTTTTATCCCTTAACAATAATATAAAAAGTACAGATTTATAATGTGACTAAATGTAAAGAAAAATGTAGACTTGGAATACTAAAGCACGAGAAAGTAGAAGAATGTAGAAAGTAATTACTGCAGGCTGAGAATATCAATGCAAAAAGAATCAGTTGTAATTTTTAAGTAGAATGAAGAGCAGCAGTGAGCAGTAAACGCTATAATAAAGCAGAGGAGTCGTGATGCTAAAACCATTCTAGTAAAATAAGAAAAGTTAATACAAAGAAACCAAACAATTGGACCAAAATGTCATTCTTTCTCTAAAACTCATGTGGAGCTTAAATGGATCACATTAGACTCCCACCTTAATTGCCTATTTAAAGAAAGTAGAAAAGAAAGGTTATGAGAGTATCGGGAAGGAGGGGGTAGAGAGGCCATGTTATTTGCATCAGAGCTGGACAGTCCCTCTAAGTCAGGGATCCCCAACCTTTTTTACCCGTGAGCCACATTCAAATGTAAAAAGAGTTGGGGAGCAACACAAGCATGAAAAAGTCTCTTGAGGTGCCAAATACGGGCTGTGATTGGCTATTTGGTAGCCCCTATGTGGCCTGGAAGCCTACAGGAGGCTCTGCTTGGCACTATACTTAGTTTTTATCCAACTAAAACATGTTTCCTAGCCTGGAATTCAAAAATCAGAACCTGCTTTGAGGCCACTGAGAGCAACATCCAAGGGGTTGGAGAGCAACATGTTGCTCACGAGCTACTGGTTTGGGATCACTGTTCTAAGTTTTTCCCTACAGACTCTATTAAAGTGATGCTGACACTATAAAACTACTCTTCAAAATGTTAATGTACATTAAGGGCCTTATTTATATAAAAAAATTAAATAAATAAAAAAACGATTTTTCTGATTATTTTAATAAAATAAAGTCTGACCAAACTAGAATCCATAACTGGACCTTATTTATTAATTAAAAAGAACACAATTTAATCGAATCGGGGACAAACAGAAAAATTGAGCAAAAATCCAAATTGTATGGAGTTTTTTCAAGAATCGCTCGATCTTTTTTGGAATAAAACTGTTTACTAAGCAAAGTTCCCAATATTGTTACCAGGCCAAAGAGTCAGGGTATCCACCAAATCAATATACCTAAATCTTCACCTAAAATAGGGACTTAACCCCTGACTGTGGGCCCATAAGTGATATGAATTGATTAAGAGATCAAAGAAATATTGTTACAAAGACAATATTTATTCACAACCATGCAAACCAATTAAAAACTTAAAGTAATACATATGGGGGGAGGGATCCCTCTCCGATGGATGCCTAATCACACAGTCAGATATACAATCAGATATGAGAAAATGCATGTGCAATTGTATAAACTGTATACTTCATGCAAAACATTCATATGCATATGATGCAAATGGATTTATGCATAAACATGTGTCATAGTATTATTATTATTAAGCTTATATTAGCATAACAGCACACATTACAGAGATCCTAGGCAAAGTAAGAATAAGGTGATAGCATGATCACACTAAAATGTTATGCTATCACCTTTTTCTTACTAGGCCTGTGATATGTGATGTTATGCTGATATATGTTTGATAATAATAATACTATTATATAGGTAATGACAATGTAGGTAATGTAAATTTCAGAATTTTTAAATGTTTCACCACACCCATTTCTTGGCCTCACCCCTTATTACAATGTTCATTGTATAAAATGTATGCTAATGAAGGTGAATTTCCTTTTAAAGTGGACCCGTCACCCCAAAAAAAACCTCAAAATCATATTTTATCACATTAGTCAAGCAAAATGAACATTAATTACACTATATAAATTATAGCAGACAGGCAGGAGCCATTTTGTGGACACTGTTATTAAGGCAAGTCTTGCATCATGTCAGAATCTTGTTTGTGCACCAGAATGTCTATCCCCATGTCCTGGCTACACAAGTAAATGGTTAAGAGAACTGGGGGAATGTGTGGAGAGCAGTGACATCTAGGAAGTGCTGAATGGAAAGTAAAAAAGTAATTATCTGCCCCACCTCTATGCCTAGAGGAGTGGCAGACAATATTTGATTGACAGCTGAGATCTTTAAATTAGCTTAAAACAGCTATGAATGCTTTGATAAAAATTTGAAATTGGTTTTCATGTTTAATTTGAAAAGGACTTTTATTATACAGATTTTTGTGTCTGGGTGACGGGTCCACTTTAAGTTGCAAGTCACAGTTTCCCCAAGAGACCTGCTTAACTTAAATTGTTATCATTGTTTCTCCCCTTTCTCCTTAGTTGGGTTAATCAAAATATTTTACCTCCATCACAATTTTATTCCTGATTCCTCTCAACTGATCAACTGATGCTTGCATCTGCTCCTCAGTTTTCAGAACTAACGTAGCAGTGTTAAAAATCTAAAATTGGATTAATGCTCTGGGGGGTTCATTATGAGGTGTTGAATATGAAAACAAATTTTTTTAATACAATTAATCATAGCAAGTCTAAATAAAACAACCAATAAGGGAAACCAAGTCTAAACATAAATGTGTAGTGAATCTTAAACTGGCTGCTACCTAAAGCAAAACAGTTGGGTGGGGGGAGTGCAGAGAGTACTTTGTGGCTGGGGGCCTGGGGGATGGTGTGGGGGGCTCCTGAGCCCCCCTGTCCATGCTGATCCAATGGGAGAATACCATATCAAAGGCAGAATGAGGTCCTCATCTTATTTGCATCTCTCAGCCAATTGTGATGCTTATGTTAGAGATATGTAATTGGCAGAGGTAAGATAGAAATGTGGATAAGGCATCTGGGCAGAATGTGAAGGGTTAAGAAGAATACAGAGAAACTGGGATTTTAATAACATACCAGTAGCCTTGAAACTTGAGTTGCAATTACATTTCCAATGGAAAAAATTGTATATACTGAAGGTGTGGTTTGAGAAATTGGAACAAAACTTGGAGTGACCAGAGATCAAAGAAGTTGTAATTATAAAGCTAATACGCCCTATGAACTCTTTTGATGGCCATATTAAGGTCAGGAAAGATGAATGTTTCCCACAAACTTTTTGGTGAGCAGAGTATTTGATGGTTTTGTAAGAGGAGCAGCAGTATAGTATTTAAGATGGAAACTAAATTTCAAGGGATTAATCAAATCAAATGCATTACTAATAGAAGTTTATTGATTAAAGTCTGAATGTAAAAAAAACTTGAAAAATGCTAGCAATCTAGATTTATTATACCAAAAAATACTCCATCTTCAACATGTCAAGGTCCTGTAGAAGTCAGTGGCAGAGGTCCTATCTGCAATTTGAAAATATTATGGTCTGCGCTGAGTTCCATACAATAACCTGAACATTTCAGGCTTTTCTGCAGATTCCTCCAATTTCACAAATTTTTTTTTACTTTTTGGGTATCAAATTCGAAAAATTCTGAGTTTTCTTGTGACAATACAAAAAAGTTGTGGTTTTTCCCAATCCGATAAATCATGGGGGTATATTTATCAAAGAGTGAAGTTAAGAGTGAAGTTCCGCCACAAGAGGGAAATTCCGCCGCTCTCCATTAATTTCTATGGGATTTTTAAAGGCGTATTTATCAAAGGGTGAACCTTCACTTCACCCATTGATAAATAGGCCTTTCAAAATCCTATAGAAATGAATGGAGAGCGGTGGAATTTCCCTCTAGTGGCGGAACTTCACTCTTTGATAAATTTACCCCATGGATTCTAGTTCGGTCTGACTTTTTTTATTTATTTACATGAGAAAAACTTGGATTTTGATAAATAAGTGATTAAGTGTCTATAAAAAGTCTTATCAGTACTTTTTACTATATGCCCAGGGGCATACTCAGGGTTTTCAGCTGATGAAGTTAAATGATGATGGCGGGTTATGCCGGCAGGCACATTTATCAAGGGTCGAATATTGAATTCATGTGATTTTTTTTTTAAACTCCCTTAAATTCGAATCTATTTGAAATTCAACTGGACAAATTTTACCAGCCCAAAAACTCAAAAACCAAACTCAACATCGCCAAATTGGTCAATGGACCGCTACCATTGAATTATACAGTAATTTGGCATGTTTTAGGTGGTGAATAGTCGAATTCTTAAAGGGACAGAGTTTGATAAAGCTCAAAGATCAAATTTAAATTTTTTTAAAAAATTGAAAATTCAAATTAAAGAACAAAGAAACATCTAGTTAGTAAGAAGAAAGAATAGCTATACCCTTCCTCACTTTACGTTTTTCAGGGAACCAGAAAAAATGGTGTAAAATCCAGGAATATGTAAAATCATGGAAATGTATTATGTATAATATATAGGTGGGACCACAGAACAACAATGTAAAGTGAGGGAAAACTTAAAATAAGTGGATGTAAAATGGGGTTCTACTGTATATAATACACTGTATATATTACTATACACATATAATGGATTTAACCATACATTTAGTTACTAAGAAGAATGTTGCCTACTTCATACATGTTGCAGTTTGTTTCAATCTGCAAGTCTACTTGACCTACTTTAGGTAAAACTGCATGTTAAAGGATCTAAAGGGACATTGTGTGATACATAAAAACATTTTTGAAAACATATTTAGGCAAGGGAATGGTAAAGTTTTAGGAGGCAATTGGCTTTGTGTCTTGCTACCAGGACACTCAAGGGTATAGGACAACCTTTGGCAATATCTTGTATAGTTGCCATCTTTTGGCTCAACGCTAGGCAGGGGGTGGGTGATTTTTGGGGAGCAGGGTGGGTGTCATTGGATGTGGGGTGGGTGACCTCAGAGATGGGGCAGGTGACGTGGCGATCTCTGGCTGTTTCAATGTCCTGCTCGAATTGTCCTAATTTGGAAATCTGGACAGACATTTTCCCTCGGACAGCTCTTCCAGAAATCAGGCTGTCCGGGTGAAAACTGGACAGGTGGCAACCTTAATATCTTGTTTTTTAACTGTACCAAGGGTACCTGAATGACCATTTTTAAATAAACATGTAAAAGCCTTTTATTTACCTTCTCTTTAATTCTGTAAAAACACATTTATTGGCAAGAATTTCTTTTCTAAACATTTTGAAAATAATTGAATGCGGTACATCATATTGCCATGTGGTTGAGGGAAACCTTACTGAATTAATTGTCTGACAAAATGACTTTCCCTGTTGATCAGTGTCCAGAACCAAGCATGCAAACAAAGTATTTAATGTTTAATCCCAGAACATTTAAAACTCTAAAGGATGAATGTTTCCTTTAATTAGCAGCATGTATCTGTAACTGATGCCAATTTATTGCACGCTCATTAAGTTCCTGTGTCTGTCAGTTGTTCCACCAGTGTAACATCATCCTGTCAGTGGTAAAAATTTAGGAGGCCCATTTATTTTTAGATGTGCACATCTGTTCAGATTTAAGGGTCTGGTTTCCCCAGATGTTGCAACAGTGTCATTTTCTTATCAAACGTTATGCAGATCTGATTAGAAAAAAAAACGTATTCATAAGTTTGCTCAATTGAAGTTTGTGTTTTGACTAGGCTTGTTAACGCATATGGAACACTTCTTTTCATAGCAAGCACTGGGAACCCACCCAAAAACAATCCTGAATTAAAAGTAAGAATTACTAAACAATCTGACACTAATTTGTAGATAAGAGATTCAATGCCGCGTTTAATCTTGAATTTAGACCAATTTTTTCAGAATGCCGTGCTTAAGACTGTTTACGCAATGGAAGTTTTTTGGGGTTTTACACACATTCATTCACAATTTAAGGCCGGATAAAAACATTTATTTTTAGATACAATAATTGCTGAAACAAACCCTCTCCTTTCTGCAGCAAACAGTAACACTATATGCATGTGTATACACACACACACACACACACACAAAAAATTCTAGTTAACACAATTAAAAGGACATTATTATGACAAATGTTTTGTGTAGCTTAGAAACAACTGGTTTGACCTTTTTTTTTGTAATCCTATTAGAAACGATATAAAAGACAGTATAGATTCATAAGGCAAATGTATGATTTTATATGACATACAGTATACACCACTTTGCAAGATGGCTTTTCTTTTTTAAAAGTATAACAAAACTTGAGATTTTACAGCCTCATTGGAATGAACAGAACAATGTGATTTTGAAGTTATGTGAATTTTATTTAAGGCTTATAAATTTGAATGTACTCACAACTCGAATGGGAGGTTATTTAAGAAAAAACTCGAATGTCTAATATTCAATCTAATAGGGCGAACCGAAAACATGAAATTGAATCGAATTCGAACGGAACTTGATTCAGGTTTTTTCTCTGAAAACTAGAATTGTCAGGAAGGCTAGTAACATCTTGACCTCTGACCATCGACTTGTACTTGGCAGGTTTTAGGTGGCGAATAAGAACTGTTTCCGGGGTCGAGGTGCGATAAATATCACATTTGAATTCAGATTCAAGTTTGTGGTTTAAAATTTGAATTTGTGAGTTTTGACAAAAAAGATTTTTTTGAAAATTGGAATTTACCATTTGAACTTTAATAAATCTGCCCCGAGATGATTTTTCATATATTAATTAAAAAAAAAACACTTCCCCCCCCCCAAAACACTTTACCAAAATAATAATTAAAGACAGTGTCAGGCTGGGCCAGTGGAACACTAGGAAAAAAAAACGCCCATGACCAGGGGCAGCTGGGAAATTGAAAAAATGTCTAGCCCCATGTCAGATTTCAAAATTAAATATAAAAAAATCTGTTTGCTCTTTTGAGAAATGGATTTCAGTGCAGAATTCTGCTGGAGTAGCACTATTAACTGATGTGTTTTGAAAAAACATGTTTTCCCATGACAGTATCCCTTTAAGTTTCATTATGCTAATATGTCAAACACATGTAATTGGTGCATGGTGCCCTTTTGTTCAAAGACAAATGTGTCACCATTAGTGGGCTTTCTCCTCTCTTTCTAACAGAATATGCTTTTATAGCAAGACAAGTTGTTTTATCATTAATAATAGAGAGAGGAACAGAGGAACACATAGTAATAAGTGTGATAAACTGCTTGGACTGAAAGCCACTGATTATTTTGAATCTTATTTACCGCAAAGCTAAATCTTGTCGAGAATTGTGCAGAGAAAGTGTTTCTGTTCTCACCAGGAATCAGAGATTTGCAGCTACAGTCAGGCATAAAGGAAAGTCGGCATTTCAGTAGTAATTGTTCCAGTGTTATCAGGTGGAGCTGAAGGAACAAATTTACTGCGGAAACATTAGTTTATAAAAATGTTTTCAAGGAAGCCAGCGATATGCAGGTCCCTTTTATTCTTTCATGGCATAGATTTAAAACTTGGGGGGTATTTCTTTTATTTGTGCTCACAGCTGCATACTGTACATGTAAAAGTAAACGTCTGTCTTATACTTAAGTGTTCCCAGGTTTCTTTTTATAAGCAGGACTTTGTATTGAGGAACATGTGCTCCAGCTCATTAAACAAGCCTCGTCTGGCTGCTGCGAGGCAATTGCTAACACACATCAAAGATAGCTTAATATCAAATTGCACACTAATGCCCTCCAGTTTAAGAAGAGCCTTTATTTGGTTGTGAACTATTAACAGACGTACTGAACGATTCAGTATACCCCAACTATTGAGCACTATTACCAGGGCTGGATTTACATTGTGATCGCCCCTTGGCCCACTGCCATTCATTGCCCCTGTCCCTTTCCCCTTCATTCAGGCACATTTGCAAGTTTTCATAATTGGGTGCAGAGCATTGAGGATTGGCACAATTCTGTGCTATTACTGTTACCCTATATAACTAACTAACTAAATGTGAATGCATACACTTGATATCATTGTGATATCATCAATAAAATGCTATGCAAACATTTTTTCAACAGACACAAATTCATTTTCATATTGAAATATCAGTAATATCTAGCACTGATATAATCCCTGGGGAGCTGGGGAAAGTTTTTGTATTAATGCTGTTAGTCCTGAGTTTAACATAAATGCTTAAATGCAGTGAGAAGTCAACGACAAGTCTAGTACTTGTCATGACTTTTAAATGGTTTAAAGAACTAAACCCTAAAAATGAATAGGGCTAAAAATGCCATCTTTTATATAGTGACCTTATTGCACCAGCCTAACGTTTCAGCTTGTCAATAGCAACAATGATCCAGGACTTCAAACTTGTCATGGGGGTCACCATCTTGGAAATTGTCTGTGACAGTCACATGCTCAGTGGGCTCTGAGCAGTTGTTATCTGTGTTAATTACTAATCAGCCTTATATTGTGACCATATTTCTATTGTATGTGTACAGTATATTGTGAGTGGGCCCCTAAGCTCAGTAAGTGACAGCAGCACAGAGCATGTGAATCAGTGAATCAGCAGAAAAGAAGATTGGGAGCTACTGGGGCATCTTTGGAGACACAGATCTATGCTTAAGAGTTGTAGTTGTCCTGTAGGGCCAGAACTAGGGGTAGGCAGAGTAGACACATACCTAGGGCGCAAAGCTTGGAGGGCACCAGGCACGTACCTTTTTCTGCTTCCTACCCCTAGTCCGGCTGAGTACACTCCGGTCCTCTTAAGTCCTGCGTCTGTTTGTGTGCATTAGTGCACGTACAGGAGGTGAGAGCATACCGCAAGGGGTTGCCTGGGGCGCCCAGCCGGCTTGGCCCGGCCCTGTTGCCTTGGGCTGGTAAAGAAGCACAAACTTAATGTACAACATTTCTAGCTACTTCTTTAGTTTAACTTTTCTTGTCCTTTAAAAATGTGGTTTATTGAGAGTTTGTGTAATGAAAACCCACATGATTTTAAGGATACGGTTCTGCCAGTGACTTGGATTTATTTTAAGATGAAAGAGCCCATATTCTAAAATGATTTCTGGATTTAGTGCATCCCTAATATATCAATATAGATAAACATGTAAAAAGTCCAAGTGTCTGTGCGCTAATTTCAAAGATGCCAGCACCAATATCTGCGAACAAAGAATGCGCTCTATGGTGTATTAACGTTATTAGATACTCTTTTATAGGTAGTTTGCAGGTACTCACAATTTTACTGGGTAATTCAGGCTTATCGGCATAGATAACAGTCTGCAGATACTTCCTCTCCAGGCTTGCGTTACTGCAGAAAGAAATCGCATATGGTGCAAGTATCGTAGCGGCTTCTCTGGGGCCCCACGTGGGAGTTTTACTTACCAGACAATGTCAGGATGTAGCGCAAATAATAACCTCCCGGTGGTTTCCTACGTTCGATCCGGCCACCTCCGCCAAGGTATAGTTGTCCCCACACTTCTCCGGGTCGGGTGTCAGTTCTTTTTCTTACCAGCGGTAATCTCCTGCACGCCGGCTTTTTTCGCCTGAAGCTCCAGCTGATGCCGCACGATTCTTTTCTTACCCGCAGCTTCCACCTCAATTACTAGAGTCTCTCTACGAGCGCCATATACTTAACCAGATACGGGAAATTTTGTATAAAGATTCAATTTTATTTAAGCAAATAGAATGCCCAACGCGTTTCGTATATAGTATACTTCCTCAGGGATGTGACTGTCACAGACATGTAATTTTGTATTTATTTTATCTTTATAAATATCCATTGGATTTGTTTCTTATAATAAATAATACGCGGAAGCATATTTTTTTCTCAGTACATCATTCTGATTTCCCAGCTTTTTGAGTATGAAAGTAGACTGTTACTATAGATTATGCATCACACTCTGGCCACAGCACCTGCTGAGTTGATGTACTTCAGGCTGTGCGAATGAGCCATTCTCATGTGGTGTGAAGTTTCTCTGTTTCCCTCTTTCATCATCTTTACATTGACGTTTTTGTCTGGGAATTAAAAATGTACCAAACAGGGCTGATATTGAACATCTTCAAGAGCCTGGGATTAAAGGAATCCCGGTTCATACCGTACAGATGATGTATTAATGAGAAGGCAATGCTTCATTGCTGAAAGCTGGAGGGTCAGTCGTGCAATTGTCCACCTGCTGCGTAACAGCATCTCCATGCCCCATATGGTATACTTTGTTTGTAAAGGCTTGCTAGCTTCATTGCCTCACAAAGATCTATAGTGACTTTCTGGAAAACCATGAGGTTGATTCACTAAAGGGCAAATTTTCACCAGCGTCCGCTTCACACTACTTCGCCAGGCACCAATTTGCTTCCACTGTGCTAATCACTAATATGCAAAGTTGCATCCTGGGCACCAAACGCAGGTGACTTTTCACTAGTGTTACTTCAGCAGTGTGAGCATTTCAAAGAGAAGATGGGCTAGCATTCGTTTGTGTCTAGTGAAAATTCGCCAGTGATCTTGCTCTTAGGTCAAAATGCATTTAAAGTTGTATGAAGGTCTTTATTATAAATGTTGGTGCAAATGCTTGAAGTTACCAATTTTTATTACACGTTTTTGTCTCTCCAATGTAGAGATCACTACACTGGACTGCGTATACCACATTGATTTGTTTTCCTTTAGGAGTTGGATCCTTTGGGTGTACCAGTCTCAGTGTGTTGCTAGGTTTGAAAAACACAGGGATGTGGTGTTTGTTGAAAAACCTCCTGAGTTTCTCTGATACTCCAGCTACATATGGAATAACTATGTTTTGCCTACTATGTGTCTCCAGCGGTTATTTCTTTTGATGTTACAGTTGGGCTTGGTTGCTGCTGTTTGACAAAGGCCACACTCTTTCAAAGCTCCTCTGAGATGTTTATACTCCTTGTCTTTGGACTCTCTATCATTTGCTACATAATCCACCCTGTGGTGCAGAGTTCTAATGGCACCCAGTTTATGTTCCAGCAGATGGGGAAATTGAACAACAGATATTGATCCGTATGAGTAGGTTTCCTGTATACCTTCTTTTTAAGTAACCCCCCTCTTGGATGCATATCAAACAGTCCAAAAAACGCAAGTTTGCTCCAGTTGACATCTTCCCTTGTGAACTTACATTGTCCACTGAATTAATGTGTTCTGTAAAATACGCCACTTGGATCTGATTTTAACCCAAGTGTCATCCACATATCTGAACCAATGACTCTGTGCAGTTCCCTGGAAAGTAAGTATAGCCCTCCTTCCCACTTCCTCCATGTACAAGTTAGCTACAATGGGAGAGACTGGAGAACCCATGTTTCTGTCTATAGAAAAGGTCTTTGTACTTGAAATATGTAGTGTTAAGGAACAAATCTAACAGCAAACATACTTAGGTTAAGATTGAGCTTTGTTCTGCTGCTAAGGGTGTGATCTTGCTGCAGTCGATTTATTACAGTCTCAATTGCCTGTGGCAAAGGTATCCATGTAAACAAAGATGTGACATCATATGATACCATTGTTTCTTCTGCCTCTAGTGTAACACCATGAATCTTGGTGGCAAAATCGTTGGCATTCAGGATATGTTGCACTGTATTACCTACCAACAAGGCTAAGATGTTAGCCAAGAATTTTGCAAAAATGTATGTCACTGACTTTATGCTGCTGACAATGGGCCTTAGTGGGGCTCCTTCTTTGTATATCTTGGGAGTCCATATAAGCATGGTGTGGCTTCTCTGGGGAACTAACAGCAGTATAAAACTTGATCGATGGCTTTTGTCTTTTCAAGTTGTTGTAAGCAACCTATCACCTTTTTTCTTGACACAGCTGGTTGGATCTTTCCTTAAAGGTTCATATGTATTGCTATAACTGAGTAGTGTTGTTATCTTGCAGTGATAGTCAGTTGTGTTGAGCACAACTGTGCATCACCCTTTATCTGCTGGCAGGCTAGTGATGTTTGTGTCCTTACTCTGAGAACTGAGAGCTCTCCTCTCTTCTGTAGTAAGATTAGATGGTGGTGTTCTGGCACTTGACAAGGCAGGTGACACTTTAAGTCGGAGTAGTTCTGTTTTTTCCTTTTGTTATGTGATTATTCTTGATGGCAGATTATGTGGCTGTTTTGAGTTACTTGTGTTAGATATACCATGACCTGGATGAATGAGAATCTTCATAGTGACAGGATATGATGTTAGTGACTGAAGATTGAGGAAGAGCTAGTCAAATCTGGCAAAAGACGTAACATTCTGTAAAATCCACACTTTACTGAATTTGCAGAGTAACAACCTTTCACCACAGCTAAAAGTCACCTATAGAGTGCGAACCAACGCTAGTGATGGTCCCGTTTGCTGGCAAATTGTCCTCTGTGCCTGTTAGTGAATTGACAATGTCCCTGTTGATGCTAATGCTGGCGAAAAGCTGGTAGCGTTGGCTACCCCTTTCTTTTTATTTATATTTACCACCAATATCAACGTTTCGGGGGGTACAACCTCCCTTCATGAGCAACATGAGCTCTTTTGGGAATAAAAAAGAAATTAGACAAAATCCTGTGTGTTCCACAGTCTTTAGATCGTAGACCATCCATGCCCATTAGGTGATGGGGCACATACAGTGCCATTATATTGTGGCAAAGGTTCACACCATTCCCAGATAATAATATTCAAACTTCCAGCAGCTACAGTTATAAGAATATAAAAAGTTTGTTAGGCACACAATTATGACCTCCTTATTCTTGTAGCTTACTCTACTTAGGGTAATCACACTATGCACTTCATTTTATCTCCAAGCAAAATTGGATACATTGTACTGAATACCGCAGTGATGGCATCACTCAAACCTTCCTTCATAATTACAGGTATATTACACCGTTAAACACGATGAAATCCTATGAGGTAGCTTGCCTTTGCTATTGTAATTGCTAAATAAGGAAATTATTGAAACAGAAATGAATATTATAGCCCTGCATTATGAATTCAGATATTTTATTATGAACACTAGAAATTATAAGATCTACTTGTAGTAATTTCACACAGAACCCATGCTTTAGTAGCAAATATTTAGTTAACATGTTCAGTGTGGAGACTGCATTGCAGAGCAATTCCTGTCAGTCGGCTGGAGAATACATCTTACCTTGCGTTTTTTTTTTATAACAATGTTAGGCATCATTATAGGGTAATTCCATTCAAAAGCATGTCACATGGCTTTATTTATCAACAACTCGCTATATGCAAAGTGGTAATTATCAGTGAAAACTGGCAAGTTGCACCTGCAATTCAGCCTTATAATAGTGAGTTCCTGTAAAATAGTATGCACCGTATAATTTTGCAGTCTCAAAATATTGTGGCAAATCACATGACAGTTGCTGCATACATTTTTCTAAGCCTACTGGTGCATATGGAAGCTGTAGTATAGAACAATGTTCCTCATACAGTGAAGCAAGATTGATTTGTAGCACATGTGATGGCATCCATTTTGCTCATTACACATTGTGTTTCTTTATACAGTATTTTATAAATTCCAATCTCCTCTTCTTCTGTGCTGAAAATTCTCCTGAGTTATGATTTTATACTATAATGCCACACAATGTGTAAAATACAATACAATAATACCAGCACATTTTTTGTGGGGGCCACAATGCAAAAAAGCATTCAGTAATGTTTTAAGTTACCTGTACAGGTAAGGTCTGTTATGGGCTTAGAACTGAACATGGCATCTGTTTTAATATTTTTAGAATGAATTAGTCCTCTCAGGAACAGTGTCGGACTGGCCCACCAGAATACCAGGAAAACTCCCGTTGGGCCAAGGTGTCAGTGGGCCCTCATGCTGCTAAACTTTTGGCCTATTTCATGGCCATTCTCTATTTCTATAAGTACAAAGAGGCTAAATAGATGGAATAATTGATTATAGTATGTAAAGAAAACAAACTAGGAGAATAGAGTTTGATTGAGGAGATGAAGAATATTAGAACTGAGGGTGGGCCCCTGGTCTAAGGTTTTATGGTGGGCCCCTGGTCTTAGGTTTTTTGGTGGGCCCCTGGTGTCCCAGTCCAACACTGCTCAGGAACAAAAAGTGTCTCCCTAATTTCCCACATTGCCTTAGCCTCAGGGCTTTTTAGTAGACTATAAATACCTCTGCCTTAAGAACAGTTTCCTGGGCAGAACAGGCAGAATGCAACTAAATGTCCCTGCTGATGATGAATATGCTCTTTTGAATGTGTCTACTTTCTTTTATCCTTTTTTATTCTTTCCCTTGACAGCAAAATGAATCATAGCTATTCATTATAAGTAAACAATTGCAAAGAAAAAAAAAGAAAAAACACTCATCCACCTACAGACGACTAGCGTGCATGTCTGAACTTCTACTACATAGCTATATACTATGCCTATACTTAGCTGTGTAGCTGTATGAAGAGAGTTGCTGGTTCCCCTTGGTCTAGCTGGATTTCACGCCGTACAACCTGGTGCCTCGATGGAAAAATGCCTGGCTATTTTGATAAGACCTACTCTGCTTACAAAAGGGACCACTTCTTTTCCAAGTGGAAACTAAACTATTTAACTGAGAATTGGTACTTCTGTACACCCCAGTTCAGTAATTAGGGTTTGCAAATGACTGAGCTCATGCCAAATACTGGAATGGGTGCATAATGGACATGTCCTGTTTTTTTCTTTCCTTTTTTTTTTAAACAATTTTGAACAATAGAGCAACTGTGTTTCAAACTGTGGCCCTGAATACCGTGAATAAAGTTAAGTTGTGCTGTGTAAGAAGAAACACAGCATATTATGCTATCTTTATGACTTTGTTTACCATGAGGCTGGCCCACCTAAATGCACCCAGAGCAGTTCAAATGGGGATCCAGTCTGGGTCTTTGCTTTTTAACTAAATGACCTTGAAGTGGGCATTGCTGATGATACTTAATAATGCAAAACTTTAAGCTCCATGCAGGAAGCTGCCAATTTGTGTGATTTGACCAAATTGGAAAACTGGGCAGCAAACTGGAAAATGAGGTTCAGTGTTGATAAATACAAGGTTATGCACCTTGGTAAAAATAATATAAATGAAAGTTATACACTAGATGGCAGTGTGTTTGGGAGTTTCCTTAACTGAGAAGGATCTGTGGGTTTTTGTAGATATTAAGTTGTCTAATGTTAGGCAGTGTCATTCTATGGCCACTAAAGCAAATAAAGTTCTCTCTTGCATGAAAAAGTAATTAACTCAAGGGATTAAAACATATTTTTGCCTCTTTATAGGTACTTGTTAAGGCCTCACCTTGAGTATGCAGTGCAATGGCTCCAGTCCTTAAGAAGGATACAAATAAGCTGGAGAGAGTGCAGAGGCATGTAACTACATTGGTTAAAGGAATAGAGAATGTAAACTATGAGGGTAGCCTCTCATGGTTGTCATGTCCCTCTTATACCTGTGAAGAGTAATCATGTCCCCTCACAAGAACCTTGCGAGGGGACATGATTACTCTTCACAGGTATAATAGTGGGCAATATAGACAGATAGTGGGTGACCTTTATTTTTTCCCCATAGAAAAGATCGATGCAACAAAAAATTATGCATAGCAGGGGTCTAGATAAACCTAGAATCTAGATAAATTTCAGTGATTCGCTCAAAAATACAAAACACACTGTACATCAGTGATGTCAGATGAAAATGGCAACTCTTATACACAATTCCTACATTTTTATAGGCAGATAGCATGGTGATGCTCAGTTGTCTGAATAATCATTTAACAGAACTTTTTCTTTTGTCTCATAGCTTCATCTGAAAATATGCTCACTAAGGGGCAAATTTATCAAGGGTTGAATTTCGAGGGTTAAAAACCCTCAAATTCAACCCTCGAATTTTGGTTAAGTTAAAATTCGAGGGGTTTTAACGTGATTCGATGGAATGGTTGACCAAAAAAAATTTGTTCAATCGATTAAATTGTTCGAATCAATCAATTAAATCGTTCAAATCGATCGATTTCAAACCATTTTAAGCAATCGATCTAATTTTTTGGGAGCTTCTATAGCAATTCGGTAGGTTTAATCTGCCGGATTAGGCTATTGAATTTTTCTTAAAGGGCCAGTACTTCAAAAATGAGATTTTTCACATTTGAACTATTCAAATCAAATTCTGGGCTATTCGATAGTCGGATAAGCGCAAAATGAATTTTGAATCAATTCGACCCTTGATAAATCTGCCCCTAAATGTGACTTTAATGGGTACAGTAAAGTTACAAGTTCTAAAATGTAAACACAGACTAGTATAATCACAAGGGAGGTTAGGATGAGGAAGTAAAATTTGCACCACTTTGGCTATGTAAATGTACCTCTTGTATCTGAGCAGATTAACACACAGCTGATCTAAATATTTGGGAACTGAATACTTTTAGCTGTACCTGTGCCAACCTTTGCTGTGAACAAGATATACAATTCAGGATGTGTATTAACACTTCTTTTGCTTTGTAAAGTTGGTCTGCAGTGCAGCCCTCTCTGTGGCTTAAGGTGTTAAAGGTCTTTAGAGCAGAGCTGTTTAGCTTGTTATCCTTTAGCACAGGAAACTCTATGCAGTAAAGCACAAGTTTGGATTTTATAGCCAATCCATATGGCTATCCTTGTTCATTCATCAAATGAACACTCAAATTGCATTTTGGATATGCCAATATTTTCATAAAATACAGTGCTATCCAATATCAGGCACATTACCAAGGCAGCTAACAGTGAAGTAGCACAGTCCGACTCCTGCTGTTACAAACTAAAATGTTTAACTTTGGAATATATTTAAGGTTTCCTTGCCAGCTGGTGGGAGTAAACCACTATTTATGGAACAGAAAAGGAAGTCAGAGTTGTAAAAATGCAATAAAATCTGGATTATTATATATTAATTAATATAACAGGTAGAAAAATATTATGCTATTACCAAACTGAGTTTCTGGAGCTTTATATATTTACAGATTGTAGTTGATATGGGTTATGCTGTTATTCTGTAGGGTTAAGGTCAATCAGTTGATTGCCAACAACTCAGCACCTTCCAAAACATATTAATTAGATGTTTATCTTATTTAGCAAATATAGAGCTTGCTAATTAGTCTGCAACATCAAACTGTATAATGGCATTGCTATTAAAAAAAAAAAGAACTTTTTGTCGTGAACGAGGTTGTTCAACATTATTATTTCAGTTTCTGGAGTTTAATCTGTTAAACACTTTATTTAGTGCAGAATAAATATTCTACAAGTATAAAAACAATACTACGACGTTTTCCAGAATCTGGAGCAGTAAATTCACACGAAATAGGCACACCTGAAGTTTAGAGACAGGCACACATGAGGTTCAGAGGTGAAACTTCTTTTCTCCTTCATTCTTCCTTCTAGGTTAGGAGGGCGGAGGAAGTTGTGAGAGTGGATACTTCTTTCAGAGTCATCAAAAAAATGTTTTGGAATAGATTTTACCAGATTTGGTTGATAGTTTGGGACCATAGAACTTAGGTTTATGGAGAATTCTAGATACCGGGATTTAAATTTAGGAGGTAAATACCTATAATCTATTAGGACTAAAAACAGAGTTTTATCAGTGTAACCTACCAAGTTGTGTAATAAATATCTCAGAAAATAATTTCAGAAAAATGACCTCTGTTGAAATTTTTGCCGACTGCTGTAGGTTTTTGGAGTGTGGAAGGAAAGAATGAGTAGGAAACTCCCACAGAAAGAGTAAGAATATACCAACTCCTTGACCAAGTCAAAAAATTGTGATTTTCAAAAAGAAAATTTTATTTGTAATAATAAAACAGTTCCTTGTACCTGAGGTTACTAGAATCTATATTGGTGGCAAAACAATCCTTTTGGGTTTCTTTAATGTTAAAAAATGATTTTTAGTTGACTTCATGCTTGTTAATCTAAATTATGGAAAGATCGTTTTTCTGAAAACCCCTATTTTGGTTATAGATCCTATATCTGTAACACCATATCTATATAAACAAAAACTACACACAGTTTTACCAGTTCTGTTTGACTTGCCAATGTTTATTACCAAAATATTTTGAAATATTTTTTTCTTTTAAAGTCCTTATCGTTTGATGTAGTCATGGTCTGCTCACTTTAAGTTCTTGTGAACAGGGCCCTCTAATGCAGTTTTATTCTGTAACCCTTGTTTTGTTAAACTGTTTTAAGAGCCATGTTTGTTATAAAATAATGTAAAATTAATGTAAAGAACTGTGTTACTTTCTGGCACTATATAAATAACTGATGATGATATTCACCACACCTACATGCTTTTTACTTACTAGTCCTAGATTATCTATATAATTGATACAGACATATATAATTGTCTATATTTGACACTGAATCCCATAAAACAAGTGTGTAGTGCCATATTTGTAAATATACCCTACAGCAGGGGTGGCTATACTTTACTAATGCGAGATCTACTTTTAGTGATGGTGTCTCATTATGATCTACATCCATAAAAGCATACACTTTCATTTTATAATATTACTTAGACTGTTATTTTTTATATTACTTAAAATACATTTAATTTACTTAAGTCTTAAATGAAAACATGAAACAGGAGGGTGATTTGACAAGCTTGTGTTTGTTGACTATTGTCTTGAACTCTACTGTTCACCAGCTAAAGGTCTACTGGCAGATCCAGATCTACTTTTTGAACACTCGTGCGCTACAAAGATTATATTAGGCATATGAAAACAGTGACATTTTCTAGCATTTTTCTACTAGATCAGTTGTCGATGGCATCAGGACCATCTTGTTTATGGATGATAAAAGTTTTGTGGTAAAGTTCATGTTTTTGTCATTGGAGAAAATTTTCACTAATCAGCTCTACAATTTTATTTTGCTGAAAAAGAATAACGGTTTTTGCAGCAGAAAAAAACAACAATATCATTATTATACTTCTCAAATGTCAAGCTGTATAAACTTAAAAAATGCCTTAACTGCAATGTAACAAAATTTCCAGTTGCAAATTTTTCTCCAGTTTCAAGAATTTGTCAGTGAACTCTGTTAGGGCGACCCCTAAAGTAAGCATGAGTGGTGTTTCTTAGCACAATGGGATGTAGCCGATGAGAAAGAAACTTATGGTCAAATGTTAGATGATGGAGAGCGAGAGAGTTCTGTACAACAAAGAAAATAGGCAATAGCTGATGTTTTTATTGCTGTTATGTTTTATTACTTTTTCTGGTGGCTGTGCAAGCTTAATGGCTCTGTGTGAGAGAGTATCAGTGTATGCTCCCTTTTGAATCTTAGCCTTCAGTTTTCTACCACATACTGTATACTGGTACCTTCCACAACAGACGTGCTGGAGCTTATATACTGTGTTTGGTGTCTGTCGGGATATTGCTGTTATGGAATCCATAAAATGCTTAAAAATTGCTTGTATTGTAAGGTGCTCAACATCAACAGCTTGTTGCTTTGGTCTGTAATTTTGATTCAGCAACAGCTGGAAAGTGACAATGTTGGATCCTTTAGAAAAAAAAATTAGATATTGCCAAAAAGGGAAAACTATTTTTTTTTTTTTTTAATGGAATACAAGGCACTTTTTTCCTACTACAGGGTAAATACTAATAAATGAAAACTGAATATGAATAATTATTGTATGTGTTAGTCCCTTATTTATGTAGTAATAATAAAGGGGAACTTGTGGTATAGTGGCAGAGACAAATGAAAGGTTCCTCTGGGTCGTTCTAACACACATCAAAGAGGGTGACCTCAATTATCAATGAAAACACTAAATTAATTGCATTTGATCTTTTGGCTGGAGATTTCTTTTCAAGATGGTCCCAGAAGTAAGGATATTTATTTCTAGTGAAATTAATCATGAAATTTACAAGGCTGTCGCCACCAAGGCATTTTATGTTCAGTCTGTGAGAGAACTTTATGTACCATGGCAGTGAAGTAACCAAGGATATTAGCTGTCTCCTTATACAGAGAGCAGCTGTGACTTGTCTAATAGTCTAATAGTCCATGTATAGGATGATCTCTTAGGCAGACACTCAAGCCTAGCATACAGTCCCAGCAGAAAGTCTAAATAATAATGAGGGATCATACCATGAGACATGAAAAGGAAATTACACTGTTTTTCAAACATCTCAGCTTTTTCACTGCAACCTGGAACTCTGTTCATTTAATCAATGAACACAGTTTGATTATTTCTAGTTCTGATACTGTCATGGGAAAACATGAAATTATCAAAACACATCAGTTTATAGTGCTTCTCCAGCAGATCTCCTGCACTGAAATTCATTTTTCAAAAGAGCAAACAGATTTTGTTATATTCAGTTTAGAAATCTGACATGGAGCTATACATATTTTCAGTTTCCCAGTTGGCCAAGTCATGTGACTTGTGCTCTGATAAACTTCAGCGACTCTTTACTGCAAGTTGGAGTGACATCAACCCCTCCCTTATACTGGGAGGACGCAGTTTGTGTGAGCTCTGTGGAGTGTGTTTATCTCCTGGACCTTGTTGGTCTGGGGTGGTTACTTTCCCTGGATTCCCCCCCTCCCCTTTATTTTTTTACCACATTCCCCTCATTGATTTTTTACTCCTTTTTTTATTTTTTTACTTTATTTTTTATTTTATTTGTCCACCTTATTTTCCCCTCCTTTTCTCGTGAGGGGACTATTCTCTGCAAGTGGACAGAGAACCCTGCTGGGCTATGGGATAAAGGCCCCTGAAAACAGTAAGGCGGTGGTTGAGGAACACAGAGAGCCTGCAATTCTAAGGCAGCAAAAAGCCATTTGAGGAAAGGAAGTAGCGCTTCCTCTAGCAGTGATGTAGAGGAGAACTGTGATGGCCAACCGGATCCAGGTGCAGATGAGCCTGTTAATAAAGTACGGTTATACTCTCCTCATCCTCGTCTACCAAACATAACAGTGAGGACTTGTTTGCAGCTGAGGGGGATGTTGGGGACCTACCTCTGGGGGAGTATGTGACTGCGGGGAAACCTGCTACTTTTAATTCTGCTTTTCCCTCCTCTGATAAAGGGGTTGTGGATACAGAGCCTGTGCTTTCAGCTAAGCCTGTATCTGGAGAGACTGGGGCTATAGACTGTAATATGGCCAGTGGCAGTCTGACTATTGAATACGATAACATCATTAAAGGGTTAAATGAACTGAAATGTTTAGAGACGAAGCATTGCACTCTGGCTAAGGGCATTGATCATCTGCTCAAACTGCTGAAAAGACAGAGAAGGACTGACACTATCAGGGAACTGGCCTACCTGAATAAGGACTTGGAGGAGACTGAGGCTCATGTTAAACCCGTTTTGACTGTGTTGGAACCATGGAAGGAACTGTATGATAACAAAAAGCATTTTGATGAGATCAGGAGGGGGGGCGGAGATTTGTTTCCAGAAATCTTATTAAACAAATTTTTGGTTTTATCCCAGAGGATGTATATTCTGACTAGGATTTTCTTACAAAGTTGGGTGAGGTAGCTGGTCTCTTCTTTCTAATTCTCAATTTTGTTCACTGGAGGGAAGGGATATTTTTGGTGCTGTTCTTTCTCTCAGGGAAGCACTAGAGAGGTACAAGGCTTGGCAGTGGGGCAAATATTTTCTTTCTTTAGACCAAGCAAAAGCTGTAGTGAAGACTCACCCTGGTGGTCTAGCGGGGGGGCAGCAGGGACGCCTGCTACCCCCACGACGGAGACGTCCGTCTACTGCCTTGTCGCTCCGGTAACTAAGGCGCGCGCCGGCGCGCACTTCCGGGTCTTAAAGGAGCATGCGCGCTGATGTGATGACATCAGCGCGCAATGGCGCGAGATTCAAAAGTTTAAAAGGCCAGTTCAGCTTTTTTCAAATTGCCCGTTATAGGTTTCTGTTCCTGGTGCCTTTGCTTGATTCTGGTTGCTATTTGTTCTGATTCCTGTGTTTGACCTCCGCCTGGCTTTGACTACTCCTGACTTCTGTATCCTGATCCGTGCCTGTTATCCGACTACCGATTTTGTCTCATCCTCTTCTGATTGATTACCTGGTTTTGACCCTTTTGCCTGACTGACTAAGCTTACTATCCGCCTGCCTCGACCCAGCCTGTCTTCGATTACAATTTTCGTCTCACGCCTCTGTACTTCGACCTTCTGCTCAAAGACTTTTTGCTTACAGTTGTGCCCCTTTGCCTGCTCAGAACCTCTTGTCTTGCACCTCTCGTTTTAAGATACAGCGCTACGCAACAAGTTGGCGCTATAGAAATACATGTTAATAATAAGACCTGGCGGCATCCGATTAGCCAAGGGCTCCTCCCGAGGTGAAAGGCGGCTGTTATAGGCAGAAGTACGAGCCGAGACCAGGGTACTTGACACTGGTTCTAAGTTTAGGGTGCCAACCGTTACAAAAGCCTTTTGATAAAGTCAATCACGAGTATCTGTGGGCTGCTTTGCAAAGATACTGCATTCCGGATGAATTCATTAGATGGTTAGAATTTTGTACAGCGGGGCAAAAAGCTTCCCATTAATTAATGGTTGGAAAGTTGAGGACTGTTTGGTGAGAACTAGCTTGAGGCAGGGATGTCCTTGCAGTACACTTCTGTATGTTTTCTCATTAGATCCATTCTTGAGGAGACTGCAGGATTGTGGGTGTTCCATTTCCTTTCAGTCAATCCTTTAAGTCCATAGCCTACGCAGATGATGTCACTCTAGTAATATCAAAACCTGAGGAGGAGGGAAAGGTTTTGGAGTGCATCAGAAGTTACTCTGAGGCCTCAGGGTCTCAGATCAACCAGGAAAATCAGAAGCTTTTTGGACTCTAGAAGGTGAACCAAGATAAACTGAATGCTGGTCTGGCAAAGGTTCAGCGGTGGAAATCATGGAAGCTGACCTATAGAGAAAGGATTGACATTATAAGAACTTTCATGGTTCCTCTTTTTTTCTTTGTTTCTTATATTTTTTTGTTACCAGAGTCCCTCTATGCCCGGATCCAGAGCTTGTTCTTCCAAATACTTTGGGGGAATAGGCTCAACTTTCCTGCAGAGGAAAAGGGGAGGGTTGGACATGCCGTGTCCCATGGTTTTCTTCTGCACCATCTTTCTGAAGTTTAACTTTGGAGGGGAGAGAATCTCTGTGGGAAATCAATGTTAGAGACTGGGCATTTCCTTTTATTAGAGATTGGCTACTCAGCGGCAGGGTGAAGGATGAAGGATTCGGGTAAGAGGAGGCTGCACCCCATCTTATCTGCAGCAATAGGTCAAAATCTTTAAGAAATGGAATATTAGTGCAGGAGACATACTGTCCCTTCACAGAATAATCATTTATTGGAAAGTGCTGGATATTCATTTTATTTCACCTATTTGTGTCAAAGACTGCCCAGAGAAAATACTAGAGGAAAGTATTCACTTACTCACAAGTAAAAGGTTACCATGAAAGTTCTGGGACATTTCTTGGCTGTCCTTGCAAGGCAAACTCTTTGCGAGAGGCAACCTCCGAAATCCTAGTATTGTTGATACCCATTGGGGTGTGGGATGAAGGAGACACAGCAGCACTTTCTCACGAAATGCCCAACATCATCCACTTTAAGTGGCAAATTTACTAAAATTCACTAAAAATCCATCGAATCTATTCGAAATTTGATAAGCATTCGACTATCGAATGTTTATTGAATAGTTCTAGGCTATCTTTTTGCTCGATATTCGATTTCTCAATTAAATCATACGATCGAATGCCAATACCTTTTGCCTTCGAGCCTCTGAAAAATTATCGATCGTACGAATGGTATTCGAGCAGGTCTTTGCAAAAGTAGCCTATGGGGGAGGGGGCGGTTCCCATAGGCTTCTATTGGTATTTGCTAGGTTCAATTTGGTGAAGTAGGCTTTTGAAGTAAATTTAAATATCCTTCGATCATCGAATGGTCGAATGATCGAATATTCGATAATTCGATCTATTCGATAATTCGAATATTTGGTATTCGATGATTGTAGTGGTCAAATTTGCATATTAGATCCTCCGTAAAAATCATACAATCGGTATTTGATCGAATTCGATCTTTTTAAATCTTGAATAGAATTTGATTTGAATTTGATTCTAGTTTTCATGTCCATCCTATTAACCCAAGTTTTTAAAATTAGATTTTTTAAATACAAATTAAAATTAACAAATTTAGAGTTCATGGGAGTTTATGGGAGTTTTTAAAAATTCACATGAACTTCAAATTCAACCTTTGATTAATGTGCCTCCAAGTGTAAATTCATTTATCAGCACGGGTACCAGTGAGACTATTGTATGGTGTATTTTAGTGTATGTATTTGGTGCTGACTAACTAAAATATTTTCTACAATACTGAAGAAGAAAGACTGCCAGGGCACAGTATGCCTTTAAAAATAATTGTTACAAAAATTTTTTAAGATATTAATGAAAATAGGTAAGCTTGCATGCCAAGTAAAAACCCCTCATTATACGTGAGTTTTACACTGCCTATTAGCATTCTATGTCTGCAGTGTGTTTAAAATCATATCCCCCAGCAACCAATGAGAATATGTAGTAAGACCATGTTGCACTTACCCGGGGGTGTCCGTGACATCAGAATTTAAATGTTAGCGGGTAAGTTAGGCTGACAGCAACTGACTGACCTGTAACTCTGGGTGACTGGGTAAGAGGAGCTTAAATCAGGTTGAAAACCATAGTCTGTAGGAAACCTGCAGTCTCCCCTAGGGCAGAGACTTGTGTATAATGAACAATCTTTTAAAAAAGTCTGATGATGTATTGGCATTGTACAAATATAGGATAATAGTAATGAAATATTATTACAACCCACAAAACTGTGGGTTGGGGATGTTGGGTATTAAAACTTTTTAAATAACTAGCAGGGAACACTTGCTGCCTTATTTCTCTAAGCACTTACTTTTTACTAAGCCACTTTATTTGTGATTTATTCTTTATCTAATATTGCAAATCAAATGAGAACATCAAGGAGAAAAGGTTAAAACTGCATAATTAAAAGTAAACATTCAAAGGTAGGATTTATAGTCTACTGTACTGACACTAAGGGGCAGATTTACAAAATTTACGTGAATAATTTGAAGTTAGAGCAAATTTAATATAAATTTGAATCTTCGAATATGCAAATTAGGCAAATTTGACCATCGAATATTTGAATTCGAATGATTTGAATAAAATGTTATTCGAATATTCGATGGTCGAATACTTCCCCTTTAAATTTTTATTCGACCACCTACTTTGCCAGGATCAAGCTACCGAATTGGGAATCATTAGTTGAGATTGAATAAAAAAAATGTTGAATATTCAAACGATCGATCAAATTTTTTATATTCGATTGATCGAATTGTGGTAAAATCCTTCAAATTCTATAGTCAATATCAAAGGATTTTACTTCCCCACTGTTCCATGGTCGAATTTCGAAAAAATTTTAATTCGAAATTCGACCATTAGTAAATCT
>CM044432.1:42504050-42536193 GCA_024363595.1 Xenopus borealis
ACATGCAGAAATCTTCATTTACAAAACAAGCAAATTGGTGTTTTCTTCTAGACAACAGCATAATATATAACATTAGTTCATATCAACTCAGACCACTCAATTAAATAGGGCCAAACCAGGGGGTAATAGTCAGCTATTTATAAAGCCTTTTTCAAGCTAACATAAAGACCCCAAGTATTTAGAAAAATTCTGCAATTCAGCAGTTCCTTGGTTTAATTGTAATTTGATGCTTTTTGAGAAATGCCCCGCAGGTGGCAGTATTGTTGGATATTGAAGAGTAGAACACCATGTGCTCAGGATCTGTCCTGGGACCTCAACTCATTGGAAGGTGGATACAGGCCCAGGGCTCCAGTTTCTGTTCAGCTTTAGATTAGGCTTAGCTAGTCAGTTTAAAGTGTACTCTATGAGCAAAAGGGAGGCTTATATAGAGTTCAACATTTACTTAAGGACAGGAGTTTGGAGATGACAGGTATTTCTCTCTAGTGTGGATATAACCCTCACTTGGATAACAAAATCAGAAGCTAAATGCATGGCATTGGCCATGGCCAACAGGTTCCGGATGGATTGGCAGTAAATCACACTAATCTCACACTTCTCAGGCCCACCTACATTTGTGCTAAACTAATTCCAATTATGTCATAAGCTCTAACATGAAAATATTGAGGCCATGCACATCTTGGTGGCAACTATGGTACCCTGATTTCCAGGTTCTTCTTTCTGTGGTCTATTCTTGTGCATCAATATGTGTCCCTTTATAGCGCCATAATTTCATAATATGCATTCTATAACTAAAATGCTATTAAAAATGTATAAGTAAATGACTGTGCCAAAATATACCAATAATCATTTTATAACAATGGGGTTAACAATAAAATCAACATTACCATCAGGATTGCTTTCTTGAGATATTCTAGTGTATTTGAGCATAATTGCAATGGGTTTTATACTCAGCAGCTGTAAATTAAATAAGTATATCAGTAGATGCTTTAAATTCTTTTTTCCATGGACATGAAATTCCACAGTGACTAGTAATAACTGCCGAAGTAACATCCCCAAAATAAATTTTTTTTTTTATTATGGTCACAAGGTTCTTTAACATAAAGTAATTTGGTATAACATTGCATGCAGTTCTTTGCTCTAACTAAACATATCATTTAAGGCAGCTATTGTAATAGCAAGTATGAGGTCAGAGAAACCAATGATTTATATACCTAAGAGGGTATAGGTCTACTGGCCTTGCAGCCTGTATTGTACTATTCTTAATTTGGGATGTCACTGAAATTACATTTTAAAGTTAGTTGAAAATGGGAGTGTTCTTAAGTATGTAACTGTGTGTTTACCTTGATTTCCATCACATAGAAGCTCAGTAGGAATTTTAGTAGAAGGGTACAACTTGATGGCCATCTATATTTTTTCATCTTCAGCTATTATGTTAAAATGTCATGTGACCTGCTAACATCCTAGCAATAGTTCCACAGTTGTGGACGTAGGTCATTTGCCATTAATTAACTATTTGACGTCACTATTTTGTAATTCAAGCTGATTTATTCTCTTTTGCAAAAAAACAAAGGACTGTATCTTGTTTCACAACTATTTTATTTCTCATATACACCATAGAGAGCATAATCAGCATTTGGTTTGTTTAATGTCTAGGAATCATCTACTTGATCTCTGTGCTCAGTCACTTGGAAGATTCCTGGGTGTCCTTGTCTGTAGCTGCTCGGGACAAGGGTGGTCTTGCGTCTGCTGTGAATGCTGCTGTCACCATGAACATCCTGAGAACTGCCACAGCTCCTGCAATATTTGAAAAGTCTCGATACACATTTGTGATTGCAGAAGATGTGCCAAAAGGTAGTGCTGTTGGTACAGTCAAAGCTAGAGAACCTTTAAGTAAGTATAAAACCTGTTATACAAAAAAGAAATTGCAGTTATAATATCTATATTCAGAAAGAGTGCAGGACTAGGTACCTGGGGCCAACTGTAAACTCCATTCTTGTATAGCAATGTCTGATGTAATTGAGGGAAAAGCAGACATATCAGAGATCGCTGTTGCTGGATTGAGCACTAACAAATAAGTTGCACTTTATAGAAAAAAAGGAAATCACTACATAATTAGAAATTTTTTGTTTTAATATATATATATGTATATGTAGATATATATATGTGTGTGTGTATTCCTCTACATATGTACTGTACCTGAAACTTAGTTTCCCTTTTACCCTTTAGTTCTAGGATGGTTTTAGTTTTGGTCTCAGTTTTCAGTCCCAGTCGTGCTTCCATTAATCTTCCTTATCTCCAGTAGCCTTTCTGTTCTGCTAATATTTCCATATACTAATCTTTGGCGTAGAAACCAAGGAAGCTTGGCCTGATATTATTGCAGGTGTGACTACTTAAGTGGGGCTATTAATGAAACACTCTAGCAGGGACCTTTGCCTAACTTATGTTATAGTGTGTATCCTGTATTAAATCCAATTCAGCAGAAAAAAAAAGTACGTTGGGTAGACTGTTTCCAGGATAACATATGGTTTGATTCAGTGAGTCACTTTTTAGCATAGTGTGTCCATTCTATATTTATGTCATATGAGTTACCAAACCTGCATTAATTATGCATCCATTTAAAACATTCTATTAAAATAACAAAGGCAAAAATATTTTTAAAATAGTTTTATATAAATAGGAATATTTGTTTGTTTGTTAAGCAGCACGGGGCTCAACTCATTACTACTAAAGTTAACTGATGGTCGTCTGATGCTTGTGCTTTGAAAAGGGTTGTTCATGATGGAAACTGCCCTGTAAAATACTATTAAAAGGAAACAAAAATATGAGGGAAAAAGAAGATAATCGTTGGTGTATTATGTTGCAGAACTGCATCTCCCAGAAATTCCGCAACTGCTCACTTGAAGGAGTATTGTGAGAAATAATACTGCAGCATCTAGAGTAGTGATGTGTGGATCAGTAAAAACTCAACCCCAACTCGCAAAACCTTAACCCACACCCAACCCTAACCCGTTAAATGTTGCCATTGTAGGACCTGTATCCAAACCATACCCACATCTTCTTGCTATGTGTGTTCTGTGTGTGCCTGTGGTTCCAAAACAGTGGACCTCCATGGGCATTGGAGGAGTGCACCTCTGTAGTCTGATCCGCACCTAACCCACAATGGTCACCCAAATTTTAACATGAACCCACCCTATCGGCAATCAACACACAGGTCACTGCAGGTTTTGGGTCAACCTGCACATCAATAATCTGTAGTACTAAATGCACGGAAGTCTTCCTTATTCCTAGTTGCTTAATAAAGTAGTGTATTAAAAGTGCATTTACATGTAAAATGTCTGAAGGGTTGCCCACCCTCACCTTATATGATCAGACTTTGCTGGGATAATGCTTAACCGTGAACCTAAATGAAGGCTTTCCCATAAACAGGTGGAGTTTCTTGACATAACTGGGAATGCTCATGTTGGATCAGGCTTAAATGGGGTTGTTCACCTTTGAGTTAACTTTTAGTATAATGTAGAGAGGGATATTCTGAGACAATTTGCAATTGGTTTTCATTCTTTATTGTTTGTGGTTTTATAGTTATTTAGCTTTTTATTCAGCAGCTCTCTAGTTTGCAGTGTCAGCAATTACCCTAGCAACTGTGCATTCAAATTGGATAACAGACTGGAATATAGTAAGTAAGAAGTAATAAAAGTAATAAAAAGTGGCAATAACAATACATTTGTAGCCTTACAGAGCATTTGTTTTTAGATGGTGTCAGTGACCCCCATTTGAAAGCTGCAAAGAAACAGAAGAAAATTGCAAATCATTAAAAAAACTATGAAAAATAAATAATGAAGACCAATTGAAAAGTTTCTTAGAATTGGCCCTTCTACAATATACTAAAAACACAGGGTCACCCTGGTCCAGTCTGACAAAGTCCGTTCACAGATTATCCAGATTTAAGAAAAAAAATTCTCAAATGCTTCAAATTAATGCTGAATTCCTGGATGTTACTCACTTTACCTGTAATCTTTTTCTTTCAGATTCACTGGAGCCAATTTCTTATAGAATAATATCTGGGAATGTGCATGAGATGTTTACTATCCACTCTCAGTTTGGTATCATCAGAACAGAAAAGGAGCTGGATTTTGAGACTCTGCCTGTGGTGGTACTCACGGTTCAGTCACTATTGGGTAGCGCTTCTGTCTTCAGCAGTACTCAAGTCAACATTACAATTACAGATGCTAATGATAATCCACCAGTATTTTCCTCTGAGAATGAAAGGATAACTGTACACCAAAATACCTCTCCCGGAACTGCTCTATATATTGCTCGGGCAACAGACATTGATAGTGGATTCAATGGACAGATCTCATACACTTTTGCAAGTGAACACAAAGACCTTTTTACGATTGACTCTACCTTTGGGGTTTTGTACCTGAACGCTACATTGTCAACTGGTAGTGAACATGTTCTTCTTATATTGGCTGAGGATTATGGTTATCCTGTACTCAGTTCCCTTCTTACACTCACCATAACTGTGGAGCAAAAAGAGCAAGCAAATATTCTGACCTTTGTTAACTTGGTGCACCAAACAGAAATAAGTGAAACCCTTCCGATTTATTCCCGTGTCCTACAAGTGAAAGCCTATACTCCTCACCTGCAAAGTACATCCTGTACAATAATGTATTCCTTAAGCCCAACTATTGACTCAGCTCAATTTGAAATCCACCGGAGCACTGGATGGATATTTTTGAGCCGGTCTGTTGACTATGAAAAGTCTAAAATCCATAATCTAAAAGTGGTGGCAACAAGCGTTGACCATGAAGACCTGCAAACGGCAACAGCTTCTGTCATTGTCAAAATTCTTGATGAAAATGATAACACTCCTTCTTTTGATCATGCAACTCATTTTTTCACTGTCAACGAAAGTCCAGTACTTCATGGTGTAATCGGCTCAGTTCGAGCATTCGACAGAGATTCTGGGACTAATGGACAGCTATCATATTTCCTCTTGTCTGAGGAAACCAATTTCCTTATTAGTTCTAAGACAGGTAAAAGAAATGATGACTTAGGTCTATTATATTCTCCCTTATTACAGTATTATCAGGCTTTATAACTCATTAAGGAGAAAATTAGTCTCATACCTTGTCATACACCCTAATTGTTCAAATTGTAATCATTCAGAAATAAGTGACTTTATGATGAATGACTGAGTAATTACTGGCTAAGGTAATGGCTTGGTGCGCACTTGAAGGCGACAGGTCATTTGTACTACACAAGTTTCTGAGCTCTGCTTAATGATAGCAAGAATATTTGCTGAAGTTACAGAATTTAGCCCATTTTAACAAAGAGAAAAGAAGAGTTTTTATTGATTCAGATGCAGTTGGAGGCATTATCCATGGAGGGGAACGGGGAAATATACAATATATAATCTCAGCAGTTTCATATTTAGAATATCCCAGAAAAGCCTATACATGGTATACAAAGGGCAATGATGGGGAAGTTCACCTGAAAATTAAAAACTGATAAAAGTTTGCTGCTGGTATAATTAGTAGAAACCAATGACCATGTGGCATATTTTGCTAAGAAGTCGTAGATCTGAGGAAGCTTTTTGCCTCTTGTTACATTATCTCTTTGTCTGATGTGGAAGTGATATTCTAAGGCAATGTCCAATGAAATAAAACGGCAGTGTCCGAATCACAGACACAGTCCTCTACTCTCCCCTCTGTATTCCCTCTTCACATCAGATTTACAAATGCACGAAAGGCTTCAGCAATAAGATGCTGCTTTAGCTCACTTCTACCATGCTATATATATTCAAAATATTCTTAACTAATCTGAATTTCTACTTGTTACTTTAGTTGCATTAGTTTCATGTAATGACTTACCAGTGATTGTACACTGATGAAAAACCTTTCCTCAATAAATGATAATTGCAGATTCCAAAAATAATGTACTTAACAGTAGTGAATCTGTCCCGTTTCACCTTGCTGAAATTTGTGAAACTGCATAAAATTAAAAAAAAACTGCAAAACGTTTTGTTCCACAATGAATTTGTCATGCGGTAATACAATGAAATCAGCACTAATTTGTAAGTTTAATCAATTACACCCGAAATGGCTTTCATTATAGAAATATCCTCTGAAAACTTGTCAAACATTTAGCATTTTCAGGTTTTTTAATATGTTGCATAGACCTGTTAATGATCATGGATACATTTGGATAGCAACACTGGTCAATATAGGCTGCTGAATAGATGTATGAAGCTGTCGAACATGACACTGTTCCCTGCAGATTCCAGACAGAAACTAGGCTGCTTGTACTTGCAAATAAGGGTAACAGAAAGATTTAGCCTTTTTATACCCAGTTTACTACAAAACATTTTCCTGTACTCTCTCAAGGTCAGGGAACTTAGTAGACACTGCATAATGATTAGACCATGCCTGTGTACTCCTTGTCTACAGCCTCTCCAAACCTTTTCCTTGCTTCTCTTTTGTGTATCTTAGCTGTGTGCCCAAAACCACTTCCTTCCTGCACAGTTCTGTGTCCTTATGAGACGCTAACAGGGTCATATAATAAAAGATACAACAGTTGTATGAGGTCTACTAACCAATAGCAACCAGATTGCATGCAGGTTGTATAATTTACTTCTCAACTGTTTCAGTACAAACCGCTGGTAGTTGGTCCAACTTGGCTTAAATGGCCTTCTTCGCAACTCTTTAAACCATCTGTTTTCTAAGTCCAAAATGTGCACATTGCTGTCTTCTCAGAGTGTACCTGCTTGGTTAGATATTACTGTGATATTACTTCCAAGTTGATTTTGTTCAGGATTCACCCTCCACCAGGGCCAGACCCCGCTCCCCCCTACACTCCTGGTGCATCTGTGTTCCCACAGACAAGTGTGCTCTGGCGAGCGGAACTCGCTCAGCTGGACTATAGGCAACAAGAAAGGTCACATGGCCCTAGGCACATGCCTCTTATGTTTACTCCTAGTTCCGGCTTTGCCTGAGGCCCCATTTTTATTCTGTACCCCTCATTCGTTGAATTATTGTAAGGCCTTGTAAGGCCTTGTATGCAGGGGTGCTCCAACAATGAGGCGAGTTGAGACTCTCGCCTCCGGCTGCAATTCCCCCCCTGGTCACCAGGGGAGGCAAAAATACCACTCCTGGTAACTTTAAGAGCCGAATTTCCAGTTTTTGACTCAGCTCTACACTAGCAATGAGGACCCCTCCTACCCCCATCCAGCTCTGAAATAGTCAGTGCCATGGGGAGGGGGGGCAGAAAAATGGGCAGGATCGCGCCTGCCTGTCTGCTGATGACAAGAGGGTGGGCACTATGGAGGGCTGGCATTGGTACTGGAAAATGGGGCATGTCTGGTAGTGCAGATGGAATGGAGGGTATAAACCTGCAAATTTGGTTATAACCAGTTTTGTAGGGCTACTGAACACCGGTGAAATAGCACAGGGCACAGACACTCCTTTCCTAAGATTTTTTATTTTTATTTTATTTAGCATTTATTTTATTTAGCATTATCAGTTGGTACTATTGCCCTCTGCTGGTGCTTTTTCTTTCACAGCTATTTAATTTTGCTTCTCTTTCCTCTGTGTTCAGTTGAACTGTATTTCTATGTTTTTTTGTTTTTTAATGTAACTGCGACTGAAAGCACTACATTTATGCCACCGGGCTGGCAAAAGATTTCTGTCTCACCCTCATCCTGTCTCACCCACAGCCGACATTTTTGAGTTGCTGAAATGATGTTATTTTTTCATAGGTGAAATCGTAAATTGTGCTGCATTAGACCGTGAGCGGAAAACTCACCATAAGCTCAACATATTAGTGACTGACAATGGCTCACCACGTCGCAATGCCACTACCACGGTTTACGTTGTAGTAGCTGACCTAAATGACAATAAGCCATATTTTCCTCAGTTACCTTTAGGAAAACAGCTTCATGTCAAGGTTTGTTGCTTTTTTCACCTCTTCATCTGTTTCTGTTGGTCCATATCGCACCCTGTGTGATTTGAAGTTCAATGTCTGAGGTCTGACTGCCCTCTACTGGTAATGTTTTAAGAAAAGCAAAACCATATTTAATAGCCATAAACCTACCTAAAAAAGCACTAATTCCATAAAAGATCATGCTTATATGTGGCATGTAATGTTAATCAGGTGAATTCTCAGTATATATTAAGATAGAGAGATTTACTCTTTTTCTGGGGACATGCAGATTTATTGTTTTTGTCCCAATGTTATAAGAAATTATACTGCACTATATGAGCACAGAAACCAATAATTAATAGGGCAGGTAAGGCTAATCATGAGTATGTGCTACTGAGCAAGGGACAGATCTAATCATGTAGAAAATAATTTGTTCTTGTCATGATTATGTTATCTAACACCATAGTCTACCAAAGCAGTTTATAATTTTGAAAATATTTTTATTTATTATATATATATATATATATTTATTTATTTATTTTTTTTTAATATATAATGTCAAGGTCATGGAAGGGCAAACAGAACCTATGCTGGTGGCAACAGTATATGCAAAGGATCCGGATGCGGGGAACAACGGAACAGTCGTTTACTTCTTTGCCTCAGGTAGGAAACACCAACACCATCTTCTTATTCCCAGCTTCAATGTGCAGAGTTTCCAGTCTTCCTGATGGTCACAATGTAAATAAAAACTACTGAGAAAGAGAATTTGCTTAGCTTCTCTTCACTTTCTTTGTCCTGTGGCATATGAAGCTCATCGTCCCTTCTGCATAAAGGCCATTTAGAAACAAAACATCACCATAGTTCTGACAGATCATAACATTATGAAAGCAAAGAAATTCTGTTCCTACACAGACATTGATATGCAGCATATGTATTGGTTCACCAGAGAATGAAACACTGGCAGAGAAAATCTGAAGGGGAAGAACAAGGGAAGACACTTGAGCCCCATGGTGACTGCTCCTTATATCAAACAGACAAAATAGCAGTGAGCTCCCAATGGGCTGGCTGTTAATTCCCTATTGAGTTGCATGTAGATTTTGAATAGTTAGCCTGTATACATTGCCTAATTAGGAACAGCTACCAACCCACCTCTGCTACAGGGGTAATCCATATGCCATTTTCAGACAACAAATCTTTTAATTTGAGGCCTTATTAAACTTTTCACAAATCACAAGAGAGAAAAATAACTACATTTAATGACATTTTTTGTATTTGTCTTGTATTCCAGGTCTTGGGCAGGTTTGATTTAAACTGATGCTGTACTCACTGCTCTGACAAAATCTTCATCTCTTTTCCCCTTTTTTGCATTTTATATCCATTTACAGAATTGTAATCATGTTTTCCCTGCAGATGAAAGTCTCGGTCATTTTGTTATTAATGCCAGTACTGGTGAAATATGGACAACCCAGGCTCTTTGTGCAAAGCTGAGGCCACAATATGGACTAACAGTAACAGCAAGTGATCAAGGCACCCCTCCGCTTGTGGAACATGCAGTTGTCAATATTGAGGTATGGAATAAGTCAATTAGAGCTGCATAGAATTCATGTTCTGCTTAGTACAGTATTGCTAAATTATATAAAATAATACTTGGTTTTAGTAATATATATGGGCTGGTGTTAATGGGATATTAGCTACTGCATATGTAGAAGAGTATGTGCATTGTAAAACTGATTGATATTCAACTATTAAAGGAATATTATCATCAAATCTAATTTATTTTCTCTTGTTTTTCTCTTAAAAAGGCCTCTTAGAGTGTCACACAAGGAAGCTTGACTTTGGGAGGATCAAGGGCAATTCAGTGGGCAAGGTGTCATTGCCATGCCAATGTTAAATTTGAATTTATTAGAATATATATAAACTATGAAAAATTACATTTCACAGATTTCTGTTTTGCTCACAGAACCACCCAGAAAACACCCTGCTGGTCCCAAACACTGGACCTTTTTTCTGCCAGGAAAGCCTCTGACTCTGGTTCTGGTATTAGCTCCCATTTACCTCCACAGAAAACCAAAGGCCTCTAACCACTTTCATACCTAAACAAGGCCCCCATGTGGCTTTAATTGGGATCTAACTCCAAAAAATGAATTGATGTAAACTTATAGCGCTCCTTTGAGCACTTTTGTCATTTACATTGTGGTTAAGCATTTTTATACCGCAATAACCAGGCTTTTGGTTCAACTATGAGTCAGGAACCCGAGGGTTGACTGAAATCATGAAGTGCATAGACAGTTATGGCCTCTGACTCTCTGGGCCTTTAAAAGTTTAGTGAGATGAAAACCTGTCTAGAAGTATAAAACTAACATTGCAGCAATGCACTTTGAATAGATTTGGGTTAAGAGCTGATTTTATTCACATAGTCATTAGTTAAATGTTATCATGTTGTGTATCTCATTGTAATATAACCCTGATTTTATAAGTTCTCAGTAACCAGTTTTACTCTGTCTTTATTTTAGGTTATTCCTGCATTTAAAGCGAAATCTAAAATGTATTCCAGAATAAGGATGCTAAAAGTCCCTGAAAATACTTACCCTACCCAAAAAATTACTTCTGTAATGTCTCCTGAAGAAACTCTGTTGATGAGCAATAAATTGCATTACAGGCTTACTAATGAAGAACACAAGGGACATTTTGTAGTTGACACTTCCACTGGAGATGTGTATGTTTCTAGACGTCTAGATTTTGAAACAGTCTCATACTATGAATTAAGCATTGCCATACAAGAGAGTGATAAGATATCTCCTCAGAATCTTTCTGTTTTCCTTACCATTTATATAGAAGACATAAACGACCATCGTCCATTGTTCCCTGATCACGTTTTAGTTTTAGGTGTTGATGAAGATGTACCTGTTGGAACTCTTTTATATACCTTTAAAGCTAATGACAAAGATGGCACTTTACAAAATAGCCAGGTGAGGTATACCTTAAACATTCATGGTCCTGGACAGAATCCATTTTTAATCCATGAATGGTCAGGTGCCTTGACCACCGCCAAAGAACTGGACCGAGAGACAGCAGAGTCATTTGTTCTTAAAGTAACAGCAACAGATCAAGCTGGCAACGTATCACATCGTCAATGGAGCTCATTAATTGTAAGGATTGTCATACAGGATATCAATGACAGTCCTCCACAGATTGTGTCATTGCCAGTTGCCTCAGTTATGGAAGATGCCCAAATTGGCTGTCTTGTCCATCGTGTTGTAGCTGAGGATCCAGATGAGGGAAGGAATGGGAAAGTAGGATTTCACATTATGGAGGGGAATGCACAGCAGGTCTTCCTTTTGGATGAGACAACAGGTATCTGTTTAGGATAAAACTACAGTCAATTACACTCTTTCCAAAACTGCACCTGTTCATCATCATCATCATCACACTAGTCTTAGATTACAGCACGTTTACCTTGAGGAGTATCCTTGCATACAAATGGTCATACCCAGTTAGAGTCCACATTGGATGCTAACACTTCAGGTCAAAACAGTATTATAAAAAAAAAAGCTGTACTAAACTCTACTTTTTTGACAAAAGACTTTTTAGTAGCTGTTAAACATATCCAAAAGTGATAATGATTTAACATTTAATGGCAATGTACACAGTTAACAGGAAAACTCTAAATTTGTATATAAAAAAAAACACTTGGGCGAAGAAAGGGGTACTGAAAATATCAAACACAATTAAAAGTTCTATATAAATCATTAATCCTTATAGTTGCTAAACATGTTCCAAATAAAAGGTTAATTTTTTTTAATGTATTTGATATTATGTAGCATTAAAGAAGGCAAAACCAGTCAGGGATAAAATCACATTATTGCTTGTCTAAAAGTATTATATGAACCCAGAGTAGGTGACTCTCTGCATATGGAATCATGCTGAACTAATACTGCTAGCTTCCGACATCTGAAAAGGTCATCATGCACAGAAAAACTAAATAACTATTTTATGTCCATTGTCTTTCTGTAAATGTTCCAGTATGTGTTTACTCTGATTAATATATAAAGGAGCCAATTGTTTCCCCAGATCTCTTAGTTAAAGGAACAGTAACACCAAAAAATTTAAGCGTTTTAAAGTTCTGAAAATATTATTTACTGCTGCCCTTCACTGGTAAAACTGTTGTGTTTGCTTCAGAAACTCTACTATAGTTTATATAAACATGCTGCTCTGTAGCCATGGGAGCAGCCATTCAAGCACAGGATTCACAGTAGATAACAGATAAGTTCTGAATAATTCTATTATATACTACAGAGATTATCTGTTATCTGCTATGTATCCTGTGCTTTTTCTCCATTTTCAGCTTTGAATGGCTGCCCCCGTGGCTACACAGCACCTTGCTTATATAAACTATAGTAGAGTTTCTGAAGCAAACACAACAGTTTTAACAGAACATTATATTTTCATTACTTTAAAACACTTTCATTTTTCAGTATCACTTTTCCTTTAAAACCAATATGTTTTTTATTGGTTTACAATCAATGCTGTGGGTATGGAGGGACTGAATATTTTATAAACATATTAAGCTTATTTCTATCTCTCTAACATGTTTACCCAACATTTTGTAGAGATTGATTCTCAGCTATCTCCTGTCCTACTGGAGCTTACAATCTAAGAATTGTACCAAATTCACACACAGTTAGCAGGGAACTAACCATTTGTATCTTTTTGGAGTGTGGGGGGAAACTGAGTACCCAGAGAAAATCCACAGAGATGTAGTCAGAGCAAACAGACTCCCTTAAAGATAATGCCTTGGTTGGAATCATACTTAGAACTGTAAGGTTCTAAGTGCTTATTAATGAGCTTTAATTGGTGAGGCACTGTACAATCTAACTCACCGCAATCATTTGCTGAACAGTTACTTTGGCCCAATAAGTACAGTATTAAGTCACTGAACCTTTTTTGAATTTGCAGAATGGTTGACGCTACACTCTAAAATAGATCGAGAAGTCCAAGACCATTATATTTTGACCGTCTTAGCCTTGGATGATGGAACCCCATCCCTTTCTGCAATACAGACATTAACCATCAGTCTTATTGATGTCAATGATCAGACACCAACATTTAAGCAAGGGCTGTATGAGGCTGCTGTTCCAGAAAATCAAGATCCTGGACTATATGTCATAACAGTGGCTGCTATGGACTATGATTTGGGTGAGGTTTTTTTTATTTTACTTTAGTACACAGGTTTGTAATATTTTCATTAATTAGAATGAATATTAGCTTTGGTACTAACCTAGGACGGATATTCAAGATACACTTTGGTATAATCATATGTAGTCTAGGTCCAGGTGGAAATTATATATTAAAAATATAGATTAGGTTTAGACCACCGCAATCAGACTCATTTTGCTTAATCCACCTACCCTACCTTATGCAATATCACTGACAGCTTCTGAGACTGTTTTGATTAGAAAATGGTTGCCCATTCTAAGTCAGGTCACATGTTGGCTTTAAAAAGGGAGTTGTATTTTTGACACCCCCCTCACCTTCAAGTTAACTTTTGGTATATTGTAGAAGGTCCAATTCTAAGGAACTTTTCAGTTGGTCTTCATTATTTATTTTTCATAGTTTTTTAATTGCAATTTTCTTATATTTCTTTGCAGCTTTCAAATGGGGGTCACTGACACCATCTAAAAACAAATGCTCTGTAAGGCTACAAATGTATTGTTATTGCCACTTTTTATTACTTATCATTCTATTCAGTCCATCTCCTATTAATATTCCAGTCTCTTATTCAAATCAATGCAGGGTTGCTAGGGTAATTTGTACCCTAGAAACCAAATTGCTGACACTGCAAAATAGAGAGCTGCTGAATAAAAAGCTAAATATCTATAAAGCCACAAACAATAAAAAATGAAAACCAATTGCAAATTGTCTCAGAATATCACTCTCTACATTATACTAAAAGTTAACTCAAAGGTGAACAACCCCTTTAAAGGAACAGTAACATAAAAAATGCAAGTGTTTTTGAGTAATGAATAGATAATAATAAAAAAGTTGTCAATGAATTCACCTTATAAAATCTCTATTAAAAAACAACAATAATTAGACATTTCATATCACAGAGAAACATAATTCAAGCCCAAAATCTGTTACCAAGAAGTCTTAAAATTAGGCAGATGGAAATTGTTTGCATGCAATTTCAGGCAGTTTCACAAAAAGGCTATATGAACATATATTGGAGCTTGGAACAATTTGTAAGGAGCAGGTATAGGTATAAAATTAACCCATCTGGTCTCTAAGATTAAATTACTTTTTAGACTATTCATTTAATTTCTGAGATATTACTTGGCATCATTTCCTATGATGTTACTACTGTATAATTTTGCCATTCTAACTGGAGCCAGATATTATAATGGACTCATTGTAGAGAATGAGGTATTTGTCTTTTTCAAATTACAGATTTGTGTATCTGCTTTTTTCCATGGTGCTAAAAGATGGCATCACCCTGCAGAACACTGCAGAGTTGTATATGATCAACTAAGTGCATTCCCCAAGAACGAAGTCTTAAAAATGAACATTCTGTACAAACCAAAAATTCTCAATTTTTTTTAACATTTATTTCCATTTTTCATATGACTTTGAGGTAGCAAATACATCCACAAGTGCCTATCAATGTAGCGTATATTTAGTCTGTAGAAATAAGTTACTGATTTAAAGCTGGTCCAACAGAAGCGTATGTTCATGCTGATCAACTAACCTGCCAGTGGATATGGTACAATATGACCAGATACATGGACCCCAGAGCACACGTTAGGGATCAAGGGTCTGTCTAGTTTTATTTGACATGTGCCAATTATTATACAAATTGACCTAGTTCTATAGCCAAATTACCCTGTACCCTGTGTCTGGAAATGTTACTGTAATTAAGGTGTCACCATTGATACCCCTTTGGCAGTATTCAGAAAAATGAAATAAAATGGGTGCTACATAGGATTGCAATGTAGCATGAGGTGGAAACTTGGGATTCCATTTCTAGGGGATACAATTTTCAATATGCTAGAAACAATTCAGCATCACAATGATTCAATGCAACAAGAGGATATTATATTGCCAGTGTTTCGGGCCTCACTTAGCCCTTTACCCAGCCATTTTATGAGTACAATATAAAGCTTTATACAGGACTCACAGGAAGAGGAGGAGTCAACCCATACCTCTTATTTCAGAAGCCTCTGACGGTACAGCTACTTGAACTGACCAGTAGGCGGTGCTGTTGCTACAAAATTTATAACATTTGCAGTTAATATAAACTGATATAGCTTTGAAATCCAAAAAAAACCCCAAGCTAATTAATGCAATTTGAACTCCTGAGTAATTTTACATACATTTGTTATAAGATTTGAAGGAGACATATACAGTAGTATAAACAAAACCCCTTGTTTTCGAAGCAATAATTAATACTATATTGTGCTGATTTTACTTTGGGCTAAAAATGTATATCTTTAAAAATGTTCACTTTATTGGAGCTCCCTATAGATCTGGTATGGTTCCTGTTCAGGTTTCAAATGAGGGGAGGGCATTTCCTAATGGTCCCTGCCAGAAGCACAGTAGGCAGGGGATAGTCACTCACAGCCCTGCAGTTGCACAGGAAAAAAACAGGATTCAGTTCCTTATCTGGTCAGCCTAGCTGCTGATTGGTTCCTATCCTAGTGCCCCTGCACAGCCTGGGAAAGGGGTCAGCAGGAATTGGAACATAAGGGGATGGACTAAAAGGGTTTTTGCTGAAATTTTCAATAAATCAATCTAAAACACTACTTTTTAAGCACATGCCTTCTAATTCTAAAAGATTATAATGTAGTGGCACATTCTTTTTCTTCACACAATATATCTCTTTTAAAGGAGGTCAATCAGGATGTAAACTCCATGCCCTCCCTCCCTCCATAAGCCCCCCTCCCCCCGGCCTACTTCCCTCCCGGGCAAAATGCCCCTAAGTTGCTACTTACCCCCTCAGCACAGGTCCTGAGCATGGAGGTTGCAGGCTCCATCTTCTCCCCAGCCATCTTCTTCCAGGATCCATTGGTGTTTGGCGGCGCATGCGCAGTAGGAGCATTTGCCGGTTCAGCTCTACTGCGCATGCAACGAAAGTCCCAAAGTTTTTCAATTGAAACTTCGTGACTTTCGGTGCATGAGCAGTTGAGCTGAACCGGCAAATGCTCCTACTGCGCATGCGCCGCCAAGCGACGAAATATGGCGCCTGCAACCTCCATGCTCAGTATCTGCGTTGAGGAGGTAAGTAGCAATTTTTTAGCCAGGGGGGAACTAGGCCTGGGGGAGGGAGGCTTACGGGGGGAGGGTGGCATGGCACTTACCCCCTGATAGGTTGACTTCTTTAAGCATACAGTGTGTTTTCAAGTTATGTCAGGAACTTATTTTTTACAGTACTGTGAAGAACCGCACATGGAACTGATTCCTGCTTAGCTCTGTTAAAGGAGAAAGGAGAAAGTAATTTTATACTTGGGGGTGCCAAAAGTTAGTCACCCCCAAGTGATTGTATTTACTTACTTTATACTCTGGGCCAGTGCTCCTATTAGCAGAAAACTGCACAGAGCCGGGGTTCTTCCAGCGAGCATCGCGGAGTGATCCTCTTCCGGCTTCTTTGCCCTTAAAATTTCCTTGGGCAGGCACATGCGCAGTAGAATTAAGTAGCCGACTTTTTCATTAAAGTTTGGCTTTTCATATTACTGAGGATGCACAGCCAACGAGCTGAAAGAAACAGCAGGAAGAGTATTGGTGCGTGAAGCTCAGAAGTTTTCTGCTGATAGGAGCACTGGCTCCTATCATTTCAGGTATTTCAATGCAATCACTTGGTGGTGTCAAACATTTTGTACCCCCAAATATAATACACTTTCCTTCGCCATTAAAAGCATTTAATTAAAATGAATTTTAATTTAATTTAGAGAACATATTTACATGTGTAATATGTCAGCAATGTCAAAAAGAAACCACAGGGAAATATATATTAGAATCCTTTACCCCTGTACAAAAAAACCTTAGAAGAAGAGAAAATTCATTAAAAATTGAAACACATTTGAAACTTTATGCCTTACCCCCATTTGTCCACAGAGGGTCACTCTTGCCACATTTGATTGTGCAAATGCTTAAATACTGAGCAAATTAAATGTTTATATCTCGTACTTTTCATCTGAAGTACCATATTAAAATATAAATGCGGTATAGAAAATAGTACAATAAAAAATAAAACAGGTGCATATGATATTATTCAATATAAAACTGAACCCCATAGGTATAATTTGGCTGGTAGTCCTTTCTCATATAATGGTACGTGTGGCACATTATCTTTCCTCCAGAATGTCAAACAGATGTACAACTTTCCAAGTGTGAATAATGCATCCAACCAAGAGATTTTTGTTTCTCTTTCACGCATTGTGCCTTCTCCATCCCTCCTCATATTCATCAATAACTAAATCATGTTTTTTTACCTATAGAATATTACTTTACAGTTTATTATGCAAGATTCCACCATATTTAGTGATGGGCGAATTTGTCCATCGCGAAACGGTGCCAGCGTCTCCACGCTGGTGTAGTTTTTTGGACGCCATCGAAAATTCGTTGGTGGAAATGCGCCAGCAAAAATTTGTTAGTGGAAATGCATAAAAAAATGGACGCCGCCGTCTGATTTTTTTTTTACTCCGGCGAAATTTCGCAGGTGATTAGTGAATTTATTCGCCGGCAGCGAAACACGTGAATTCACCGTGGATTTGTGCCTGCCAAGTAAATTTGCCCATCACTAATCATATTTTAATTCATTCACCTGTTATGTGTTGAGTCTGCAATCCCTGTCCCTGGATGAATGGTCAGATGCGATTTCTGCAATCCTGTACGCGAGTGGCAGATCGCATATGGAAGAAATCCTGTACAAAAGCTGACTTCCTCCACTATAAATTTCTCATAGCTTGCCTTGGCACTGCCCTATCCCAGGCTAAACAAAGGCTAAACAACAGCAATACAATACACTCATAGATAACAACAAATCACAACCTATGACGATTTTCAATATTCAGCTCACTACTTCATCCATCAACAAACGATACGCTAACACCTAACCATACCCCCAGGACTTTGCTGACTTCTTTGAAAGTAAAGTTGACTCTATACACAAACAATTTTCCCGCCCCTGAGATAACAACACTCTCATTCCCCCTAAAGCTTATATGTCCATTTTCAACTCTTTTGATCTTAAATATATCTGAGCTTGAAGTCACTAAACTTCTCCTGTCCTCTCCATCAGCAACTTGCTCACTTGATCCTATCCCATCACCTCTACTAAAACAGTGTGCTCCTGTCCTTACTCCAGTACTCATATATTCAATTCCTCACTAACTTCTGCTACTTATTCAAACAGGCCTGAGTCAAGACCATCCTGAAAAAGACTACACTGGACCAATCCTGTTTGTCTAACTACCATCTTGTATCTCTCTTACCACTAGCCTCTAAACTTCTGGAATGTCTCGTCTTCTCCCATATTACTAACTTTCTCTGCACCAATAATCTGCTTGACCCTAGGCATTCTGGCTTTTGACCTGCACACTCCACTCCAGACTGCTAAAGCCAAAGGGCATTACTCTATTCTCATTCTCCTGGACTTATCCACTGCATTCTGTTCTAATGCAAGTTCTCCATTCAATTGGTAGCTTGATCAAGCTGCATCCTGGTTCTCTTCCTACCTTTCTGTCAGCTCCTTCTTTGTTACTTTTGCAAACAAATCCTCTCCCCCGTTAATCTTAATGTGGGGGTGCCTCAGGGTTCTGTACTTGTACTTGTACACTCTCTCTTTAGGAGACCTTATATCTTCATTTGACCTTAAATAACACCTGTATGCCGATGACATTCAGATATATTTAGACACCCCCCACTAACCACTGATGTTCAAACCCAGATAGCAGACTGCTTGGTAGCTATTTCTTCCTGGATGAAACAACACCACTTCAAGCTCAACTTGGCCAAGACTGAGCTCATGGTCTTTCCACCTACCATGGCCTTCCTTTCACCATTACTATTGATGTCACGACCATTACCCCGGTTAACTCAGCAAGTTGCTTAGGGGTCATCTTTGACCAGTCCCTCTCCTTCTCCAAACATATTAATAACACTGCAAAAACCTGACGCTTCTTCCTCCGCAATATAGGCAAGATACACCCGTTTCTTTCACAAACAACAGCCAAAACACTAACCCATGCCCTCATCTTATCCTGTTTAGACTGCTGCAATCTCCTCCTAACTGGTCTTCCTGACTCCCATCTCTCTCCCCTCCAATAAGTCTTAAACTCTGCTACCAGGATCCTTCTGCTCTCTCCTAAAAGGGAATCTGCTCAACCCCAACTAAAATCCTGTCTGTTAAGCAAAGGATAGCGTTTAAAATTCTTCTACAAACATTCAAAGCCCTTCATTCCTCTGCTCCTCAATACATTCCTTCTCTTGTCTTGCTATACGTTCCTCTATTATACTCTCAATTATACTCTCAACTTTGCGCCATATGCAAATTAGGAATCGCTAGCATAAATGCGCTTTGCCAAAGTAATGGTAGCACTACTTCGCTACCGTTCGCCGCCCTGAGCGCAAATTCGCATCTTAGTGAATTTGCGCAAATTCACTAAGATGTGAACTTGTGCTCAGGGTGGCGAACAGTAGCGAAGTAGCGCTATCGTTACTTTGTCAGGCAAAGCACATTTACTCTAGCAATGCCTAATTTGCATACGGCGCGAAGTTGAAAGTATAATAGAGGTGCATGTTTAAAATAAAGTTGTCCTATTGGCTTAAACATGTGCCCACTGTATAGTTGAGTTGCCATATGTTAGGAAATGTAGGGGGGGGAAGGAGGGCAACTCCAAAAAAAATTTCGATATTTTTCAGACTATCACCCTACAAAAGGTAAAGATGCCAGCGTTTTTCAAGGTTTTTTTTCAAACTCCTATCTATTCTATTGAACTTCGCCCAGTCTGACCTGGCAAAGTAACGTCTAGCCTAAGAGGTAACGTTCAGAAAAACGTTCATCTTAGTGAATTAGCGTAGTTACGTCCCTTCGTAGGTGCGCAACTTTGTCTGGCATAAGGGTGCGAAGTTGCGCAAGTCTATCTACTTCGCTAGCGAATTTTCACCAGGGACACTGTTAGTGAATCGGCGAAGTTGCAAATTGACGTCACGCTGGCGAATTACTGCTAGCGTTCACAATTTAGTGAATTTGCACCTATGTGTCTTACCACATAGCACTTAAGCTCTGTGTCCTATGATTCTGTATATATTTATTATGTAATTTGTCTCCCCATGTATACTTTTATATCTATTGTACTATAATGCTCTGTGCAGAGCTGCGGCTCCTTAACAGTGCTTTACAAATTATGCAATACAATGTGACATACTGATTTCAGCAATTCTCCACTAATTGGATTGGCCCTCCAAATTGGGAGGGGAGGTGCCGTGATTCAAAGTTCCCTGGGCTGTTGCAGTTTTTTCCTAACAGGTGCATTGGCTCTGAAAAAAAAACTATAAATATATATATATATATGCAATCAAAGGAGAATTGCACCACCTACTTTCCCTTGACTGATAACTTTTTACTATATATTGGATTTTTTTCAGGAAACAATTCCATTCTCACATATGAGATTATGCCAGGACCAGCGTATGGACATTTCCAAATAAATCAGGAAACCGGGGAGTTGGTAACTGCAACTGTTTTTGATAGAGAACAACAGGATCATTTTGTCATTGAAGGTATCCAGAATAGATTAAGCAGTACTATTTGTATTTTGTTTAAATGTGATTATTTTATCTTCAACTGAGAATTGATGGTTTCCTGATAATTCACACTATCACAGTAGTTCACATTATATCTATCTCTGTGGGTTATATAAATTATTTAATGTCTAGCTATCCTAGGGCACGTTTCCAAGCTCTACCCCCAATCCCCCCACCTTCATCAGAGCATGGCACGGATGCTAATTTGCTTTCCTGTATATTGCTAGAACTACAGAGGGATGACAATGTTTTCATCCATCTTTTGTAAATTAAATAGGTTGTTCACCTTCCAACACCTTTTTCAATTCTGTGGGATTTAAGATAGTTCACCACTTCTTTAAGGGGCTATGGCCAAATGTTGGGCCACAAAACGGGGGGGGGGCATGAACCCTGTAAGGCTTAAAACCCTTTGCCCTTTGGTATAACTGGGTGCCACACTTAAATATGCTGCAGCTGGCTGTTCATAAAGGAGATAAATCATTGCCAAAAACGAATTGATTGGTTATTGATCAGAAAAAGGTAATATCTATTGGAATTATGCAAATCTATTATGAAGGGTAGTTTTTCCCTGTATAATAAAAATAATTAAAATAATATGTACCTGTATACTTTGAAATACACATTCATTTTAAAGGACTTCATACCTTTATAAAGTAAAAATGCATCAGTTAATAGTGCTACTCCAGCAGACTTCTGCTTTTTTATATTTAATTTTGAAATCTGACATGGGGCTAGACATTTTGTCAATTTCCCAGCTGCCCCATGTCATGTGACTTGTGCCAGCTTTCTGGAAACTGCTTTCTGGCAGGCTGTTGTTTTTCCTTCTCAATGTAACTGAATTGAACACAGTAGGACGTGGGTTTTTACTATTGAGTGCTGTTCTTAGATCTACCAGGCAGCTGTTATCCTATGTTAGGGAGCTGTTATCTGATTACCTTCCCATTGTTCTGTTGTTAGGCTGTTGGGGAGGGGGGGTGATAGCACTCTAACTTGCAGTACAGCAGTAAAGAATGACTGCAGTTTATCAGAGCACAGGTCCCATGACTTGGGGCAGATGGGAAATTTTCAATATATCTAGCCCCATGTCAGATTTCAAAATGAAATATAAAAAATCTGTTTGCTCTTTTGAGAAATGGATTTCAGTGCAGAATTCTGCTGGAGCAGCACTATTAACTGATGCATTAAAAAAAATTCCCATGGCAGTATCCCTTTAAGGATCTGAAAGAGAACTGTGGAGCTGTAACTAAAAAAAGTAGGGCAGAAATGTTATACATGATGTTTTGTGCTTCTGTACCAGCAGCCACAGCCCTTTAGCAGTAAAGATCTGTGTCTCCAAAAATGCCCCAGTAGCTCCCCATCTTCTTTTCTGCTGATTCACATGATATTGTAATGGAATCAGATCTGTTAACAGGAAACCTGATATCCAGACAGCTCTGAATTACAGGAAGGCCATTTAGATCCTCCTAACAAAATCCAAAATGGGAAACTCATGCAACAACTTTTAAGCCATTACTACTATAGAGATGATAAACCTTTAGGCTGTTTCAATAAGTTCAGTATATAAATTATTATTTCTAGCCATTTAATTTTTTATTGTCCACTGAATGCATCATTTCAAACCTAATGCCATGCTGTTTAGGAATAGATTATATTTAAAGGAAATAATTCTCTTTTTTTTTTTTTTTTTTTTTTTTTTTTTTTTTTTTTTTTTTTGTTTCTTTTTCTCTGAAATAATAATATAGTATATTGGTGGCAAAACAATCCTCTTCTTGGGTTGATTTAATGTTTTTAGTAATATAGTAATCCAAATTATAGAAAAAAATAAATGCTGGACTAAGAGAGAACTAGATATCTATCAAAAAATATTTTAAAAACATTTAAATACAGTTGTACTGCACCTTAATCAGCAATATACAGTACTTTAAAGCCCTGCTTAAACTATACTTAACTTAAAATATTGCCAAAGATTTTTTTTCTTTTTTTGTTATAGTGCTTGTGAAAGATGGTGGATCCCCTTCACTTTCCAGTACAACATCCATTCTGTGCTTAGTATTAGATGAAAATGATCACACCCCAGAGATTTTATTTCCTGATGTCGAGATTCGGGTCCCCGAGAACCAAGATCTGGGAGTAATTCACACAGTGTTGGCTGCTGACAAAGATGCAGGAAACAATGGCCGCGTTCATTTCCAAATAAACGGTAATTCATTATGCTTGCTAAACAGGCCCAACAGCTGTTTAAATGCACATCACTGTTTATTGTCTCCAGTATGCTTAAATTATTTATAGATTTTGGCTTTCGGAGATTACCCAGATGATTTATTTCTTTTCTTAATGTAATATACAAAGCTAGTATTACACCATTTTCCTGAAGTACTGTAGCACTAGGAAATAATTGTGCATTCACATAGGCTGTAGCTCATTAAATCCAATAATTGGCAGCTGCCATTGGTTCCCCAAAATCAGCAGAGTTATTATTATTATTATTAACATGTATTTCTATAGCGCGAACATATTTTGTAGCGTTGTGGGGGTTAAGGGAGGGGAGGAGAATCCCATCCTTCATTAGGAAAGAATATTTAACTAAGTACTAGGGATTTGGTCAGGATTCTGCCTTTTTCAGCAGGATTCGGACTCAACTGAATCAAAGTGCTTGGCCCAAATGATTCAGAATCCTCTGAAATAATATGACTTTTCCGCACACAAACAAGGAAGTACATTTTTTTTCAACTGCGCATTTTTCTTTAACCCTTCGGATCCAGTTCGTTATAAAGCCAAATCATTCACAAAGGATTCAGGATTTAGCAGAATCCCAAAATAGGGGATTTGATGCATACCTACTGCACAAAGATTTTAAAACATTCTGTAGGTTATGATCTCTTAACGTTTCCTGTTGTGCAACAATATCCAGTGTGATGTTAGGATCAATGCACACAGTGCACACTTAGAGGCCCAATTTATCAAAGGTTGAATTTCGAATTTATGTGAATTTTTTTTTTTTACTCTAATACATTTGAATATAGTCAAAATTTGATTGGAAGGTTATTTAAGAAAACATTTCACTGTTCCTCTCCCATTGACTTATACATGAACTCGGCAGGTTTTAGGTGGCGATTAGTCGAATTAAAATTTGTTCCAAGGGTCAAGGTTTGATAAGATTTTTGAATTTGAATTAAAATTTAAATCGAGTTTGGATTATTTCCGATTTGAATCTGAGAATTTTGACTAAGAAAAAGTAGAAAATTCGAATAAACTATTCAATTCTTCATAAATCTGCCACATAGGGAATCTTCCGTAGCCAAGGAATCCAGTTGTGGAGCACTTTAAATATATTCCTCTTCAGTTTAATGGCTTATTTACCTGAAGACTTACTCTAGTACAATTGCCACTACCAATTTATTAATATTATTGCATTAATTTTCTAGCAGATTGGTCGGTGTTGAAAATGAAACTTGCACAATTCATATGTACAATTTAGCAATATTTGGGAAAAATAAGACATTTTATTAAAGCACAGAAATGAGATTCATTATCCGGAAACCTGTTATCCAGAACGATTCAAATTATGGAAAGGAGTCTCCCATGGACTAGATTATAATCAAATAATCCAATTTTTTTTAAATGATTTCCCTTTTCTCTTTAATAATAAAACAGTAGCTTGTACTTGATCCAAACTAAGATGTAATTCATTCTTATTGAAAGTAAAACCCACCCATTGGGTTTATTTAATGTTTACATGAATTTCTAGTAGACTTAAGGTATGAAGATTATGGAAAGGTCCATTACCCTGGAAAACCCCAGGTCCTGAGCATTCTGGATAACAGATCCCATTCCTGTACATGGAAAGTGTAAATGTAAAATCTGGTCCATGCAAAGGCATATATTAACTCTCTCTAATGGTGCTCATAATTTGCGCAGCTTTCCATTAATTTACATGCACTAAACCTGCACTTATCGCGAAACCGTTAATAAATTCTGTCAGTGTAACACTGTGCAGATAAGACCAAGACTGTGAGCATGTGCAGTAGATACAATTTATAATAGGTGCATGCACATAAAATATTTTTCTCTTGGCTTACTGTGAGCAGTACTCACATAGCAGGGCCAACTGGCTGGGAAATAATCATGTATGCCCAGTGCAGAGAAGTCCTCCATAATGGCAAGCAGTATTTTTAAAAATGAGCAATCTAATTCAGCCAGGGTTACCTTCATATATATATAGCAAATGGGAAATGATCAGTTTCATTGTGCTATAAATATATTCTCTAAGCATATATGCGAAGGAAAAATGATCTCCATAATGGAAGACCTGGTCAAGTTGCAGATTTCTTTTTATAACATTCTCCCATTTCTTCACTTACATAGACAGTATGCAGGTAAAAGAAAATCTTTGCACATTAATGAAACAGTGTCTTTAGTGGCCATATAATTGCACAAACAGCAGAATGTTAAATTTACTTTCTTGTTTTTACTCAAGAAAAGTCCAAATCATTTCATTTCAAAATCCAGAAAAGATGAAGCAGAATGTCGTTGACTGGTTTATAACAAGATGGGCCAGAATATCATCAACCACACACATTGAAAGAAACCTCAGTTTATAGATTTATTAGAAACATATTTGGTTCAGAGTAGGGAGCCACCATCAACTTATGTGAGTGTATGTTTTTATTAAAATATAAGGTAAAGCTTGAACCAGTAATCCGTGCTTTAAAACCTGAAGTACTTTTTAGTGGTTGAAGCAAAGCCATTGTTTTGATAGAGCAGCACATTAAGACAGACATTTTATAAGGTGTGTTGCAAAGGAGGATAGGTATCTGCCAAAGTAATTTCACTCTAAAGACATCCAATAGTTGCTGACTGTCCATGCCACCCACTGCTTCAAATAAAATACAGTTTTAAATTCCGACAGTCATGTGTCAAAGGCATTAAATGCTCCAGTTGGACAAAATGAAATGTTTTATGTTATTACAGTTAACACATTTGTATGGTGCTACCTTCATAAATATTTCCACTTGCTACTTTTTTCTTTTTTTTTTTGGTGACCATTGTTATTTTATTTTATTTTTTTTTCAGATGGAAACATCGGTGGTTACTTTGCCGTTAATAACACATCGGGACAGCTATGGGCCACCCGCACCTTAGATAGAGAGGATGTCAGCAGTTTTACCATTACTGTGGAATGCCATGACCTGGGCATTCCACCTAGAAGCACCATTGCCAAGCTTCGCATTACAGTCTTGGATGAAAATGATAACCCGCCTACATTCCCTAAGAGCCAGTACCGCACATCTGTCAGGGAGGATTTAAAGATTGGATCTGCTGTTCTCAAACTTCAGGCTTTCGATGCAGACGAAGGTTTAAACAAGGAAATGATGTACTCTATAATCGATGACACTCAGGGTGCTTTTACTGTAAATAGGACAACTGGAAATATTGTGACTTTAAGAACTTTGGATAGAGAAGTCAGACACCAGTATGTATTTACGGCTATGGCAAGTGACTGCAGTTTACATAACCCAAAAAGTACCACTGTAAAAGTTCTGGTGTACATAGAAGATGTAAATGATAATAGTCCAGTTTTTACAGAAAATCCTGTTCATGTTCTTATCTCTCCTAAAATACCAGTGAACAAGACTATAGCTCATGTACATGCCAGTGACATGGACTTAGGTCTCAATGGCACAGTGATTTATACTTTGGTAATGCCTAATCCATTCTTTCTCATTACCCAAGATAAGGGAGAATTGAAACTACAAATGCCCCTCCCAACTGAATTCAGTAGTACAATTCTCCAAGTGGAAGCTTCAGATCTGGGTGTCCTGTCAAACAGGGTCACAGGTTTAGTGGTCATTGATATACAAGGCCTGGATAAGGAAATTGTCTTTGTGCACAACTTCTATGAAGCCATGATATTGGAAAACAGTGAGACAGGTTAGTTTCAAGTGGTCCTTGCGAACACATGCAATTTTAATTAATTAACTCTTAATTCTCAGATTCAGATATTTGATTTTGCTTTACTTTCCAGACAAAATTAAAACCACTTCTAAATGTTTTTGATGTTTCTAGTTCCTAGTTTACTAGACTGAAAGTAATTTTTATCCGTGCTCTTCTCTTCCACTTCATATTTTCATATAGTTTCTCTATGATTTCGTGTGTCTCTCTTGCTTCACCTTATGCCACCATTATTTTCTGTTTCAGAAACTTGTTATCCAGAAAGCTTTGAATTATGGAAAGGCCATCTCCCATAGACTCCATTTTAATCAAATAATGATTAATAAAATAGAATCTAATAAAACAGAACCTTTAACTTGTTTCAAACTAAGATATAAATAATGTTATTGTGGAGGCAATACCATCTTCCCGGATTTGCTTAATGTTAAATGAATTTGTAGTACAGGTATGGGACCTGGGGTTTTCTGGATAACAGATCTTTCCATAAGTTGGATCTTCGTACCTTAAAGGGATTCTGTCATGGGAAAACGTGTTTTTTTCAAAACGTATCAGTTAATAGTGCTGCTCCAGTAGACTTCTGCACTGAAATCCATTTCTCAAAAGAGCAAACAGATTTTGAAACAGTTTTGAAATCTGACATGTGGTTAGACATTTTGTCAATTTCCCAGCTGCCCGGTCATGTGACTTGTGCCAGCACTTTAGGAGGGAACTGCTTTCTGGCAGGCTGCTGTTTTTCTTTCTCAATGTAACTAAATAGTACTCAGTGGGACATGGGTTTTACTATTGAGTGCTGTTCTTAGATCTACCAGGCAGCTGTTATCTTGTGTTAGGGAGATTTTATCTGGTTACCTTCTCATTGTTCTGTTGTTAGGCTGCTGGGGGGAAAAGGAGAGGGTGATATCACTCCAACTTGCAGTACAGCAGTAAAGAGTGACTGACTTGGGGCAGCTGGCAAATTGACAATATGTCAAGCCCCATGTCAGATTTCAAAATAAAATATAACATAATCTCTTTACTCTTTTGAGAAATGGATTTCAATGCAGAATTCTTCTGGAACAGCACTATTAACTGATGCATTTTGAAATCATGAAGGCGTTAAATAACCCAGTAGGCTGGTTTTGCTTCCAATAAGGATTAATTATATCTTAGTTTAGATCAAGTACTAGGTACTGTTATATTATAACAGAGAAAATGGAAATTGATTTTAAAATTTTGCATTATTTGGATAAAATGGAGTCTATGGAAAGACTCCTTATCCAGTAAACCATGTTTCATGAAAATTCTTCCTATTGGTTTTGTAGGCTGCTATTTTGCTGTGTTTATCAAACAAATTCAGAAGAATAAACTATTGAAGTGATTAAAATGAGAGAAGGATTTGTGTTCCAAAACCAAAAGAACTAAATCTGCATTGCTTTAAACAAATTTTTTTACTTCTCCAACAGGAACTTCAATAGTGACTGTAAAAGCCCTCCATCATAATCCAAATGGTGAAATTATACATTACAAAATTTTCAGTGGAGATAAAGAAGGGGCTTTCAAATTAAACCATATAACAGGTAAGATAAACATATATTGGCTAATATTTTTATATTAGCTATATTACTGTGTGTAGTACTCCTATAAATGTGTTTTAGATTGCATGCAACAACTATATATTATTCATTTAAACAACAAATATAGGATTGTATTGTGATGTATTTAGGTGCTGTTTATTGATGGGACTTGAATGACATTCAAAGATCAGTTCAAGGATATCCAGCTCTCTGAATTACAATTCTCTCATATATACAGTTTATGCAGCTTTCGTTTCCTTTGTGCTTTTGTGCCTTTAGAGGTATTCTTAATTGCCAGCTAACCCAAAGGAACAATGTAAAACAAAAAAAACGTTTAGCACTTTATCATGAATAGTATGCCAGTGGACAAAAGAAGTAGGGACACATTGTTTATCCATGGATTCACTTAGATATAAAGTAGTAAACTAAAGCTTAACAAAGAAGTTCTATAGGTTCTATACCAGCCCAAGGCAACCACCCTTTAGTAGTGAATATCTGTGCTTCCAAAGTGACCCCAGTAGCTCCCTATTTTTTCTGCACATGTTTTGTGCTGCTGTCACTTCCTGAGCCTAGAGATCAACTCACAGGATGCTATATTCTCATTACATGGCAGCTCAGTGCAACTTGCACCAGAATGTAATAATCAACCCTTTAACTTCAGATTCTTTGATAGGCAAGCCTCTTTTTCTGCTAAGCTAAGCTTGGCCCAGAGCACATTGAGCTTGTGCAGTGCCAGTGACTTTCAAGATCCAAGATAGTGAGCTGAAACCTTTATGCTGGTGCATGTCAGTGAATAAAATTTGACATCTAGCTAAATTAATTTTACTCTTGTTTATTGTTAGGGTTTAGCAGTTAATATACATATGCTTTAAAAGGGAACTATCGTGAAAATCATGAATTGCAATAGTTCAAAGATGTTTTTTGAGGAACCTATTTTGTGCAAACTCTTTCCTCTTCACACTCAAGAAGCAAAGGCACAGCTAATAAGCATTGAGGGCTGGCTTCATGCTACCTTGCTACCTTGACATATACAGATTTTATAATCATGCGACCAACTTTTTGGGCGATTATTCAATAGTACGTTTTCAATTGATGTTTACCAGGAGACCTTATGGTAGAGGAACCCAGGCACCTTGATTTTGAAGCTGTCAATAAGTTCAATTTAATCCTCTCAGCTGAGATTCGTCAGTTTGTCACATACTGCAGAGTAACTGTCTTCATCCAAGATGTCAATGACAATGCTCCTGTTTTTGACCAGTTGAATTATATATCATTTGTATTGGAAGGCCAACCTTACAATACGTTTGTAATACAGGTAATTATGGCTCAGTTTTATTTTCATGATTAGTCTGAAACATTATTGCATGCTTTATCAACCTTTAGTGTCCATATTATACTTTGGGACAGATTTACAAAATTTTTGTGAAGGATTCGAATATTCACTTGAATAGTCTCAATTCGATTGTGCGACTATTTGAATCTATTGAATAGATCGAATAAATACATATTCGAGTGCTCGACTATTCGCCAGTCGAAGAACTTGCCCTTTAAATTTTTATTCGACTGCCTACTTCGCCAGATTGAACCTACAGAATTGCAATAGAAGCCTATGGGAATCCCCCATAGGCTTTTTTTCTGTCTTTTCAAATCATCCAATTTTCTGCGACTTTTCGTAGAATCGTTCGATCGTACGATTCTGGCGAAGAGTCGAAAATGCGCTCAATACCGACGAATGTTTTCTTCGATTTTGGCGAATATTTGTTCGCCAAATATTCGCCAGTCGAATTCAAGGGCTAAAATCCCTCGACAATTCAACCCTTAGTAAATCTGCCCCTTTGTTTTTTTAATAATGTAAAATAAATTGTGGTTATTTAAATGTGACCTAAAAGAAACGTAACATAAAGAAGTGAAAACTGTGCATTGTATTAAAGGGAAAATCCAGACATAGAGAAAAAGAGGAGAGATTGATCAATGCACTTTCCCTGGTCCCCTGTCATATAAGTAATCTATACAGTTGTATGTATACAAAGACAGGGGTTTTTTAGTTACAAAATTATGATCATAAGATTGATAAGCCACCAAACCACATCAAGGTAAAACTTCAGTTTGTTTTCTTTATACTTTTATTTTATTGTCTTACTTTTTTTATTGGTGTGTAGTATATGGATTCTATTCTGTGGGTGGTAATTTAAGTTTAGCGAAAGTTATTCATTCTGGGTTACTTGTTTATGGTAAATTGTGGAGTTAGTGTGCAGAATTCTTATGAAATTGCAATACAACATTAATTAAATCACAGTAATGATAGGGAATTAAATAAATGGTCTGTAACCCTACTATGCTGGAATTTACCATTGTAATAGTTCTCTAATGCCAGTTGACATATTCCTATATATTTTAAGCCCAGAATATTGCTTTAAAAACCCTGAAACGTAATAATGACTCCCAATAACAGTAATCTAAATTTTCTTCCTAGGTTTTTGCTGCAGATGCAGACAGTGGAATAAATGGGCAGATTGATTATTCAATAATTAGTGGTAATGAAAACAATGCATTTGTTCTTGACTCAAGGCATGGCATCCTTTCAACCAACGTAATTCTTGATCGGGAAATAAAATCTTCCTACAGGTTTGTGTTAAAACTGATATGTTGTATCTTGTGCTGGATTTTGAAATGGTCATTGGTCAGTCTTCACAGAACTTACTTAAAACAGAAAAGAAAAAAATAACCAAATACTTTCTGTTGTTTGAAATTGAGGAGGGAGTGTAGCAAGTGTAGTTGTAATTAATGCATATACAGCTATGGAATTGGTTATCCGGAAAGTTCTGAATTACATAAAGGCCGTCTCCCATAGATTCCTTTATTATCAAATAATTTTTAAAATGTATTGTCTTTTCCTCTGTAATGATAAAAGAGTACCTTTGATCCAAGTGGTCTTAAGGCATAAAGATCCAAATTACAGAAAGATCCGTTATCCGGAAAGCCACAGATCCCGATCATTCTTGATAATAGGTCCCATACCTGTATATGATACACATTGTAAATATATGTACAGGTGCTGTATATATATATATTTAGATATTGTTGTGCATTCCATGGGTCATTCATAAACAAACACATTAATAAGTAAACAAACAAAAAAGACATTGTATGCCTTCAGAGGAAAAAGTCATGTATAGATGTTCCGATATTTCACGCTTTTGACCTGTAGGCCTGCATAAATGAAATATGGATGTTCTTTACACTGTGATTTCTCTGTGCCTAAAAACTTTTTAAAAAAGGATTGAAAATACATTATATTCTCTACATTCAAATATAAAATATGGAGCAAAAATGTCAAAAAAGTCAAATGTGCAGTTAATTCTAAGAATTTTAAGTTACTGTCTAAAAGAAAGTACATTTATAAACCCCCCTTGTGTAGTGCAACAAGTTATGAGTAAAAAAAATGCGTATAACGGCAAAAAATTCAAACTTGTTGGTCAATGGACATCAAATTTTTTTTACATGCAACAAATTTTCACATTCACAACAATGTTTTCTCCCTCCAAATGTATTAACATCAATGGGCATTTTCCTTGTGATTACTTTTTTGTCTCCGAGACTTTTTGTCAGAATGCATTAAGGGCAGTGGGTGTTTGTGACGTTTTTGTCTCTGTGACCATTTACGTTGGAAAAATTATTCAAACTTGAATTTTTGCCACAGTTTCACGAAAAAAAAAATGCCAGTGGTGAAATGCATAAATTTGCAAATCCATGGCTTGCAAAACAATTTGCTCATCACTAAGTGCTACCCATTTATTGTGCTAGGGTCTGTGCATAATGTTACCCCAAGTGATGACCTCCCAGGCTTTGCCTACAGATCTTTTCTAAGTTATACTGACATGTTCCTATAAAAATCATAGGAAAATGTCAGTTTAAAG
>CM044432.1:42543616-42589705 GCA_024363595.1 Xenopus borealis
TGTAAAAAGTGTAATTTAGAAATAAAAACTACACCATAAAAATCATGACAGAATCCCTTTCTTCTCCCTTTTTCTTCTCAATGCAAACCATCTCAACCTGCCCAACCTATTTAGAAACTAAGATCACTTCATTAACTTTATTTGCTTGGTCACTCATCTTGGAACTCTACAAAATGTATATCAATATTCTGCACATTGTAGACAGGGCATATTTAGGTTTTATAAGAGGGAAGAATTACATTCTTCTCCTTTTTAATGCAAGACTGTATCTTGGAAGCCCTAAATGCTAAAGGAAGGCAGTGCTCTCTACATTCTATTATGAACTCTTGGCTTATTCATCCATTAAATTATGTATTATTAAGGGTACACTTTACTGCACATTTTTAAACCCAAAGGTGTTATCTTCTCTCTTTTATTTACTCTTAATCTCTCCTTAGATGCCACAATCACCAATTTCTAAGATCCCACTGCAATGATTATTTATTATCAATCCTACATGGGTTCATTTAACAAGACAAGCACTGAATATATCTGGTTTTGCCAAAGTCATTGATAATTACTCCCCAAGGAACTAATGGAAGGGTAGCTTTCATCAAGCACTGGACTTTTTGGCAATGTCCTCATACTACATTTTAAAATGTCTTAGCAGATATACTGTGTGTAGGTCAATTTCTTTGAGAGGCGTGCTGAGGCTGCTTTAACTCATCCCAAGTAAGATGCTGCTACTTTGTGAGGTGACATATCTTGCTATTAACTAAAAGAATAAATTTTTATAGCAGAGACATTTCAGACCACCCCTGAAGCTGTGATTGGCTCCAGCTACTGACTCAGGCAGCTGCTCCTGTGCTGTCTTTGTATATTTTTGTTTTTCTGAAAACTGTTCTTAGACTTACACAGGTTTTTTTGAGTACTTTTAAATGGTGCATACTTATTTCAAGTGTCATGATCATTTAATATGTACCTGATAAAATGAAGTTCAAGCAGAGTACTAAGCTGTAAATCCCCCCACCTCCTGTTAAATCCACTAAGAGCTTATTAGAGCTCTCATTCATATAAAATACCCTTATTTGTGTACAAAGAAGGAACAATATGAGCCAACAAGCAGCAATCTTAAATCTTAATGAAGTGCCTTGTTTGCTCGAAACACTGCTTCTCTGTGCCCAAACACTGCAAGGCATTTTGTAATATTGGAATCTTGTCATCTAAATAAATGCACTACAAGCTACAGAATATTACATATTTTTAAATTTTAGCCAAATATAGCTTGCCTTTACTGGACATGAATCAACTGTATAAGGCTGTCCCTTCATTGTTTCAGCACAAGATTTTGTAAGGTGCTTAAGACTCTCAGCATATTAAGGTGCTTAAGACTCTCAGCGTATTAATAATTAATATGTTTTAGGTGGTCACAGGTGGGTTAAAATCATTCTTTGCATTGCAGACCAGTAAATTTAAATGCCATTTATACAGGATGATGCCCACATGCTAGTACATAAATAATGGGCCCAGAGGTCAGACATTAAGCATCTGTACATGGAAGTCATAGGTATACGTGTAAAATTCAGTAGAGAATTTGAATACATTTGCAAACAATTTCAGTTGTCTGCATTTCATTTTTTGTTTTTCCAAAATTTTCAATATATGATTTCACCAGCTAAAAATGTTTACTGTGCATTTCTGATCATAATGTGTTCATTTCAGGCTGACTATTCAGGCATCTGATCAAGGTTCTCCCAGTTTCTCTTCAACAAGTGTAGTCACAGTATTGATTCTGGATATCAATGACAATGCACCCACAATTCCCCCTATGAATGCTGTGTGGATTGCAGAAGGTAATATTTCATGGATGTAATTAGTGATGGTCGAATTTATACGCCGGTGTAAAAAAAAAAACAGACGATGCCTATGCTGGCACCCATTTTTTTTTGGATGCCAGTGAGAATGTGCACTGGCATCCAAAAACAGGCGCCCATGTCCAAAAGGAGACGCCAGCGCCATTTCGCAAATTCTTCACTGTTTCCTGAGAAATTTACAACAAAATTCGGCGAAGTGAAACACTCCAGATTTGTCCATCACTAGATGCAATGTAAAGTCATTTACATGTATTATGTGCTATGAAACAGAAATAACCAGTGATGCCCTGCAAGTTCTATTCATAATAATTATAATGTACCAGTAATATGCCCCAATATGTTCTAGATCATTATTGTTATGGATATTTGGTTAACTCTTCCAATTAATAATTTATCTTGTGTTACACTGAGTAGATTATCCTACTGTATATTATACATAATAAAGTACTATGCAATGAATAGAGAGTACTTACATTTATAGTATTAGCTTGTCTTTCATTACATGATGGCTTTATGTTAAGAATTTATTGGTAAAGAGAACACAGAGATGCATGTCACTTCAGAGGCAAAACAAATCTACTGTTAAATATGACAGGGGCAAATGTGAGGAAAGACCTACAGTTGGAAAGCGATACCATAGGGGGGAAACTCTACTGGACAGACAGGGACCTGAAGGTAAAAAGACACAGGTGAAAAAAAAGCAGAAGAGAAAGAGGGATATCTTTATAAGATAGATAAGAATCAGAAGTAACCCAGATACAGCAAATGTGCCACTATTTCCAAGTTTATTTAACAAAAGTAACTCAAACGCAACTGGACTTGCTGAGAAATTTTAATGAAGATGTTTCACTGCTCATCCGAGCAGCTTCTTCAGTTCAACTGACTGGTGTAGGGGAGTTCTCAGCATATAGACTCTTCTAACAAACCAATTACCACAGAGAGGTGACATCTGAAATTCACAGTGGTTTGATTGGGCCTTTGAAAAAACAGCAGCAACCAAGCACAACAGGAACATCAAAAGAAATAACTGCCCAGAGACACATAGTAGGCGAAACATAGTCATCCCATATGTAGCTGGAGTGTTAGAGAAACTGAGGAGGATTTTCAACAAACACCACGTCCCTGTGTTTTTCAAACCTAGCAACACACTGAGACAAAAACTGGTACACCCAAAGGATCCAACTCTTAAAGGAAAACAAAGTAAGGTGGTATATGCAGTCCAGTGTAGCGATGCGTGCACTGATTTATACTTTGGGGAGACAAAACAACTGCTCAGTAAGCGAATGCATCAGCATAGGAGGGTGAATTGCTACAGGGCAAGACTCGGCTGTCTTTCTACACCTAAAAGACAAGGGACACTCTTTTGAATATAGTAATGTCCAAATTTTGGATAAAGAAGACCGCGTGAAAGAGTTGATTCATGTTAAGTTGGAGAAACCATCCCTGAACAGAGGTGAGAGCCTTCGACACCACCTGTCTGCTACATACAATGCTGTTCTAGCATCTGTTCCCCGGCGATTTCAGAACTATTCACACATCAATTCATGCAACTCTTACAAGTAACACCTGTTTTCTAGGAGTTGCATGACACATTAGTAATCCTATCACTGTAACTAGACAGAATCAACACCATCTGAATTTCAGATGTCACCTCTCTGAAGAGTTACAATGTGCCGTTGTGATTGGATTGTTGGAAAAGTCTATATGCCGAGAACTCCCCTACACCAGTCAGTTGAACTGAAGAAGCTGCTAGGATGAGCAGTGAAACGTCTTCATTAAAATTTCTCAGCAAGTCCAGTTGCTTTTGAGTTACTTTTGTTAAATATACCATGACCTGAATGAGTGAGAATCTTCATAGTCATATTTTCAAGTTTATTGCAATCCCTACACAATATTTCAGGGCATCCTTCCCCTTGCTCAAGTGCTCTCACCCACCTGCTCCCCAAAGCTCCTGTATTATTAGTTAAAGTAGAACATACCGGTATCATGTACAGAACCATCCAGAATTGCACACAAAATAGTAGGGTGACTTGGGGAAGAGGAATGTATCCAGTATTGTAAGAAAATAAGCAGTAAGGTGCACTTACCAATACTAACGGGGGTCCAGGTACTCAAGCCCCAGACCTCAGTTTAGGGAGGTAATGTCATACAAGCACAATCCAAATATCGGACTGGCATAAAACTAGACTTAAGCTCCCGATAGATGCAAAGATCTTTCTCTGCTGAACGAACGATCTTAGCGAAGTCCAACCAATCTGTCAAATTATCATGCGGTTAGTGGGATTCGAACGATCGTACATCTTACGGTTTTAAGTCTGACATCGGTCTGAAAATTGATCGGCCTGATAAAAAAATCTTTATCGTTCCCCAATGCAATCTACTTATGTTTTCAGGGCCAAGCAGGCAGCGACCCTTCAGTTTTGCTGGCAATATCGCCTGAAGTGGTCTTTTTAGTTGATGGACACATCGAACATTTAAATTATCATTTTGAGACAATCGTGGTCTCACAATAACCAGTGGATCTTTCAAAAATCTTTACGTCTATGACCAGCTTTAGTGCCCACAAAGCATGAAACGTGTTAGGCTACCTCTTGAGATGTCCCTATTTGCAGAATAAACCTTTTTTTCTATTTGCATCACACTTTGGAGTGAAGTCCAGTTTTTGTGCCAGTCCTATATTTGGATCATGTTTGTAATCCAGAATTCCCACTGTTTTATGATGTGACTATACAAATAATTTTCAGATGATTTGCAAAAAGTCGTTAAATGCATTTTAACCTGCTCTTATGCCACCCCATATTTATCTGTTCACCCTTCCCCTGTTAACAATGGTCAGATTTATCAAAGGTCAAATTTCCAATGTATGTGATTTTTTTTACTCTTATAAATTCAAATGTACTCGACTGGGAGGTTATTTATAAAAAAAATGATAGTCTAAAATTCGATCGAATTGGAACGACCTGATAATTTGATTTGTATTTGATTCAAATACAGATGAAATTTCACAGTTGAATTTACATTCAAATTGAGGGATTAAAATTCAAATGTGAATTTTGACACCAAAAACATTTGGAAAATTTTAATTTAAATTTTCTATTCAACCTTTAATAAATCTTCCCCTTAGTGATGAGAAAACATTTTCACCAGTTTTCTCGGGAAGAAGATACCTATAGACTCGAATGGGTGAAAAAAGTGTCATGTGTCAAAAATATTGTCATCCATAGATTTCAATGTATTTGCCAAATTGTTCGGCATTTTGCGAATATTTTGGCGAAACACAATGCTAATGCTGGCTGTTCCAGGGAATTTGAATATGAAAGGAAAAGCATGGGAATCATACATTTGTAAAAATTAATCCCCAAATCTTGAAGCTGCTGCTGTTGCTTCTTTTCTCCAAATAATTTGTATTCATATATATTTTTCAGATGCAGCTCCTGGATACAGCATTGGAAGTATTTCTGCAAATGATGTGGACTTGAGGCCAGACTTGTCATATACTTTTACAGAAAATGGAAATCCAGGTTTGAAATTTGCTATTGACAGATATTCTGGAACTATAACTCTAGTAGATTCATTGGATTACGAAGAATCATCTCAACACTGTCTAAGGATCCAAGCCTCTGATTCAGTATTCTATACAGAGGCAGAGCTTATGATTAAGGTTCTGGATGTGAATGACAATCCACCTGTATTTACTCAGAATATATATAAGGTAAGTGTGAATTGCATATGTAAAACAAATATACATTAAAAATGTGCTAGGTCAATTCTTGGGGCATGAATAAATGTGCTTTTTGTTACGTATGTATGGAGGTTGGTATTTAACTTATGGTCCATGTTTTATTTATGTATCTTTTTATATTGAATACAAACTATAAGAGACAGCATGTGATTTCTGGAAACACATTCTGTGTTGTTTCTCATTTAATTTTCTTGAGTCATGTCTTCCCTTAGAATTTCAAATAAACTCTTCCTGTACAGGGTCAAGTATATTCTATTGTCAAGTCTTCAATCTGCAGAAGCTCGTACGGATAACATGGGATGACAGAGCTCCTGTTTTCTACAGAATATAGATAGATATATGTCTTGGGATGATGTAAGGGCAGCCTGGGTCCCCATAAGGAGTCATTGGGCAATTGTGCTCCAGTTAAGGTTTGAGAGTGTGTAGGAATAGGTTAGGGTCTTGTGGAGCTGTAGTGGGACAGTTAGGTAGAAGATTGACCTGCAGAGAAGCAGGAGAACAGTGTATTAGAAGAGGTTTGGTTTGCTGGAGCTGACAACTTACATGGACACCTTATAGTGAGGGTGAACCTAGTGGGATTTTGGGCAATGAAATCTTTGAAATAATTAATTTGATTAATAAATAAACATAATTTCAAATGAATGCATTCATTCTTGACCTGTTTGTCACTTTTGAAGCCTTTGGTTAGCTTGTAATGAGCCCCCTCTGGGTCATTCCTGGAAGTATTTTGCTCTGAGGACAAAAAAATAGCAATCTTGGCTCATAATATTTTAGCATGTCTGCTCAACATTTAAAATGCATTGCAGCGGTGTCTTTTAATTTTACACTAGAGACCAACTTGAGTCTAACAGACATCAATACTGCTTGTTAAAATATATGTCATGTTAGACTTTGACTAACTGTGTCATAATTGGGCTGCAGATCAAAATGTGCTGACTCATAAGAACCACAGAGTTTGACAAATGGTTTATGCATAAGCAATTCTATACACATGGATTTAAATATTCCTCTTATTCTTCTTTAATTGGACCCAGAATTTTCCTTGTGCAACAACGTATTTTAATGAACCATCATTTTTGTCCGACGCAAAAAAAAAATAATGGACTTTTCAAATGGTCTATTTATTTTGTTGCCAAATTCCGAAGCCATAAAATAATAGTGAAACACTCTAAATTAAATCTTAATTGATATTTTTTTTGGCTTGCTTAAAAAGCTTGCCACTGGGACATTTCCTTGAACAGCTAGATGCTAGTGAGCAGTTTAATGTATCAGTAATGTTGTCTGAATCTTGACTGATGTATGAAATACTATACGAGTTTAACAATTTACCTCTCACAAATGGGCAAAAGTGCCTAATCATTTCATTCACACTATTAATTTTAGTTTGACTCGTTAATATTGGGAACATCAGGCTTTGTCCTCTTCAAACAGAAGCTGTTTTACAGTGTAGGATGTGCAACTTGCTAATGAAGTGATTACGATGTGGACAAGTATGTAAAGCTTTGACTATGAATGAGATCCAGACATATCCTGCTGAATATATATATACAGTGTATATTCTATATACTGACATCTATATTGCCAGTATTGTACAGGGTTTCTAATTGATAAGGCCATAATTTATGAAGGTGAAATTTTTTGCTTCTCTACTACATGCCTAGCTGCCATTGTAAGAGCAAGACATATTATTATTCACGTGCACTGTTTAAATACTCACAAAAGAATGCATATTTACCATATCTCAAGCAATGACTAAATAATATTATATATTTGTTCTCCATCATTTTTGTAATACACATTTAAATGTAGTATACATGCATATTTTTTACGATGTTCCTTGTCTTTACTTGAAGGTCGCATTGCCTGAATTGACTGATTCAAACACATTTATTGCAACTGTATCAGCTACGGACAAGGACTCTGAGACCCATGGCCCCATCACTTACAAGATCATTTCACCAATAAAAGGATTTGCTATTAACCAAACTAGTGGTAAGTTACTTATTTCTGTTACAATGCACAGATTGTTTTGGGAATGTTCAACCCCTTTACAAAACTTATAAGAGAGGTAAAAGTCAGAGAACCATATGTAGGTTTGGATACTGACACCAAATTATGTATCTTATTAATATTTGTATATAAACTGTAAACTTACAGTATGACCACAAAACGTTTTGTCTATTGTGATGGATTTTCGAGATACAGTAGGTACTGCAGATGTGGGAAAATCATCATGTGTATATATATATATATATATATATATATATATATATACAAATATATATATATATGCCTTTAATTGTCCTACCTAATGTTCGCTGCTACTTTCACCAGTTTTGATCACAGGTTTACTACAGAAATGAGTCCAAATATAGAAACATATTTTTATATTTTTGAGTTTCTGGAAGAAGCACTGTGAGTAAAAACTACTAAATTCACATGAATAATTCGAAGTTCGATTGATTTTTAATTAAATTTGAATCTTCGAATATGTAAATTAGGCAAATTAGACCATCGAATAGTCAAATTCGAATTATTCGAATTATTCGAATAAAATTTTATTCGAATATTCAACTATTCAATGGTTCCCCTTTAAATTTTTATTCGACCACCTACTTCGCCAGAACCAAGCTACCGAATTGGGAATCATAAATTTAGATCGACTAAAAAAAATTCGATCGATTAAATCGTTCGAATCAATCAATTCGAACGATTGATCGATTGGTCAAATTTTTTTTGAATTGCGGTAAAATCCTTCAAATTTGATATGGGTTTACTTCCCTTTTATTTATATGGTTGAATTTCGAAATTTTCTTAATTTGAAATTCGACCAATTATAAATCTGCCCCTAAAATATAATTAATCCTTATTGGATACAAAACAATCCTTTTTGGTTTGATTATAGTTTAAATTGTTCCCTAGTAGACTTAAAGTATGGTGATCTAAATTACAGCAAGATCCCTTTCTAGAAAACCCCAGGCCTAGAACATTCTGGAAAACATGGATTTCAGCAGCAAAATATATAGGTTTGATTCTCTAATGTAGTTGCTGAATTGCACCAGTACAGTTAATCATCACAAACAATCAGATTGGATACTATTAGTAGATGAACTGGTCCATTTATGTAAAGGCATAGGACCTGTGATCCAGAATGCTGGGGACCAAGAATATTCAGGACCTGGGTATTTCTATAATTTGGATCACCATAGCTTAATTATAATTAATTTTATGCAATTAAATATGTAACTGAAGTTATTCTTAAAAAAATAATTATTTGATTAAAATGGTGTCTATGAGAGATTGCCTTCACGTAATTTGGATCTTCCAGGATAACAGATCCCATAGCTGTATATATAATGTTAAACATACTAATGCAGTATTCTAAATAGAACCATTTCTAATCTAAAGTAGTAATATATTTGTTATAATACAGTACATAATTACAATACAATATAATAAATAGTTCATTGTTAAATAGGTAAAATTATACTAGATACCCGATTTAGAAAATGGGACATTTATTGGCTTTTAGACAAGGGTAATCTTGATAATCCAAATGGTATGAATACAGTTTCAGCCAAAGATCAGAGAGACACTGACTTTTGACTTGTTCTCCATGTAACAGAACACTGCTTTCTATTCATATTGTTCCTGGAACAATCATGTTGAACAATTGATATATTTAGAGAAAATGAATGTCTAATTTCATTATGGGACACAGGGTTGAAGTGAATTTTTTAATAAAATTCAAATTTATAAAATTAATATTTTGAAGTAATTTTGGGCTACTTATACTATCAAATAGCCCAAAATTCGATTTGAATTGAAAAAAATTTGAAAATTCGCATTTCGAAGTACTGTCTCTTTAAAAAATTTTAATTTGACTATTCGTCACCTTAAAGGACCAGTAACATCAAAAACTTAAATTGTTTTGAAGTAATAAAAATATAATATAGTGTTGCCCTGCAATGGTAAAACTGCAGTGGTTGCTTCAGAAGCACTATTATTGTTTATATAAATAAGCTGTTGAGTAGCCATGGGGCAGCCATTCAAAGGAGAAAAGGCTCATGTTGCACAGTAGATAGCAGATATGCTCTGTAGCACATAATGTTATCTGTTTTGGAGAACATAATGCTGTCTGTTATCCATTACCTATCCTGTGCCATATAGCCGTTTTTCAATTCCCGTTATTGCTACACAGCAGCTTGTTTATATGAACTACAGTAGTGTTTCTGAAGCAAACAGATCAGTTTTAACAGTGCAGGGCAACACTACATGATATTTTCTTTACTTTAAAACACTTTCATTTTTTGGTGTTACTGTTCCTTTAAAGCCGCCAAATTGCCATTGTAGCCTATGGGGGACCTCCTGGAAGCTTTCCTGAAATTTTTTCTAATTCCTGGAAAATCAAAATTGTTTTTTGAAAAAAAATTAAACGTTCTGAACTATTCTAATTCAATGAAATGCACCTTTTCAATCGAAATAGGTACATTTTCGATCAAAAATAGCCCCCCCCCCAAAAAAAAATCGATGGTCGAATTTAGATTTTTTTTTATTTGAAATTCGACAAATAGTAAATCTACCCCTATGAGTTGGTCATCTCGACAAAGAAGTAGATCTAGCTTTCTATAGACATCCATTGGGTTGATGTTTGGGCTTATGTAATAGAAATAAACTCAAAAAATATTTCAAATATTTCATGGGCATGCCCTCCACAATATCTTTAAACTCAAGTTCACTCAACATGCTAAACTAGATGTCTGGAAATATGATACAGCTTGATATATGATATAACTTCCATGACATGACTATTTTATTTTGTACATTTTAGCTTAAAGGAAAACTATAGCCCAAAAATGAATACTTGAGCAACAGGTCGTTTATATCAAATGAAGTGGCATATTACAGACTCTTAGCTAACTGGTATAAAAACCCTTCACTCCTCTGCTCCTCATTACATTTCTTCTCTTGTTTCGCTTTACGTTCCTGGTCGTCTTCTTCGCTCTTCTCAGAGCCACCTTCTCTTCACACCATCCACTGCTACCTCTCATCTCAAACCCTTTTATCTTGCTGCTCCTTACCTCTGGAATTCCATCCCTGAATTCCTCTGTAAGGAATCCTTTCTCAATCTTTTCAAGGAAAAATTAAGAGCCTACCTTTTAGAGCACTAAAACATTAGCCTTGTTTGTACCTACTGCCTTACAATGTGCACTTTTTCATCTCCAATTTGTACCTGTATTTTAGCCTCCCATCCACTTAGACTGTAAGCTCTACGGGACAGGGACCTCCTTCCCACTATATCTCTTACCACATACTGTAGCACTTAAGCTCTTTGTCCTATGATTCTGTATATATTTATTATGTGATTTGTCTCCCCCATGTATACTTTTATATATATATATTGTACTTGTGTGCACTGTACAGCACTGCCGCACCTTAATAGCGCTTTACAAATAAAGTTATACAATACAATAAAATATTACATCTCTTGCATTGAACCACCATTTCGTGATGGTCTGTGTGCTTCCTCGGAGATCACCTGATCAGAAATATTTCAACTCTAACTGTAACATGAAGAAGCGTGGAAGCAAAAGACATAACTCTGCCTGTTAATTGGCTCATGTGACCTAACTTTATAGTTTGTTTGGTATGTCTGTGTGCACAGTTTAATCATACAATCCCAGGGGGCTGTCCTTATTTTGTAAAATGCCAATTTTCTATTTATGAGTACCCAATGGCACATATATTTTTATAAAAATGGTTAATTTACATGAAGCAGGGTTTTAGGTATGAGTTGTTTTATGCAATATGTTTTTTATACAGACCTACATTGTTTGGGGGGTATAGTTTTCCTTTAAACATTTTGCAGTAAAAACTTTATAAATCCATTGATTTCACATTTTCTTGTGTGCTGTATAATAATTTCTCTCAATGTGTGTTTCAGGCTCTGTTTACGCAGATTTGCCTTTTGGAAAAGAGAATAAAAGTACAGAGATTCCAATTTTGATAGAAGCCAAGGATAATGGCAACCCCCCATTAACTTCCACTACAGTGCTGTCCGTTCTTGTACTCAATGTCAACAACTATGCCCCAACATTTTCTGAGGACATTTACTATGTCAATGTCAGTGAAGATGCTTCAGTGGGGGATACAGTTCTCACTTTAACAGCAATGGACTTAGATTGGTCACCCAAAAATACACAAGTTGATTTTTCCATCATGAGTGGTAATGCCCATAACCTGTTCTGTTTGGAAAGCAGTGGAGTACTCTCCCACCTTCCTTTTAAAGTAACTGGAAAACTTATAATTAATCAGCCTTTGGATTATGAAGATGCCTCTAGACATAGGTTAGAGATATTTGTGTCAGATAAAGGGTTTCCTCCGCTGAATTCCAGTGCAACCATTATAATAAATGTTCTTGATTCAAATGACAACCCCCCACTGTTCAGCAATTCTGAATACCATCTAAGTGTGAGTGAGCATTTACCATTATATAGTACAATAATTATTATTTCAGCAACTGACTTGGATACCAGAGAAAATTCAGACATTACATACAGTATTGTAACTGGAAATGATGAAAGTATTTTCACTATTGATGAGCAAAATGGTACTATTACCCTGGTGCAGCCTCTGGATTATGAAGAAACCACAAAATATTCATTGACTTTACAAGCTAAGGATGGGCATGGAAGCAATGGAAAAGTCGCATTTGCCTTACTGTCCATCACTGTTCTGGATGAGAATGACTTTGCACCAAAATTCCTTTTTCAGATCCAAAGCTGCAATATCTATGAAAATGTGCAATTATTTTCACCTGTGTGTACAGTTAATGCTGTTGACTTTGATACTGGACAATACGGCATCCTCAGCTTCTCCATTCAGTCCTCCTGCTTTAATGACCAACAGCAGCCAGCCACATTTTTAATTGATTCGTTAACTGGAGAAATTTATACTAAGCACAGGATTAATTATGAAATGCAGGAAAGACATTGCCTCATCGTTCAGGTGAAAGACAGAAGTGAGTCCTCTTCTTGTGTTTTAGTTTATATAGACATCGAGGGGGAGGATGAGTTTCAGCCAGTTTTTTATCAAAACCAGTATTTATTTGAATTGCCAGAAGAGAACATAGCAGGACAGGAAATTGGCAAAGTAGGGGCCTTGGACGATGATGAGGGATTTGATGGAGTAGTATATTATTTTCTTGAGAAACCTTCTCAGTTTTTTTCCATTAATATGACGAGTGGGATGATATACTTAACAAGGGCTGTACATAAGAAAATAATTAATGCAAGAAAGAATGATGAATTTATTGAGTTCCACGTAAAAGCTCAGAGTCCAAAATTTGACTCTAAGTCAACTAAGTGTACTGTCAGAGTTAACATTTCTTCAGCTCTAGAAGATTACCCTGTTTTGTCAGCAAACATACTTTCCATCACTTTCAGCATATCTTTTGTGGTTTTCTTGCTCTTGGCTATAAGTCTTATTGGTATTATTCTTAGACATAAGAGAAAAGAAGTTGTAAATCCTTGCGAAATTAAGGAGGTTACCATTCCAGCACCTGACTCAAAAGACTGCAGAAGTAAAGAATGTCCAAAATATGATCATATCAAAACTAGCATGGCTCCAGATACTCCTGAGTGGCTTGGATTAGTTGATATAAGAGAAAAGAAAGATACAGGGCCTAAATGCAGAAATTCAGACTCTAGTGGGCATGGTTCAACAGAAGGAGAAACTGCTGAAGATGAAGAAATCAAGATGATCAATGAATATCCTATTAGGAAAGAATCTGGATCAGTTCTGAGTGATAGAGCATCTCGAGTGCCAGATTCTGGCATTCCTAGGGATTCTGATTTGCTTTCTTGTGAGTCCGATGAAACTGACTTGGTGCTTAGAACGGAAAGCACAGAGAGCATGGTCATCCTCAAACATGGTAAAGATGAATGTAATTCAAAAAATACTCATGACAAAGAACTTCCACACACGAATCACAGTCCTCTAAAATACAGTAAAGATACACCTTTGCATAACAGGAGGGACTACGTATTTGTTCCAACACCGCATGAATCAAGATATGGGTCTCTTGCATCACTAGTGGCATCGGATGAGGATCTAAGAGGAAGTTATAACTGGGACTATTTGCTGAGCTGGGAACCCAGATTTCAGACACTGTCATCTGTGTTTTGTGATATTGGAAAGTTAAAGGATGAGAAGTTGCACAGGCATGGCATGCCAAAACAAAAAAAAACTTTTGTGTTTCCACCTCCTTTAATTACATCTGTAGCACAGCCAGGTATAAGGGCCGTGCCCCCACGAATGCCAACTATAATGTCTGGACAAACACTTTTAAAATACCCACGTTCTCCCTTTTTCACTAACCTTGCATGTCAGCCTTCATGTACCCCAACATTTTCGCCTTCTCTGTCAATGCTCACAGTACATACTTCTTCAGTATCTCCTGTGCTGTCAGGTACAGGCGTTTCTGGAGCATCTATGCCTAGTTTGTCAGAAGAACTACTAATACAACAAGAGTTTCAAGTGTAATCCTCAAGGCATTGCAAGGTTCATGGACAATTAGTACTTATATGGACCAAATAAAGCATATTGTATGTAATCCATTCTATTTCCTATGGATAATAAGGAGGTATTTCTGTTCTTCTTGTTACATTGGTTCTTTCTAAATCAGTAAGTCAATGGAGTTTTTAGGCCAACAAAATGTTACCGGAAGGAAATTTGTATTCTTGTTGTAATGAATTGCACACTTACATGGGGGCAAATGTTATGTTTGTTTCTTCTGTCTTTAGGTTCTACACTTTTTCAATATATACACAAAGGTTGACAGCAGTAAGCTTGTTTTTACAGATGCAGACCTCAGCATGTTCATGCATTATATTTGAGTTCACATTCAATTTAGCATTAAATTTATACTAGCTATGACTATTGTCAATATTGTATACGTGCCTTTCCTATATAGCCAGAGAGCTACTGCATCATGTTGCACTATTGTTCCCATATGAAATATACAAAAAATTGTTTCCCCGGATACACATTAAGAACAGTCAACAGACAAACAAATATATTAAAGCTTTTTTTTTTTTCAAAATGACAAAACCTCTATTAATTATACATTTTTCTGCTAATTAATATACAGCAAATGTACCATCAGGCCAAGTTTAGAATTAAGGAAATCACTTTAAGGAAGGCACTTTTCCAGTCATACTTTCACCCAAGAATAAAGAATTATGGAAACTGCATCTCCAATAGACCCAATTTTATCATTTAATTAAAATTTTAAAAAATTATTTCCTTTTTCTCTGTTATAAGAAAACTGTATACTTGATCCCAACAAAGATATAATGAATCCGTATTGGAGGGGAAACCAGACTATTGGGTTTATTTAATGTTTAAATGATGATTATTGTGAATTGATAAAATGGCAGCAACAGAACAATAGTAAGTAAATAGTAAGTAATAGTTTCTCTATATGAATTATTGAAACTTTATAAAGAGATAAAGAACACTAAGGTCTCGGTTCACTAAAAGATCGATAAAACATAAGATACAAATAAAAATATGGTGTTTCTAGCAACAACAAAAAAGATGTATTTCATGCCACTTTCATTTATAAAAAGTAGGGATGCACAGAATCCAGTATTTGGGATTTGGCCGAATCCCTGAATCCTTCATGAAATATTCTGAATCTGAATCCTAATTTGCATGTGCAAATTATAGGCTGGAAAGGAAAAAGTGGAAAACATTTTTTTACTTCCTTTTTTTGTGACAAAAAGTTGTGTGATTTCCCTTCCCACCACTAATTTATATATGAAAATTACGATTCAGATTCGGTTTGGCCAGGTGCAAGGATTTGGCTGACTCCTGCTGAAAAAAGCCAAATCCCAAACCAAATCCTTGATGCTTCCCTAATTACAAGATATTCTCAATCTCCCAGTAGGGGAAATAAATATAAGGTAATTCCCATTATATAACATGATTTAGCTTGACAAATCAGGAAGTTATACAATTTGAGTTGCTAATATTATACAAATCATTACCCAATGAAAATAACTCTAGTGGTATTCCATGAATGAGTCAAGAGTCAAAAAATGTAAATGACTTTAAATCTGAATAACCCATGAGCTATTTGTTATTGATCTTTACTGACCAGATCCCATGTTAAAAGAAAAATTACAGGGCAATCTGTATTTTTTGAAGGTCAGATTGAATGTAAATGCATAAATATATGAATCTTGTAATTTATACAAGTTGAGCACATGCTCGGCCAACCAATGTAGACTGACCTAACAGTATCCTCATTATACAGCTAAGTAAATTAAAGACATCTAATCAGGTATTGTTAAAATAAATAATTTGCATGTGCAGTTATCCATACCAGCCAATCAGGAATTAGTTCTGCTGCAACTAGGATCCTAAAAGCAAATTAACTCACAAACTTTTGTTTCTCTGCTTTCCCTTTTCACAGTGCAGCTAATTTAGATTTTATATTATTATATTTTATAAATTCTTTATGTTTACACATTGAAACAAAGCGAATTGTCAATATTGTGGAAATACAGTACTGGAGCAGCCTCTGATCGGTCTCTTTTAATGGAAATCTAGTTGTCTGTATACTGTACAATTGTTTTCTGTTTCACACAAGAGGAAAAGGTACAATATTTCTATTTTTATCAGATCTGCCAAATTTGGTGCTTCTTTTAATCCCAGCAATATTATTTCAAAACAAAGCAACCAAAAAGGAAACCAAGCAAGGAGCAGCAGTGTCCTCTCACAAGGTACACCTATATGACGTTTGGTATGAAATAGTATAGGCTGTAAATGTTATGTTTATTGAAATGTACTGATAGTATTGTTTTATATTTTATAGATACAATGCATTAAAGAAACTTACAGAATGAAAAAATTATTTATGGATTATATAAATACTTTCTGTTTTGAGAAAATACTATCTCAAGGCAATTGTCCTAATACAGTGTTTTCAGTTCAACTTTCATTTAAGCCAAAAAAAAAAAATTGTATATATCTTTTTTATTATAATAATATGCAAAAAAAAAATACACAAAGGATGAATGTTTAACTCATGTGTGGTTTGTGTTTATTTATGTCTGGTAACTAATAGAGAATGTGTGCACTTTCTCTTTGGAATGATGAAGGAGAACAGTCACACGGGGACATCTGGCTTGATGTCAGAATTCATTCATTTTTACATTCCAGTTGTTAGGGGGCATATTTCCACCAGGAGGTATATCATTTTTAATAAGTCCAATAATATTATACTAGGATATTGTATTCAAAATAAAAATGTTTTTTATTAAAGTAATGTATTATTGGAACAAATTATTTCCTGACATGGTTTCCCGGGGTAACATTATTTTTGTTCCAACTGCCCAAACTCTCAGACCAGACTCATGTAGAAAACTTAGGAAGTCAGGTTGCAGAACACTTATGTAGGTGAATGAAGACAACTAAAGATCACAGACGCAGAGATCTGCTCGTTTGGTGATGTCCCCAAACTAGTAGATCTCACCCCGATATGCCCACATTGAAGTGGGTGATATTGGGCTGATCCGATCATGGGCATCCGAAACTCACAGATGCGGCTGTGATCCAATGGGATTTTTTAACCTGCCCGATCAAGATCTGGCCAACTTTCGGCCAGATATCGATTGGGAAAGCCAGTCGGATAGTTCTACACACGGGCCAATAAACTGTCGGCAGCTTTTATCGGCCCGTTTATGGAGGGTTCTTGTTAACATTCCCTAGCACTCTTGCTATGCTTTATAAGTATAATTAGCACTTTAAGGGGTCTATTTACTAGCAATCTAATTTTGTTGTGCTTTTTCCTATATCATTTTTAAAAACTTGAAAGAGATTTAATTAAATGTAAAATTAGAATTAAATGTAATTAAATTAGAATTAAATGTAAAAACCATGAAAACCTCTAAGGCAAAAGTCAGTGGGAGCTGCGCTGATTTTATTGGGCTACTTTAAAGGGATACTATCATGGGAAAATGTTTTTTTCAAAATGCATCAGTTAATAGTGCTGCTCCAGCAGGATTCTGCACTGAAATCCATTTCATTCCATTTATATTTCATTTTGAAATCTGACATGAGGCTGGACATATTGTCAATTTCCCAGCTGCCCCAAGTCATGTGACTTGTGCTCTGATAAACTTCAATCACTCTTTACTGCTGTACTGCAAGTTGGAGTGATATCACCCTGTCCCTTTCCACCCCACAAGCAGCCTAACAACAGAACAATGGGAAGTTAACAGATAACAGCTCCCTAATAGTGATGGGCAAATCAGTGGCAATTTTTTTGCAAATTTCTTGAAAAATTCATTAAACGGCGAAAAATTCCCAAAACGCAGCAGCATCTCGGTTTGAACTCGCGTCCATTTTTGGATGCCCATTGCTGGCGTCGAAAAAAAAAAAAATCAAAAACGAGATGCCAATGAATTTTCGACCGCATTTCGTGAATTTATTTGATTGTGGCAAATCGCGGGAATTCACCGCAGGTGAATAAATTCGCCCATCACTACTTCCTCACACAAGATAACAACTGCTTGGTAGATCTAAGAACAGCCCTCAATAGTAAAAACCCATGTCCCACTGCGTTCCATTCAGTTATATTGGGAAGGAAAAACAACAGCCTACCAGAAAGCAGTTCCCTCCTAAAGTGCTGGCACAAGTCACATGACATGGGGCAGCTGGGAAATTCAAAAACATGTTTTCCCATGATTTTGGACAAGTTTTCACATTTTTCTCTGCTGCAGAGTACTTTCTTTAATCGGACATTTTTATAAATTCATTGACAGTCATGGTTTTAGAGTCTGTGAGTTTGGTTGTGGTTTTAAAAAACTTTAAAATGGCTAGAATCTGACCATTAATCAATATGCCCCCACTAGTCAGAGAATAGGAATCCTAGAACATGTATATTTGAAACACACATTATTTACACCAATGCTTTGTGGGGACCCCATAGAGTAAGGTTAGAGGGGCTACTTTTATGAAGCATTCATCATAACAATTGTCTCCTATGGCTCAAGCAAATTAAGTGTCGCATAGGAGTAATACATAAATGGAGCTCTAATGCCTCCATTAATTTCTATAGGCACAAACTGTAATTATTTGGTGCTAGTGATGGGCGAATTTATTCACCTAGCTCGAATTCGCGGCGATTCCTGTGATTCGCGCTGGTGAATAAATTCACAAAATGGCCGTGAAAATTAGCCTGATAAAATTTGCCGGCATCAATTTCCGATTTTCACAAATTTTTCGTGAAATAATTAGAAATTCACAAATTTTTCGTGAAAACATTCGAAATTCATTAATTTATCGTGAAAACGTTCGAAATTCATGAATTTATAGTGAAAATGTTCAAAATTCATGAAATTATAGGGAAAACGTTTGAATTTCACGAATTTTGTGAAATAGTTCAAAATTCACGAATTTATAGTGAAATTGCTTGAAATTTACTAATTTATAGTGAAGTAGTTCAAATTTCAAAATTTTTTCCTGAAAACAGTAAAATTTCACAAATTTTTTGTGAATTTTCAGATTTTTACATTTTTCGCAAATTTTTCGCCATTTCAGTGAAGTGAAATGCCCCAGATTCGCCCAGCACTATTTGGTGCATCATGTGCTACAGAAATGTGCTGAGAAGAACCAGGAACATGCATAATTAATTCCCTGGGATGTAACAAAATGGGTTTTATATGGGTTTCACCAGCTGTATGTAATTTCTCCAGAAATTCTCGAAACAACAGAAAATTTGCAAAACGCCATCACATCTCGTTTTGGATGCGGACATCCATTTTTGGACACAGGCGCACATTGCCTGCATCTAAAAAATCCAAAACAAGACACCAGCGAATTTTCGCCAGGCAGAATATTTTACTGATGTTTCGCAAATTTATTCGCCTGCAGAGAAACACTGGAATTCTCCCCAGGCGAATAAATTCAGCCATCACTAAAAATAAACCTTTTTTCTGCAAGGGTTGAGTGAGTTTTTATTGCGCTCCCAAGTTCTTCACATTTCTGGGTACATCACAGTGTTTATGTTGACATAAGTAAGTGTAGAGACCATAAGAGCTAGATATTTTCCTCTTTCCCCAGTAATTTGGACACCAGGAGGCCAATTTAGCAAAGGTCGAATTTCAAATTTGCGTGAATCTTTTTTAATTTGAATACACTCACAATTCTGCTGGGAGGTTAGTTAAGAAAAACTTGAATGTCTAATGTTTGATCGAATGGTTCCAATCCCAAAATGCAAATTGTATTCAATTCGTACAAATCGAGTTTTTCTCCTCAAACAAAAAACTTGAAAGGCTATTAACCTCTCCAAAGGGCTCACCAGACCTTTGCCATTGACTTGGAAATGAACTCGGCAGATTTTAGGTGGCAAACATTCAAATTACAACTGTTTCTATGGTTGAGGTGTGATAAATCTCGCATTATAATTTGCATTCGAATAGGGGGATTAAAATCTGAATGTATGATTCTCACACCCTAACCATCATAAAGACACTGATTTTTTGACTGGCCTTAACCTCGTGAAGTTCCTAGATGAAGACCTGGCCACACTTAATGCAGATATCACTGCAGAGGAATTGACCCACACCCTTAAACACATGCCCAATGGGAAAACTCCTGGCCCAGACAGCCTCCCTTATAAATACTATAAGCTATATCAACACATTTTAACACCCTACCTGTTAAAACTCTTTAATCAATACCTACAAGGCACAGCTATCCTGGTCACAACTTTAACTTCTCACCTTTCACTAATACCTAAGGAGGGGAAAGACCCTACCCTCTGCTCAAACTATAGGCCCATAGCACTCTTGAATTCAGACTTTAAATTGTTTTCAAAGATACTGGCCAACCGCCTAGCCCCTATCTTGCCATGACTGATAGATAGAGACCAAGTGGGTTTCATAATGGGCAGACAGGCAGGAGACAACAACAGACACACCTTAGATCTGATTGAGATCCTTCAATGGAGGGATGAACAATCAGTATTTCTTAGCCTTGATTCCAAAAAGGCATTTGATAGGTTAAACTGGACCTACCTGTTCTCCTTATTAGGCCATCTTAACCTCTCAGGCCCTACCTTACAGCCCTTACCAACCTATATAGCACTTCACTCACCTATCTTAAGATACCTGGTCAAACCCGAAGACGTATTCCTATTTTCAATGGAACAAGACAGGATTGTCCCCTCTCCCCCCTTCTTTATTCCCTTAGCATTGAACCACTGGCAGCAACTGTACGAAACCAGCCGGATATCACTGGGGTTTAAGTGGGCTCATCCCAATTAAAGGAACAGTAACACCAAAAAATTAAAGTGCTTTAAAGTAAACAAAATATCATGTAGTATTGCCCTGCGCTGTTAAAACTTATCTGTTTGCTTCAGAAACACTACAATAGTTCATATAAACAAGCTGCTAAGTAGCAATGGTGGAAATTGAAAAATGGCTATATGGCACAGGATATATAATGGATAACAGATAACATTATGTTCTACAGAGCTTATCTGCTATCTGCTGTGTAACTTGAATCTTTTCTCCTTTGACTAGTTGCCCCCATGACTACACAGCAGCTTATTTATATAAACAATAGTAGTGCTTCTGAAGCAAACACTGCAGTTTCACCAGTGCAGGGCAACACTGCATTATATTTTTATTACTTTAAAACAATTTAATTGTGTGATGTTACTGGTCCTTTAAAATAGCTTTATTTGCAGATGATGTCCTACTCAAATTATCCAATCAAGTTATCTCTCTCCCAAACCTCCACCAACTGATAGACAAATACCATAGGGTTAGTGATGGGTGAATCTACCCAGTTTCGCTTCGCAGAAAAATTCATGAATTTCCAGCGAAATTCGCGAATTGGCGAAAAAATTCGCGAAACGAGTCGTGACACGCGAAACGCATCATTTTCGTTGCGTCACGTTGTTTTCATCGCGTCGCATCAAAAAACGATGCGCAACTCGTTTTAAAAGCGAATTTTCGCTGGCGTTTCGCAAATTTATTTGCCAGTGGCGAATTGCGGGAATTCGCTGCGAATTCTCCCCTGGCAAATAAATTCGCCCATCACTACATAGGGGTAAATACTATCAGGGTACAAATTAAACCTAAGTAACACTGAAGCCTTACCTTTGAATATTCCACTGGAGACCTAGAGTCTTTAAAATATGCTTTCAATTACAAATGGAGACTAAAATCTTTGGGTATTCAGATATCTGCCTCATATGGACAATTATATGACCTTAATTTCAAACCTCTTATACCACAAGTGAAGACATTACTTTTGAAATGATCCCACAGTTTCTTGGTTGGGCAAGGTGGCCGCCATAAAGATGAGCATATTGCCTAAATTTCTTTATCTGTTTGAGACCGTCCCAGTCGGTCCCAGTTATCTGGACTCAGCGTGGCAAAAACAGTCTTGATGACGACACCCCGTCTAGGAGATCTAGGAGCCCCCAACATCCAAAAATATTATGAAGCAGCCCACGTATGACAATTGCTGGTATGGTCACACTGGAATCCCATTACAACATGGGGCCACATCGAAAATGTGCTGGCACAGGAATGCCATCTGAATGCCCTCATATGGAATACCACAACAACACCGAGATGCCCATCCATGGTACTCTCAGCAACACGTCACATGCACTCAGTATGGCTCAAGACCAGACAACGATACAATCTGATCTCGACCAAATCGCTGCTGACAACATTTCTTAGGAACCCTGCATTCCAGCCGGGAATGGAACTGACAAGTTACACAAAATGGACAAAACTTCACTGTTTCACTATACGGGATATACTAAATCCACAGACCCACACAATATTCCCACCGCATATGGTTACCTGTGTACAACAGAAAGAACATATATATAAAACTTTGACTTTTTGGTTCTATACCCCGGACAAGTTACACAAACTTTTCCCACACCACTCCTCTTTGTGCTGAAGACACTGTGGTTACCAAGGCTCCTTACTACATATCTTTTGGGACTGCCCATCCATTCAGCCTTTGTGGCAAGAGGTAATAGACCTTATAGGTCAATTGATCGCTCAACCAGTATCAGCTGACCCAATCATATTTGTTCTAGGTAAGCCAATACAGAAAATATGCAAAAGTGGCTTTAATCAACCACTCGAATAGCTATTGCCTTTAAGTGGAAAAGCCCAGTAGTACCTACACTAGCTAAAATCATAAACAGGGTGAATAGTAACCGAATCTTTGAGTCAAACATAGCCCACATTCAAAATAAGATGGAGCGCTTCCTTAACACTTGGTCCATATGGGAGCGACGAGATATGGCATCCACCCTGTCCCACTATGTTAGACCGAGATTGAATTTGAGTCTGAATTATATTACTTATTTTATCCCATGTTGTAAAATGTATGTCAGCACCTAATATGGTGCCTTTGAGATATTGAGCATTGATTTTAAAGTGATACTGACACTAAAAAATGAAATTTATCATATGAATGTACATTAATTGTTACCTATAGGTCATGTTGATCATTTTTTGCTGAGAGGTTTGTTTTTGTATATAATTGTTAGCTGAAATTTCTAAGCCTGACTCTCTGACACCCTGACACTCTTACTTTGCCAACCGAACAGTCCCATCTCGGTCTGTTAGTTACAGTTTGTAATGATAACAGATGCCGGGTGCACAAATATGGCAGCCCCCTCATACAGGAACATGGGGGATCAGACAGGTAATGGAAAAGCATCATGCAAATACCTTATGGCAAAGTTAGAAGTAGCTTTCAAAGCCAGTTATTATAAGAGAGGTAAAAAAGAGTTTGACTTCAGGTGTCAGAATCTCTTTAAGATCCTGACTTTGCAAAGCTAATTTCTAATGCCAATTGTTTTGTTTTACTTCTCTATTTTTTTTTTTTTTTTAACAATTCTTTATTTGTCATTTTCAGTATTGGGGTAGGATACAGAAAGGAAAAAGGGAGGGGGGGGTTTCCATACATCATAGTATTATACCTTTAAATATATTTTAACAACAGGTTGATAGCAGGTCATTTCTCGTATATCCAATACGTTTATATACAGTTCTTAACAAGATAGAAATTCTGTATAACTGTGATATTGTCTTGTTCCTTATTTCACCTGTCTTTCCTTATATTCCTTGTGAATGATTCACATCCTTGTTTACTTCTCTATTTTTAAGTTCAAGCTTAAATGACATGATTTCATTCAGCATACTCTTATAAAAGCTAAGAACAAACAGATAATGCTGCCGGAGAAAAGAACAACGGCTATAGAGGCCTTAGCTTCAGATGAAACTTTACCTGGCATAAAGTACTGTTATTCAAATAACAAATTGAATGATGTTGAAATGATATTTGTAAAACTTTGAAAACTGACAATAAAAAATAAGTTACAAAAAAAAAATCTGAATGTATGAATTTTGACACTCAAAAATTCGAATTCGAATTCGAATTGGCCCTTGATAAATCTTCCCCTAGTGGTCCTTAGGTTCACCCAGGCAGCTATTTCCCTTTCCTGGGGTTTACTGTAATTTGATGTAGTTCAGGGGTTGCCCAGTAGGTGGCAGTAAAATTTTGTCTTAATAGTGGAGCACACATGCTCAGGGCTCTCTTCCTGGATCCCACCTTGTGGGAATGTGGTTGCAGGACTGGGTCTGAGCCATTGACAGACCCTAGTTAGAGTCAGTTCTATTATAATAGGAGATTATTAGGTGTTATAGTTTGGGATAATTCAGCTATTCAGCAGCTCTCTGGCTCCAACAAGAGAGTAGTTGGGGTTAGCACTCTTGCTGTGAACAAGCTGCCAGATAGGGACACAAGTGGGAAAACTCAGGAGAATCGCCAAGACAGGCTGAACTGAATTTATCACAAAGTTTGATGATGTTATCTGCCTGATCTGATTGTGTTGAAGATCTGACTATCTAACAACTATGATGTTGTTATACTGCCTGTTTATTCAGTAAATAAGGTAATTTAGTTTACAGTAAGAACCAAGTGGAAGTGTATTTCTGTCTGTGCACCAGGAGACAATCAGAATCCTCCTGAGGGTAAGGTGTTTAAAGGGCCATTGCACACAGACTAAGGGTACTGGGATACACTGTCAACAAGTCACACACTACTCAAACACTTACCTCAGGCCCAGCTACAGGTGTGCTACATAAGTGCTAGTGCCAACAGTCGTATTGCTGGCATTGTCTGTAAAGAATGAGAGTATGAGTCTATGTGCTCTTGATAATGATAAAACCCTTCTTAAAGGGGTTGTTCGCATTTGAGTTAACTTTTAGTATAACGTAGAGAGTGATATTCTGAGACAATTTGCAATTGGTTTTAATTTTTTATTGTTTGTGGTTTTTTAGTTATTTAGCTTTTTATTCAGCAGTTCTCTGTTTTGCAGCATCAGCAATTTGGTATCTAGGGTACAAATTACCCTAACAACCCAGCATTGATTTGAATAAGAGACTGGAATATGAAAAGGAGATGGGCTGAATAGAATGATAAGTAATAAAAAGTGGCAATAACAATACATTTGTAGTCTTACAGGGCATTTGTTTTTAGATGGTGTCAGTGACCCCCAGTTGAAAGCTGGAAAGAAACAGAAGAAAATTGCAAATCATTAAAAAACTATGAAAAATAAATAATGAAGACCAATTGAAAAGTTTCATAGAATTGGCCCTTCTACAATATACTAAAAGTTAACTTGAAGGTGAACCACCCCTTTAATATGATGCTTTTTCCAGCAATATGCCATGCATTGATACAAGGGTGAAACATTTTCATAATGAAGACAACACAGTTGCCCTTTACAGTTTATGGATACAGTATGTCTCCCTATGGTAATAACTGCACATCCCACACATGGTTTAGTTCTGGAGGGCACCACTAACATATTCTGTACTGGTCACTATTTAGCCAAAAGATACTTGCTAAAAACAAAACAAGGATAGGATAACCACACGTTTAATTACCACAGTGTAGGGTGCATCCCTGAAGGATATACAGAAGATAACTATGTGTATCATGAGTACACATAATTGCGGCAGCATTTTTCCCAGACTTGTACCCATTAAAATGTGGGTGTCCTCCAGATCCTTTTTATAATTACAAGGCATGATTACAAATTGCTTCACATAATAGAGTAGAGCTCAGAGCTCTTAAAAACTAGAAATTAAGATAATTTTCACAGAGACTTTTTATCAGGATTGTTTTACTAAGATTGTTTTCTTTTGCTTCAGCCAACTCGAAATGCATTAAAATTGCAACATCATAGGACTGAATAAGAATTTCTTTGATGTCTGTTAGTGTTAGTTTTGGCTGTCAGTTATTTCGGGCAAACCCTTTTTTTTCTGCAGTGTCTTTGGAGAAACATTTTATGGATCTTTCAGAACTTTCCAGACTGAGTTTAATAGGAACAAAGAACCTGCCTACTGAATTCTTATGGACTTATGCCCACTAAAGAGAGTAAGTTCAAAATATCCAAATCTATGGAGTAACTTGAGCAACAGAGTAACTTGAGCAACACCTTGAGCAACTGTGTAGCTTTGTTTGTTTTTTTTATATCTTCCGGTGTTAGTTTTGGCTGCTGGTAATGCACAGAAAGGCCTGCCGCACCACCCTCTTCTACACACTTTGTAAGGAACGTTCTGGACTTTCCAGACATAGTTTTATAGGAACATAGAACCTTACTGTGAAATTTATACTGGCTAGGTCTCTTAACAAACGCAGTGCTTCTTTCCATTTGTGATTGTATTACAATGACACAGTTGTTTGATTACTTTTTCCGATGGGGCAAATATAGTGCACATTCCTAATCAACAGAAGTGAAAGTTAAGTGGATTTGTAATCAGTACAATGATCTTAGATTAACTACAGCAGTCCATACACATAATTGTAGGGCACCCGAGATTTGGGTGTAGTTTAATCAGGCAGTTTCCTCTCGATATTTGGACATCTAAGGGTACTTAAGTAACTCAGGCAGCTATGTCCCTTTTCCTGGGTCCAGATCAGTTCATGGGATTTGGCCACCAGGGGGCAGTAGTTAAAAGTATAAAAGGATATAGCACCATGTGCTCAGGGTCTTACTCCTGGGACCGTGCCTCCCAGAGAGGTGTTACAGGGCCAGGGTCTGGTTCCTAGAAAGTTAGGTTTAGCCAGTGGTAGTAGTACTGTGATAGTCACTCTAGGAGTGAAAGGCAGCTCAGGGTAGCTAGCGAGCAGCTGTGGCTGCACCAAGGAGAAATAGTGGGGTTAGTACCCCGTGGTATGTAAACCACTCGATCAGGGATTACAGTGGGTGAGTTGAGGACCAGATAGGGTACCAAGACCCAAGACCCCAGGCTGAATACAGTGGGTGAGGTGAGGACCAGATTGGGTGCCAAGAAACAAGACCCCAGGCTGTGAAATCCAGGACCTAGTGCTATCCACCTGAGAGGAGACATTACCTAGTGAGAGGGTAACTATCCTGTTGAAACGTGAATCATTGCTGCGGTCTATTTGTATTGCATATTGTCTGTATCATCCCACTGGAGGGGTTATGAAAGTATCCTACTACACTGTCCGTTCAATAAATAAATTCAAGTTTGCTGCAAAGAACCATGACTGAATCTCCTGCTGCACTGAACAACACCAGGTACCGGGAGTTGCAGGGAGTTGCACAGGTGCACTGGGGGTCCTGGGCGCAAGCTAAGTAGTTAGCCGGGTCACACACATTCCACAAATCCACAGCTAAAGCTACACCTACGGGGTGCGCTACATAATGATAAAGCATTTCTTACCATTATTAGCATGGGAATTCCAACCAAACAATGGTAGTCAATAGCTATGAACAGCAGATGAGCATTTGAAAAGTAGCCAAGGCTATTGCTGTTATTGAAAGAAATGAGGAAGTTAAAGTACAGAATAAGTTCATGGTATGGCTGCCTTATATCTACATACCCTTTGTTTATATAAAAAATACAATTTGGGGAAGGAGTACCATTTTGATTTTCATGGAGATTTCTCACAATTGCATTCTGAAGCACAATGTGTAGCTGAGCACCTGTCTCATACACCTATCAATGTGTAGGCTGGTGGTATATCTAGACGTTGATGGGTTCTATTGTTAAATTTGTTTGAGCCCCCAAGATAGTTGAAGCTCACTCACCTTAATATGGCCGTAAAATGGAGATGCTCAGAGCATAAAAAAAAATTAGATGTTCTTAAAACATGAAGACCTTTCCAGACTTTCTGGAACTGTCATAAATGGGTAGGGTTTACATTAAAATGGGTGGGGTTTTAGAGTGATCAAGGATGTAATAGGGAATGGTGGGAAGTTGGAGCATAGTCTGAAATAGAATTTTGCTTCTAACGGCTTACAGCATTACTTAAGTGAAATACTGGATAGTGCATCAATGAATGCTGCCTTTATTAAAAGTATATTTTGGTATCAGCCAAAGGAAGGGTCCTGGAATAGAACGATAAAATGTAAGATTTAACATAGGAGATGTGGATGAAGCTAAAGCCTGGGACAAGTAGTACTTTTTTTATTGCACAAAACAAAATAGCTCCAAAAACCACAGAACTAAAATAATTTAATTGTAATACTGCATTCTCTGGCCATGTGCCTTAGACAGTGCTCAGTGACTTAGTTTAACTAAAGGAATAAGTCTCTACTAATTCCTTCCATTCTTCAGGTTTTCCTGTTTTTGAAGTGTTCTATGGTTCACAAGTGTTGTAATACTGCTGTTTTGATTTTTCCACTTGATATCTGTGCAGTGTTTAATATAATATACATATGTTCCTCTAATCTGATCGGCTGCGGAAGCTTAGGGCTTGCGTAACGATGAAGAGAAAACTAAAACTCTGGGAAATGATGTCTCTGGGTGAAAGGCATTCCAGATGGCTACATCAGTTGACAAATTCAGCTGATTATTTACTGGCCTGTTCATTAAAAAAATAAAAGTAGCTCAAATAGATCGCTAACCAACTGCAAGTTACACATTGCTCCTTATAAAATATTAGATGTTATGTTCATACAATAGTTTATGTTTCTATTTAACTATCCCTATGAGCAAAGTACAATATTTGAAGGAAAGTTGATGTTTTCTACCAAGAATACAAATTTTTCCAGTATCGTTGTGGATGTTCACTAAATAGCGAACACTCTAATGTGCATTCTCCAGTACAGAGGCAAATCATAGATATTAGCTAATGCTATAAGTTGCCATAGACAACCACTATTTATTGGGCCCAGGGCCACCATGAGAAATCACAGGGCCCCATACAATAAAATATGTTGGGGCCCCCTTGGCCCTGCCCACCCTGGTGTCCAAGCCCCACCTCTGATCCTGCCCACTCAGCATCACAGTTAAAAGACCACTAAAATATAAAAAAATAACCCCCCTACACATATTGATGGTCAGGGCCCCCTTATAAGTTAAATAAAAAAACATTGGCGACAGGATCCCCCTTTCAATTTTTTTTTAAAAAATTGGTGTCAGGGGCCTATAGAGTATTAAAATGAAACATTGGTGGCCAGGGGATTTAAAAAAAAAAAAACACATTGGTGTCAGTAGAATTGAACTTGTGGCTTCAGGACTTCAGGAATTATAGCTGTTTTCGTGACTCCGGGTCTTTTCGCCGCTTCAGGACTTCAGTGTCGGCTCCTTTCATGATTTTCTTTCTTTTCGCCGCTTCAGGACTTCAGTGTCGGCTCCTTTCATGACTTTCTTTCTTTTCGCCGCTTCAGGACTTTAGTGTCGCTCCTTTAGTGACTTCTGGTCTTTCGTCGATTCAGGACTTCATATGTTCATCACTTCCACATTCTGCCTTTTTGGGACTTCGTGAGGCAAGGCTTCGGAGCGGTCAAGGGGGGCCCGGCTCTTCGAAAAGCGCAGCACTGCCGGGCCCGGGACATTTGTCCCCCCCTAATGGCGGCCCTGATTGGGCCTGTGGGGGGTTGTTTGGGCCACTGTGTACTTGATATACCAGGGCATATTTTAAATCTCTATGCAGAAATTTTTTGTCCATTTAGTTTTTTTGTATATGTATTCTTAAGTAAGCCTTCTCGTAATCTGCATAAAATATTATTTTATTACATAACAGTTATATAATGGAGACAACCCCCAAATGGCAGCATTTATACTGAGACTCCTACAGATGGTTTATGCATGCCTAAGCCACTGAAAGCCATCAGTCCGTATTATTTACCAGTTTCCCCGTATTCGGTGAGGAATCATCGACTACAATATAGGAGAGAATTGATGGGAGGAAATATGGCAGGCGGCAGAGTTTCTACACGTCCTTCATAAATTTAGTAGCTTTCTATCTATAAATGAATATTTATTAACAACTGAATAAAGAAAATAAATTACAAATACACTAAAGATTCCCTTGAGAACCAGCAGCAACAGGGAAAAAAACAAACATGTTTTGTAAACTGAAAACACGTGGGGCAGATTTATTATTGTTCGGCATCAGGTTTTGAGGATAAGAAGGCAAAAAACTGTAAGTCGCTCGTATTTTTCAGGCATCAATTAATTTTATTTCATATGTCAAATTTGTTTTTCCTTTAGGCTGTTTTTTTCAAATATACAATGCATGGTAGTATAGAAAGTCTGCTTCACAGTTGATAAGGGATCAGATAAGGATTAGAAGAAGACTGACCAAGATCAGAAAGTTCAGGGGTAATTAGAACAACACGGAAGTCATAGACCAGTATTGTATCGGGCTGTTAACTCCAGGCTTGAATAGAAATTCCAAACAATTATTTCTCCTTTAAAATGTATTTTAATAAATAAATGGGGAAATAAATGCACCTTGTTATGAGTCCTTGCTTTCCAACTCCAATTCTTGAGGTTGTCTGATTGATGAGCTTTGATGACGATATGGCAATTTTACTGTAGATTGTCCTGTAGTTAGTAGTAGTAAGGGAGAAATGGTTAGAAAGGAGGAATGCACTATAAGACTGTGACTTATTTGCTTCATGTTCCCCAGTTTGGTGCTTTCTGGGCCACCACCATCAATGAGCAAATTCACCTTTATCTGGATGACTAAATGTTGGGTCTCCCAGAGGTCTCCAACCCAAAGACTTCCCTAGTCACTGTCTATACTACCTGGCAACGTCAATTGCTACAATTGCTACAGTATGGTAGTAGACCAATGCAGTCCAACTTTTTTATTCTTTGTCTCAACTGCAGATCTTTGAGAAAATGTATAAATGTATATAACTGCCTTACTATCTGCAAACTGTTTTAAAATATAGAGATGTAAGCCTTTTGTTTTGTTCAGGGCTGATCAGTTGGATAATCAACATGATACTGTATAAAGGGTTATTTCATTAGCTTACATGACAACGGATGAATATATGGAAGTATAACATCATATTTCCGGGTACAGATTCAAAATTAGGAGTTTTGCCAATCAACAGTCCATAAATGCTGAAACAACTCATTTAAAGTGTCTTTGATGTGAGCAGGGTACATAGGAACAGTAAATTAGTAACAGAAACCATGGCATCTGGCTACTTTAGAAGAAATGTATTTTCTCTGACTTTAAAAACCATCAAGTATCAACTTTAATGCTAATGCAGAATAGAAATTGGTAGCTGCCACAGTATTATCCAACTATTTTATTTTCCATGACTTTCATCTATTGAATGTTTTTGTAAATGACTTTTCTTTTTGTTTTGTTAAAACAAAGGCAACGTATTTGTTGTCTGTAAGGAGGTGGTTTATAAGTAGAAGCCGCCCCTGGGCCACACCTTGAAAAACTGAATATAAAAGTAAAGTAATGCAAGTGAAAACCCCCCTTTCTTGCTTTCCTGAGCAGAGACTAAAAATGTGAGCTTTTTTCTAAAGTATGCCAAGTTGGCATCATCAGCACTTTGGGGGTTATTTACTAAAGTCAAAATTTTTCTCATTATTTTATTAAAACAAATTTGAACAAACTCCCATCCACAATTTTACCTCATCAATAAGATAACTCGAAAAATGTGGTGCGGTAAAAGGCTTGATAAAATCGTGAAAAAAAATTCAGATTGTACGAATTTTTCAGATTAGACAACCGTAAACTACTTTATTTTTTCATATCTCCCGAAAACAACAAATTATTCATATTCGGATTACTGTACGAAACCCAGCACATGACATTTTCCAGTTGTAAAGGGGACATCTGCCATTGACTTCTACATGATCTCGGCAGGTTTGAGATGGAGTATTTTCGGATTCTGATTTTTAGCAGCCTCGAGGTATAATAAATCTCAAAACGTTAGTTTTTCCCCTTTGAAAACGTGACCAGAAAAATTTAAGTTTTACTAAATAACCCCCTCAATGTCCAAGTTGCCCAAACTTTAGTCTTGTATCACTGCTTGATGAAGACACTAAATAAGGGTTGTAATTCAGTAGCAGATGGAACTCCATAATGTATATTTTGCCCGTTCTTCCTTTGACAGTGAACACTAAGAATTATTTTCAAAGTTTTTTTTTTAAAAACTTGATAAACCTGCCCCTTAGTGTTTAATGCGCCTTTTCTACATAATCAATTAGATTGTACCAAAAAGGGGGTATATGTTCTCTTTAATAAAGGTCTTGCAACAGCAACATTCTTAAGGAAGTACCAAGCCCAAGCCGAAATTTACTGCAAAGTGCTTTTATTCAATCGACATGTTTCGTGTGTAGAACCTTTTTTCAATTGTAACAATCAGATAAATAATACATTTATATTTATTTCTGGAAGTTCAGATAGTGTTTATGCACTTTTAGCCCAACTGAATAAGTTTGTGTCCAAAAGGGGTTATATTTTCCCTTTAATATTGTGCGTGCATGTGAGTATACAAGCCGTTTTGGCATTCGGGAGGGTGAAGAAGGATTTAAAGATGAGGTTAATGGATTTTATAATCAAGCACACCATTAATTGCACATTGATCATGTCATATGGTTCATATCTTTTCCCTAGAACACCAAGGATAACAGTTTGTTTCTGCAACAAATACAACATTTCTGGCCTGCTCCCGATTCTTTATCAAGTACACTGCCTTGTAGAAAGAGGGGGAAATGGAGTATTGACTGAAAAACCATGGGAATTTTTGTGGCACACCTGCCATGAATAAAATGTTGTACTATAATAGAAGGTCTCCAAAAGTGCAGGAAGAAATTAAGCAAACTTAATCTGAAGAAAAGACTAGAAAGGAAGAAATGGAAATACAATCATGGGTATCATAGAAACAAAAACAAAGCATTAAACTCCATATTTGTAGATGAATTGCAGACATTGCCTCTGTAATAATGAAGCCAGGGACTGGCAGACATTCAAGTGCAGTGGTTTTTTTCATATATTAAGATGATTATCTCCTCCTGAGATGTCTGGCAGAGAGAAGCCATGTTCTCTTGCAACAGTGTAAGATTTAGTTTTTATCAAAAGAACATGGATATGAGTCTGTAGTAGTGATGGGTGAATTTAATTGCCAGGGGTGAATTTCCTGCGAATTCCCACTTTTCGCCGCTGGCAAAAAAAATTCTTCTGCATCCAAACTTTGGACACCTGCATCAAAATTCGCTGTTTTGAATTCGAATTTTTTGCCGTTTCGGGAAATCCCCAAATTTTCCAGCAAAGCTAAATGGAGGAAATTCTCTAGTACTGTAGTTATCCCACCTAATTCTACATAATAAAAAATCCTCAGAACATCATTATTGGATGCATTCAGTGGATTTCATGGCATTGGTCTTATTTCTGAGGATACAATGGAGAGAGAAACTGACAAACAACCCAGTCGTGGTAATATTTTAACACATTCTTAGTCTTAGTGCATCCATTTTAACATTTTGCACTTGCTCCTGTGAGCATAGACAAGGCTGATAGCATTACGACTTACTGTATCTTGGAATGAACAACTAGTTTCCTGGGTATTACTCCATAACACTAACTTAAATGAGGCCATAATTGCCTCATTAGAAGACAAACCTGCTCCCAGCTTGCCTTACCAAGGATTACCAGCCCTACCTGGGCTCAGGCTACAAAGTGAGCCTGCTTCTTTCTTCAAGGGTCTGTACTACTGTACGACCTTCCCAGTTTCATGGACTTCTCAAGTGATTTCCAGCCATTGCTAACTTTAGCAGTTGCTGCCATCTAGTGGGAAAATGGCAAATTATAGGGAACTATTTACAAAATTATAGAATATATAATTTACCCCCCAAACATTTTTTGAATTATTAACTATTCTTTATAAGCCACCAACACATTCCATAGTGCTGTACAACTTATAAATTATTCTCACCAATACAATAAGTAAAGAGGGCCCTGCTTCTTAAAGCTTACAATCAATAAAGGAAAAAAATGAACTTACTTTTAGCAGGGGGGGGGGGTGATGTGGTTGGAGAGGAGGCCCTGTGCATGAGGCTTAACAGTTAAAACAGAAAGGTGACATGTTTTTCTTTAAAGGCATGATGACATTAATACGTCACTGGCATTCAGCTGGGGTTCAGCTCAGTATTTTCTGTGGAGCACTGTGGCAGCCAGAAGGCTTATCCTCTACATCTAGCATGTTCTCCTTTAAGTGAATTGGAAATGTACTGTCTATGGCAGACTCTAGGGTCTGGGGTCTTTGTTTGCCTTACTGAGCATAACATTTTTGAGGGTACCACCCACTGCCAGTCACAGGGAAGGATGCTTCCTGGAGAGGGGTCCTGGACAGCACAGTGGCAATCGAAAGTAGTAATGAGCGAATTTGGCCCATTTTGCAAAACTGCATCAAAAATTTCCAAATTGGTGAAAAATTTCTGGTTGCAACTTTTTTTCCCCCTCCAAATGCATTCAGTGGTTATTTCTTTCTTGTGCCAACTTTTTGATCAAATGCATTAAAGTCAATGGGAGTTTTTTCTTATAGTGACAATTTTGCCTCGGAGACCTTTTTGTTATGGCTATTTTTACAGCAATTACACGAAAAAATTGCAAGTGGTGGAATGTGGAATGTCACACAAATCCATGCCTGGAGAAAAAAAATGGTAGTGTTGCCACTTGGCCAGTATTTCGAGACCTAACTGGGGAAATACCAGCCGTGGCCAGTATTACACATTTAATGGCAAAATAATTGTATATAAATTTGTAATCTCCAGTGTTTCCACCTCAATCCTCTGCCAATCTCCATCACCCTGCTCCCTCTCTAACAACTGACATCTCGGAACTTTTCCTCATTACCTAATCTCCAGGTCAATCTGTGTCATTGATCATATAGCTCCATCCTTTTTACATCATAACCACACCCTCCATGCCTTGCCCCCTCCTGTCACATCATCTTCTAGTGAGTTAGTGCCAGCCGGTATTGCTTCCAGCTAGTGATGGGCGAATTTATTTGCCTGTGGTGAATTCACTGCAAATTCCCGCGATTGGCCGCAGTCGAATAAATTCATGAAACGCCAGCAAAATTTCGGCTGGCGAAAATTCGCCGTCACCTGCATCCAAAACGAGGGACGGAAACGCCGCTGATTCGCCCGTCACTACTTCCAGCAAAAAGTAGCAAACCAACTATTATTCTTGCATTCTCTCAAACAAACCACTGCCTTGCTGCTGGGATCCAACAGCTGTAGAGTTGTTGAACAAAAAAACTTAAAAATGCAATACATTTTTTTTTTTTACAATTGTAAATTACCTTTAGTGTCATTTATTGGTGATAAACTAACTAGAAAAAAAGCCAACTTTTTAAGAAGATGAAGTAACTGAGATCGGAAGGTTTAGAAAAACAAGCAATAAAAATTGGATTTAGCAATATAAATTGCCAATGAGCCAGGGCATCTGCATCTTCAAGTGCAAATTAAATATTGGCAGATACTGATTAGTTCTTGGGCAGTAAGAATGCATGCAAACATAAAATAACGTAACCGTAAACGTAAAATATTATTAAAAATAGATTTACATCAAACATTGAGAATTTTGCTCCAGTAAATGAAAAAAATGTGTGAGCTGTTTCTAATTCTCTGTTGAAGCTTCCCTCTTCTACCATGCATAAAGCATGATATTTGTGTGCATTGTCTCCATCAAGATCAGTTGCTGTTTTATTTTTGTTTTACTTGTTTATTTTTGATTTTCAAATTTGCTTCAAATTAAAAGAACAATTTTTTTAGCAAAAAATATGTCTTCTCTTTTTCTGTGGAATTGATAGAGCTGGAATTCTGCTTTGCTTATTTTCTCCCCCACCCACCCACCCACCACCAATTATAACACAACTGGACACATTTAAGAAGTATTTTAATTCCATATTTACAATTTATACCAAGGGGCACATTTATCAAATTCAAATGAAGGATTCGAAGTTTGATTGAATTTTCGAGTTTTTGAAGACCACTTCGACCAGTGAAAATTCGATCAAATTGAATGATTTGAATAATTTGGATAAAAAAATAAATACATTTGAATGTTCGACTATTCGATAGTCTAATAACTTCCCCTTTAAATTCTTATTCGACTGCTTAGTTCGCCAGATTAAAGCTACCGAACTGGGTTTCATTACTTATGATTAAATAAAAAAATTTGATCTAATGGTTAAAATCGTTCGAATCATTCGATTCGAACTATTATCAATCGATCGAATATTTTCTATTTGATCGTTCGACCAATCGAATTGCGGTAAAATCCTTCGAATTTGATATTAGAATTTGAAGGATTTTTAATCCCACGCTATTCCCAACAATTCCCATCGTCGAATTCGAGGGTTTCGACCCTTAGTAAATCTGCCCCCAAGTGTCTAAGGGCTCCTACACACGGGCGTTTTGGACCTGCGCTCCCCTGCGTTGCGTTTGGCTGCGTTCAGCCGCAGGGGAGCGCAGGTCTAGACGCACCTCATTCTATTCAATGAGGTTGTACTCACGAGACGTGTGTAAGCGCCGAACACAGGTTCAGACGCAACATTCTGCATTTTTCCTGCGTTCGGCGCTTACATGCGTTCGCGTGAGTACAGCCCCATTGAAAATAATTGAGTGCGTCTATACCTGCGCTCCCCTGCGTTTGAACGCAGGTAAAAACGCCTGTGTGTAGGAGCCCTAAATGAAAAGCAATTACAGGTATAGGATCTATTATCTCTAATGCTTGGCTTCTGAAGTTTTCCAAATAAGAGATCTTTTCATAATTTGAATCCTTAAGTCTGCTGAAAAACATTTAAACATGGAATAAACCCAATAGGATTGTTTTGCCACCAATATGGTTTTATGCATCCTAGTTACCATCAAGGTTTTATTATTATAGCTAAAAAAGGAAAAATGTATCTGGTAAAATGCAGTCTATGGGAGATGGCCTTCCCATATTTTTGATGTTTCTGGATACTGGGTTTTTGAATAATGAATGCCATATTGCTATAACAATCTGTATAACAATATTTGTATTTTCAACAATCCAAATTAAAATATGTATGGCACAAGAACTAGCCCTTTTCCACCTTTTATTTGTGCATTCAAATCAATAGAACAGTGTGTTATTATTTCTGCTACCAAACTGTGAAGAGAACATTTGCAAGAGAGATGCCAGCTCCTTAATGAGCAGACAAAGAAATCTGGCAGGAGCTGCATGCTTGCCTACCAAACTTAATTGCTGCCAATTGGCAGAATATACTCTTCCACTTTCCATCAGCTCATTTTGTAGGAACTTGTATTTTTTTTAAGTATTATCAGTTTTATGCATTATGTTTGTTTCATTTGTGTATATGATATCAGGCAACACTGGGAGGCCCATTTATAAAAGGTCGAATTTCAAATTCATGTGATTTTTTTTTAGTTTGAATATATTCACAATTTGACTGGGTGGTTAGGAGGAATTTTTTTCAATAGTCTACCATCCTTTAAAACAGCTCAACTTGAAAAACAATTGCTTGAATTTCTTTATGACATCTCTTGTTGACTTCTACATGAACAGCTTTTATATGCTTCAAGTTTTTACATTCAAGTTTTAGAAGTTCTTTTTTTAATGTATAACTTGAAAATCTGAGTTTTGAAAACCTTAATTATTTTTTTTCTTTTAAAGCAATATTGAAGATTTACCCTTATCTGCCAAATATGGACTGTAATTGGCTATTGTAGTCCCTATATGGACTGGCAGCCTACAAGAGCCTCTGTAGAGCCTCAGCCTACAAGAGCCCTTTTATGCAACTAAAATTTGCCTCCAAGCCTGGAATTAATAAATAAGAACCTGCTTTGAGGCCACTGGGAACTACATCAAAGGGCTTGGTGAGCAACATGGTGCTGAGGTGTGTAATTACTGTAGAATAAAGACTCGAAGAGGAGGGTATAGGTACAGGTATAGGAAAACTTGGGACCTGGGGTTTTTTGGATAAAGGGTATTTTCATAATTTGGATCTCCATACCTTAAATTTACTATAAAAAAAATTTAAACATTGATTTAACCCAGTGATCCCCAACCAGTAGCTCGTGAGCAACATGTTGCTCTCTAACCCCTTGGATGTTGCTCTCAGTGGCCTCAAAGCAGGAGCTTATTTTTGAATTCCAGGCTTGGAGGGAGGTTTTGGTTTAATAAGAACCAGGTGTACTACTAAACAGAGCCTCAATACAGGTTGCCAATCCACATAGGGGCTACCAAATGGCCAATCACAGCACTTATTTGGCACCCCAAGAACATTTTTCATGCTAGCGTTGCTCCCCAACTCCTTTTTCTTCTGAATGTTGCTCACGGCCTCAAAAGGTTGGGGATCCCTGTTTTAACCCAACAGGGTTGTTTTGTCTCTAATAAGGATTTATAATATATTAATTTGGATCAAGTACAAGGTACTGTTTTACTATTACAGACTTTTTTTTAATTTTAATTACATGATTTAAATGGAGTCTATGGGAGATGGCTTTCCCATAATTCAGAGCTTTCTGGATAACAGGTTTCCAGATAACGGATAGGGCACTTGTAGGGCAGATAATAAAAGTCATAAACACAGGTAACAAAGTAAATAACTGAAGGGAAAAAAGTCATAGTTTGCAATGTGATTTCTTATTAGACAATTATTGAAAGCAGCAGATCTTTTTGGGTCAAAAACTTTTCTGGGAGGATTCTTTGTCATACACTGAGCACTGGCTCAGACTAGAAAATATAAAACTTTTTTTGCTGGAAGGCAAACCTATCCACATTGTAATAATGTTTTTGCGTTAATGATTTTTATTAAACAATTCTCGTCTATGTGTGTCACTGAATCCTTTAGGATCATATGTCTATAATATAACACAACATACTACCTTATCCAGAGTTAATATATCCATTCTTCATTTACAAGTTGATGCACTTAGATTTGTCTTATTTACATGATATTGCTCATTATTTATACTTTGCTTGCCTTGACATAAGAGGCATTTTGCCCAACCAAATGATTGTGATCAGAACAGACTGAGTAATACATTTAAATAGTTTTTGGTTCCAGGCTCTGACCGGTCTATGAAGGGATCAAGTTTTGTTCCTCCAGATCTGATATATTCACTTGGAATATTTTTCTAGTCAGCATTAACAATCTTTAAACAAAGCAATTGGTTATTCTGACAATTTTCTTCTACTAAATAAAATAATGACATTCTTATGTGTGCAGGTGGCACATTAACTAAGAGCAGAGAGAACCTGGCCTGAGATGTGGAAAGGAGGTTGGTAACCAATCAGAGTTGCTTTCTGGTGCTGGACTTGCTCAAAGTAATCCTTTCAAGGAGAAGAAAAGTCACTTGGGGGTGCCAAGTTAGGAAACCCCAAATTATTCTAATCACTTACCTCATACCCCATGCTTACACTGGCATGCCTAGCCCAGGGTTCCTCTCAACAAAGCTAAATTTTGACTTTTCACTCACCTTGCTCACTGGAATAACACTGGGTCTGTGCAGTTTTTTTGCTGAAAGAAGCATGGCCTGGGGTATCAGGTGAGTGAATACAATCAGGGGGGGGCAGGGTCGGACTGGGGGGATCGGGGCCCAGAGGGGTTACGACCCCAGTGCCGCCCTCCAGCCTTCCTGCTGCCCTGGAGTATGCAAGTGCGCATCTGAGTGCGGCTCTGCGCATGTGCACAAAATGTGCGCTCTAAAAATGTTTGCATTAAGGAGAAGATGGGGGTGTGGACCTGGGCCGAGTTGGGGGCTCACTGGGTTTTTTCCTGGTGCCCCGCTGGCCCAGTCCGACCCTGGGTGGGTGCCTAACAATTGTGACTTTTCTTTTCTTTTAAGGTTTTGTAAGAAGATGTGTATCTTTATACATGATTACAGTTGTATGGTTATAAAGTCACATTATTAAAAATGAGCACTCAAGGTTGAGGTATTTGCTGTGAGTAGTTAACTGAGTGTGTTATTAATATTGTTACATGCATTATATGGAAAGTCATAAGTACTTCTGTAATAATGCACATACTGTAATAATATGCATTTTGCAATATTGGGTCAGATACAGTTAGAAAAGAAAGATGTATCTCCTTATTCGATTCCAGTTTGTCCCATAGAGCCAGAAGCAATTCTGGCCCAGACTTCAGTTTGAAGTCTCGGCAACATTCAGATCGATAAGAAAATATAATTTTATGGTTTATCAAATAAAAACTTATGGGCAAAATTCAGTTTGAGGAGAAAAAAACAATGATGCAAATAAGGGAAAATTTTCCTTTCCTAGCCACTATATATGTCAACATAAACACTGGGTAAAGTACCCACCACCCATTCTGGATACTCTGTAATATCTTTTAGAAGTAGAGGACTTTCTGGCTTGAAGAAGAGTTGTTATCACTCCTTCCGAAAGGCCTATATCTTGCAATCTCTTCCGCTCAGTCTCCATGCCATCAGAGAAAGGGCAGCTGGATCCAGATGAAACAGGAGCCCCTGAAGAAGAGGCCCTTTCCTTATTGGCAACCACCAAGATCTCCCCTTCTGAAGTTTCAGAAGTAAAGGAAACCATGGCCTCTGAGGCCTAAAGGGAGCAATTAGAACAGCTTCTACTTTCTCGCTCTGAATCTTTAACAGTACTGCCAGCAAAAGTGGGACAGGTGGAAAGATGTACACAATACATTGTTGAAGACAAACCTGCTGGGCTGTTCTCATGTGCCACTGAGCCCATTTAGTAACTGGAATTATAGAAGCCAGAAGCCCTAGGATCGCCATAAAATCCTTGGCTGAAACCCAGTCCTCGCTGAGGAGAAGAAAAATTCTTTGAACAATCTTGTGGGCTTTCTCCAGTGGAAGAGAGAATTGGCCTGCAGCTGTGTCAAAAAAGGGCCCCCATAAAAATCGGAGACTGAGAGGATTGAAGAGAAGTCTTCTCCACATTTATCAACCAGCCATAGGCTGAAAGGAAGGCTATGACTCGATCCCTGTGTATTAGCAAGAGAACTGGATCTTTCTTTACAAGAAGAAGATCATCTAGGTAATTCCAGATGAAAATGCCTTCTTTGCTGAGTGCCATAATCAATGGAACTAAAACTTTTTTTCCCCCAAATCTTAGGGACTGGAGAGATGACAAAAAAAATGTTGATCCGGAACAGCAGAAAACTGTATGCGATATCCCCGCTTGACCACTGAAAGGACCCAGAGGTCTGAGACCTTCTTCTCCCACTCGTCTGAAAAACTCGCAAGTCTGACCCCTACCTTGGAGTCTTTCACCAAAAAGTAGTCTGGAGGATTTTTTGGAAGCCTCGACAGGCTAACCTCGCCCGGAAGAAGTGTTGGCACCCAACCAAGGAAAGGATCTTGTTGTGTCCCTCTGGCTTGAACGGCCAAACTGGACAATCCTCTTCCTTTTCCAGATCCTCGAAAAAGAAAGGATTTAAACGGTAAGGAACAGAGACCATGTTCCGAGCAGTAAGTTGAGAAACATCTATAGCAGCTTCTGAAACAAAAGCTTGCTTAAGCTTGCTGAAACCAGCAGAGGCATCTTGCATTTCTGCCCATTTTTTTTAAGAATGAATCCAGGCTATCAATCCACAGAGAAATAGAATTAGCCCCCGAAATCAAGGCCACTGCAGGCCAACAAGCAGCTCCAGCAATCTGAAAAAATATCAATTCTGATTCTGGTGTCCTATCCATGGTGTCCTTAAGGACTGATGAATCATCAACAGGAAGAGTAGTCTTTTTAGTCAGGTGAATGACTGCTGAATCAACTGCTGGAGGAGAGTCACAATTTTTTGTATCTTCCACCAAAAAAGGATACAGTCTAGAAAATCTGGAAGATAGAGAAGTAATAGAAACTCTCTTGGGTCCCTTAAACCACTCAGACGTTATCAGCTCTGAAATTTACAGGAACAAAGGGAAATGTACCTTGGATCTGGCTGAGGATGGTAAAACCTTGGGCTTAGGAGCAGTCTCGTCTGGGGACTCCAAACCTGGAGCCTTGACCAAAGGGCCCACTAGATTCAGATCAAAAAAGCAAGAAGATTGAATAGAGCCAATACCTCATCTGAAGAGGCTAAATCCAGGAAGGAATCAAATCAGGATGCAGAGGTTGAAGCCTTAGAAACCCCCTGTACCACTGCTTCAGAAATGCAGGCCAATAAATTGAAAGTGACAGCAGGATCTACATCCATAGAAGGAAACAGGGTGGAAGGGCTTCTTGATATCAGAGAAAAACACAGAACTTTGCACAAAACTTAGGGTTCACACATCCCTGGCACTCTGTGATAGCCTTCCTCTTGTCTATCTTCCTTTTAGGCAAGCTGTATAAAAGAAAAGAAAAACTAGTAACCAAAAAACAAAAGATAAAAAAAAAGGCGGGACCCACCTAGCTCTAGGGACAGTTTTGCTTGAGGCAGCAGGATCCATTATCCCAGTGTGCTGTCTGTAAAAAATAACAGTGCAAATCAAAATTAACAGACAGAACAAATAAACATGCCTGCAAATTCCTCATCTGATGAATCAGGCATAAATGAAAAATACCTGTAAACTCAAAGCCCAGGAAAAAAAGTAACCTGCAGGCAGGAAGAGAAGAGAGGGAGCATGCCAGAAGCCTACAGGCTATATAAACCTATATAGCCTGGCCCCCCGACATGTCCTGCTAATGATGCACATGTCTAGATTACCACCACCGCCATAAAGAAAAAAGGGCAAAAACAACAAACATGCGCATGCCTGGAAGTTGGCACATAGCACTTCTGGAAGCTCAGACACCCAATTGCCATCATCTTGAAGGAGGCCGCAACGGAGAAAAAAAGAAAAACAGGGATAGCAGATCTTGCTACACCATTAACCTCATTCAATAGAGATTACCATAGTGTGCCTCTGGCTCTGGAGAACCACAAGAAGGTACCAATGTTTTAAAACGAGTGCATTGAACCTTCTTGATAACCCAACAGTCATCAAAGAGTGTTTAATGCGGGAACTGACTGTCCAAAACAGCGGTATGTAACTTTTCTTTAAAAAAGAAAACAGAAAAAGAAAAAAAAAATTAAGAGCCAGGTACAAACAAACAAAAGCCATGGTCCATGAAAAAGGATAGAAAAAAAGAATTCTAGGCCCAGGAGGGGGGGATTTTATAGTTTTTTTAGGGGAGGGACTTTCTGGTCCAGAATGGGGGGGTGGGGATATTACCCAGTGTTTATTTTGACATATATAAAAATTAAGTTCAACAATTAACTTTTTCTTATTCTCATCTAATGTAATCTGGCCCTGTATGGGAAAACTGAAACTGATTAGGAGAAACACATAGGTTTTCCTGTGATAAACCATAAAACACAGTTTTCTCATTGATTTTAATCTGGCTCATTGTGTCAAGGAATGGAAATAGGACTCTGGTACAAATTATCGAACTGTGACAGCTTTTCATTACAATTAGTAACATACAACATAATGAATTCTATAAGAATATCCAAGCTGTAGGTGTATTGCTGTTCTACAGCTCACAAGCCAAGGCATAAACCATGTTTTACCGGTAACATACACAGTATATCAGAAAAGGATTTCTAAAGTGGGATCCTGAAGCCAATGATCTAATATTGGCCAGGTTACTATAACCCATAGCAGCCATTTAGAATAGAGTGTTTTCCTTTTTTAATTTTTTTAATTTTAAATTCATTGTAAGTAGCAAACAAAAAAGGTAAATTATATAACCATAAGCTAACATTCACAAGACAAACAATATATTTAAAAGAAAATTAGAGAGCATCCATAGATTTCATAGATGTGCACATACAGCATTCACATATTTGGAATTTGGTACCGTTACACATAATGATCCTATTCTCTCAACTAGACCATCACTGTATCTTATTATTATGCTGCAGTGGGTGGAACATCCCAGAATATCAATTCCTGGATTCATAAAACAAACAAATTAAATGTGGCTCCAGTGGTTTTGGATGCCGACCAGGAAGTTATCTTTATTAATGCATCTGAGGAGAAAGTCTCATTTTATTACATTATTTTCCTAATGATAAAGGAGGTAATGGAATTTCAGCAGAGAACATTAAAGAAATTTTAGTTTTTTGGCAGCTTGGTCAATATTACTTTGTTTGGTGCATGGTTATGACTTGGCAGTGTCCAGATATGACTGACTTCTGTCTTAAAAGCAGTTGGTGTAGCTGTTTCTTGGTGCACAGCTTACAACTTGACATTTGTTTGGCTTAAAAGAGAATTTTGACACGTAAATCCCACATGTCAAATGATACTGTAAAACAAGTATCCAAGTGTCAGCACATAGTCCAATAGTCTAGGGACCAGGGAATTGAATGAGGAACACCTTTCTGGAGACTTTCATCTACTATTAACCATCTGCAAATAATTTAACTATGTTTCAAATGAATAAAGAAACATCCTTGAAATCTAGATCTGATTTAATTTAAAGGAGGGCTGCTTGCCAAATTGAAGTATATGGATAGGCATAATGCTAGGATTTACTATTATCGACTTGAAACCCTAGTCTGTATTTGCTTGATGAGGTCTATTAGAGATTCTATATGCTATGCTATGTCTTGTGTTTTGATAGCCGAGAATTAGTAGAGTATAACAGGGCTTTATTAGCAGGCTCATGCAGCCATTACACAACAGTAACCTAAACTCTAATGCTTTAAATAGTATACCAAGTATGCACAGTATAAGTCTTGAGCACAGAGATATCTACAGTCCATTAGTAGAAACACTACATTTCCCTATAGTAGGAAAGCATTTGGACAAATATAATAAGCAGTATGTATCTTAAAGCAATATTAAACATTCTTGTCACCTCAAAAAGTCATTGGTCCATGCTGGTAGTTTTCTGATTCTTTCAGTACGCCTTATAGGTTCACTTTCTACAGGCCTATAGCAGTTGACACCAGGAGTAGGAAAATGTCCTTCAACAAATCGAGCTTCTCCAAAGTCATATCTAGCAGGAACAAGATAACTTGCATTCCATATGCGTCCATCAGACAGTTCATATGTGAATGGTCCTCGCTGGCGTCTCACTTCAAGTGGTGTAGTAAATTTAGATTGTTTCAGTATTCCTGTTTTCTTAATTCTGTCTAAAGATCCAGGCTGATGTTTTCTGTCAGTATTAGCCTGGCATTTGTTGGCATTTTACAAGGTCAGCAGTAGACGATTTTGTAGGAACAGTATTTGTTGGACGTTTGATGTCTACCACATGTAACTTGGTGCCCATCTGTCTGCCATGTAATAGTTCAGCGGGAGATTATTGAGTTGTTGCATGGCACATTGCTCTGCAGTTATGTAGTTCCTGTGAGACAGCCTCGTTTATAGAGTATGGCAATCACCTCAATTTCTGGCATACTGGTTTTACATGTGGTCTCAGCTTAACTTTGTGTACAAAGTTCTTTGCACAACCCAATGAAGTGTCACTTTGTGGTGAGGCAGGCACTGGTGCTATTGTAATGAGACCATCAACTAATTGTAGGTTTAATGCAGAAAAGATTTCCCTTCCAAGTATAGCAGTATCCTTATTGACAATGTAAAAGTCACATTTTGCAGAATCTGATTCAAATTGTACATTCAATGTCAAGCAACCAAGCACAGGGATTGGATCCTTTAAGTAACTAAACAGGGCAGGTTCAACAAGTGTATCTTTTGCAAAGTATTTCAAGAAAATATCCTTTGGTAGTATAGAAACAGCTGAACCTGTATCAAGCATCAGGTTAATGGAGTGTCCCTTGTCTGTAGAAGCAGTATTAACATTGACAGTGCATCTAAACTTGTCTGGAATAAATGTACTCACTTTATCCACACTTATTAGTGTAACATATTTAGTAGTGACTTCATGAACATGTTTAGCAGAACTACAGCAGGTTTTAGCCAAATGTCCTACCTTTAAGCATTGGCGACACTGTACTGCTTAATTTGCAAGGTGTTGTGTTGAATCACAGAGAAAGCAGTATTTTTTTTGTATTTGCTGAACAGTTTTGAAGTGAATCCCTTTGCTTAACACTGTATTTTGGTTGTGACCACAGTACTGGATTCACAATCTGTACATTCCCAGCAGTTCATTGACTGAGAGTCACTGCTTTTTCAATTTGGCTAGCAACTGTAATAGCCTTTGCAAGGGTTAAATCCTGCTCAAGGAGCA
>CM044432.1:42692764-42702997 GCA_024363595.1 Xenopus borealis
AAACCAGAACGGCAATCAAGAGGGTTAAGCAGATTCGAGGTCAGTCTCAGGCAAAGGTCAGGTTTCAGAAGTCAGGGTAGTCAAATAGCCGGGCAGGGTCAAACACAGGGATCAGAACAAACTAGAAGCTTAAGCACAAGGTACAAGGCACCAGGATTAAACCTATCATAGGCAATGAGAAATTCACAAAGGCCCCTTGAAAAATTTTAATTTGGCTCATCTGCACACTGACGCCATAACGCCAGCGCGCATGTGCCTTTAAAATGAGTAAGTTCGTGCCGCACTCACAGGGAAAAAAAAAGTTCTACAATAGAATACTTCATTATAATATTTTTTTTTTTATTTTATTGATTAATGAAGGGCCAACATATTCTGCAGTTCTGTACAATAAACACTTTTGTTGCGGTATGCATATTTTTCTGCTAATTTATTACACATTTTTATAAATATGTCTCACAGATACATGAAGAGATTGATGGAAAGAAGACAGGTCAACAGAAGGGTTTGCAGAAAGCTTTTTACTAAGACAGCACACATCTTTTGAAATTGTAGTTTTCTGTTAGTACTTGCCTCAATCTCACAACATTAAAAGGTTAATCACTAAGATTTAAGATTTTGGATCAATCATCTGCCTTTCGCTAATGTGATTTCACAATCACCATAAATGCTATACCTAACCACATATTTTATTTCTTCATATATCTTAGATATGATTTATAGCTCATGGCATGGGTTTTACTTTTTGATGGGTTGGGCTAAAATGCCACCCCCAACCAAAGGTGCTGGCTAATAGAGCTAATTGTCCCCCGCCAGTGCTAGGACACTTGCATTGGGAGGGAGCTCCCAGTACGAGTGTCCATGTTGGAGCACACACATGCGTATAATGAGCAAGTGTTACAAGCTGCATGCGCATGATGCCAGATGCTCTTTTGTGTATGCAATTTGACTGACTTGGCCAATCGCACCGGGAGAGCTCCCTCCAGGTGTGAGTGTCCTAGTAATTTTTTTAAAAATTACTGTTACCCCCAACCAGAGTGTAGGCTTTATTAGCCTGCACCTTTGGTTGGGGGGTAACATCATAGCCAAACAGGTGACCTTTAAAGAATGTAGCATATTATACTAAATACAACATTACAGTGTATAAGATTTTGCCACCAATTATCACGTCAGAAATTCTTTCCTACCTGAATTTGTACCATTGACTTTAAAGAGTTATGTCAGGTCTGAGCTCCAACGTTTGTCAGGCATGATGCAAAAAAAAAAATATATTTATCTCTTTGTAATGGATGATTTACACAACCACGATGCATTGTATTTTTGCAACAAAGTTTTAAAAATAATGTTTTTGTTGGTTTAAATCTTTTAGACAAATTAAATATGCCCCTAAGAGAAAAATGTAACATTGAGGTGATTTGATTTTTAACCAGTGATTAAACTTCAATTTTTTATTTCGTTCCCTGGTACATATACATGAAATAGTAGTGTTTTGGGTTTATCCTTAATTGAGAAGGCTTTGGGGATTTTTATGGATAGCTAGTGATGCAACTCTAGGCAATCACTAAGTAACTACTAAAACAATTTAAGTACAATTGTGTATAAAAAAGGGCATTAATCCAAGGGATGAAAACATAATTTCAGGTCCATGGTAAGGCCTTGTCTTGAGTAGTTAATGCAGTTTTGGGCTCCAGTCCTTAAAATAAATGATAATGAGCTGGAGAGAGTGCAGAGAAATGTAATAATTTAGTAAAAGGAATGGCAGCATGAAACTACAATGAAACACTATCCAGGTTGGGGTTGTTTTCTCTGGAGAAAAGGTGATTTGCAAGGGAACATGATTACTAAATAAAATCCAAGGCAACTGTGATCTTAAGCGCAACTGGGATTTATTTAGAGGGGCTGAACTTGTTGGGCTTTTGGCAACCCAAATAAAAATATTTAACTATATAACACCCACAGTGTACCTCACAGAGTATTAATGTCTGTGTGAGGATGTGTATCTGTGGGGCTAAAATCAAAACACAGGCACTAGCGGACCTATTTATTAAACCTCAGATTTTTTAAACCTTTCAAGATCATGTAGAAGTCAATGACAGATGGTCCCTTTAACAATTGAAACATGTTTTTACCTTCAGGATTCTCAATAGTTCTGGGCTGTTTGCACTAAAATTGTATGATTCAAATTGATGCATGCTGTTGTCTCAACTTTTTCTTGTGGTTGAATTACAGCGCTACGAAATATGTTGGCGCAATAGAAATATATGTTAATAATAATAATAATTTTTTAATATAGTGAGAAAAAGTTGAGTTTTATTAAATACAAATTAAAATAGAGAGAGATGCTTCAAGTGCCACAACTTCTTTTTCAGATTTATTGGACAACAAAATACACTTACAAGATATTGAGACTTCAGTACACAAACCAAATTGTCTCACAGCTCACTTGTGCTCAACATGTTTCCTGCAAGTGCACTTCGTCAGGAGAAATGAGCTGTTCCTTTCATACTTCCTATTAAAAGGGAGAGTTAACTCCTTAATCACCAACAATACAAACAATTTAAAAGGTAAATCAAAGTTTTACAATAAAATAAAAATAGACAGCATATCACAAGGCATTTAAAGAAGAAGGAAACTCTGTAGAAAAAAATCACTGTACCCCCCACCCCACATAGACACCCCTCCCTCCTCCCGCCAGGCTAACTCCCCCCCGGGGAAATCCCCCATACTCTATTCTTGGCGTGGCGGCGCATTCGCAGTTGGAGCAATTTGCCTGGTTTTTGACAACTGCACATGCAGCAAAATTGACTAAGATTGCCAATCTCCAAGCCAGCTTAGCTAGGACACGCAAGATGGATGTCGTCCAGTCCTCTGCCAGAATCTGTGACAAGGGGTAAAAATAGAGTATAGGCCATTTCCCTGGCGGGGGGGGCAGCCAGTCTGGGGGTAGGAGGGAGGAGTCTACATGGGATGGGGGAACAGGGTTTTTTTCTACAGGGTTTCCTTCTCCTTTAAAAATGACCATTATTATTTTAAAAATGCTGCATGCTTTAAAGCCTCATTAAAACCTTTAGGAAATTTAGACTGAAACATATGGATTCAAAATAGCTCTCTCTATAAAATCTGTATAGTACATCCCGTTTCAACAATGTATTCATGTATTACATCCATGAAGTGTTATTTCCCTCTTAATAAATAAATATTAAGAGGGAAATAACACTTCATTCCAATATTCTATCTTTAAAAGGCCTTTTCGTTTTCCCCACATATTGGTAGCCACAACTGCAACTTTCCACATAAGTATATGGGGTTTCACATTATCAAGGTCTCTGTCTCTGTTGAGACCAAAATGTTGGTTCAATAAACTTGTATTTTTTTTGTTCATCACCAAAGACCTGTGAGTGTGGTGTTTTATAATCTACAGAAATTATTTTTAAAAATATGATTCCAGTAAATCCATCCAGCAAATTAAACAATCACTGCAAGTAAGAAAGTATTAAGTGCTGCACAACAAATTATTACAGCACTTGTATCATGATAAAACTGTTTGTGGTCAGACTTGAGATGTACGTACTAATTTCCGCGAATAATTGCTCTGGATATTACTTGCATTTCTAGCACAGCATTCGCTTCCATGTGCTCATAGAGGAGATTACTATAAAGTTATTTATGACACCTAGGCCTGTCTGGAATTCATTACTGAACAGATTTAACAACCATAAAAATTCAGAACTTGCTTGTTATGTTTAAAGCAAACAAATTTCCCCATCAAGCGTGTAGCCTTCATTCACTGATTTCATAATTCTCATGGGCCAAAGAGAATCATATGAGATATCATCTGGTATTGCAAAAGATATAAATTAAAGCAGTATAAGATCATCAAAATGCCATTTTTGTTTTAAGATTTTTATTTTAAAATTTCTAATAGACATGATATCTGAAGGCAGACCAACTCTGGGGTCAGGTAAACTACACCAAAAGTCCCAATGGAGTTTTCATATTCAATCAGTCTTTCTTTACACTTTTATATTATCTATATTAAATAATTACAAATAGGAATCATGTGAAAAGCATGCATCTCATGTGGTGGCTATGTATAAATTTGCCAAAACATACTGTAGGAACTGTAAACTGGATCATCAAAAAGTACCTGCGTAGTGCATAGTTTAAAAATGACTACAACCATCCTGTGACCTAGGCCATCTAGGAAGGGTTGTGTCTTGCTAACTATTTCAAATAAAAGAAGATCTATATATTTCTTTTATGCACACAGATATCCCATGGGTCAACCATGTGCCAGGGCTCTAAAAAAAATAATCTTTCAAAATACTTCCAAGCCCGCTGTGTTATGATTTCATCTCATGAAATACAACACCTTTTCATTAAAACTCCAAACAGTGAAATCCTACTGGATCTTTTCCAGGCTTAACTAATAATAAGCGGTTATATTGGGGATTCTTAGAATAATAAAAATGGGATCACTATCAGATGGTATAGTCTAGTACCGATGCTACAGTCTTCCTTTGAGTAAGAATAAGCTGGTTCTGCAATTCCATAATTACAGTCTATAATGGAAATGTCCATTTAAACTTAAATGTGATTTAAGCACATTTGCATAGTTAGTGTTTGAGGGAGACAATAGTATGACATCAATAAGAAGTAATAAACATTTAACAAAGGAGGACAAAGATGAGAAATGTCTAAGAAAAGATGTAGCTACATAGTTTACTTGGGATTTTATGGCTGAACTTTCCAAATTAGTTTTTTTGATCCTCCTATACTTTTCCATCATAAGGGAAGTCATAGTTCATTAATGAACTCTTAATTCACCAAGAAAATTACAAAGGCACTACACAGAGGTATCCAAGACACCTACGTTTTCTAAACTGCTATAATTATTGGCTAGGGGTTGGAACGTCAATGAGGGCTTTTGGCAATAAATGTGGTACATTATGCCAACTAGAAATGTTACTTGGCAAACACATTTTACAAATCTAGCAAGTAATTTCTGGTTATTTTATGTCCTCACCCTATCCTGCCTTTTTAATCAATACAGATCTTGCTTTGAATGAATGTACTGGATAAAGGAGATTTTCCATGTACAGCATGTTTGCTTTATATGGGTTTTTTATCTCTACAGAGCCAGGTGGAAAAATGCAAATACCACTGGAATTCAATTTCATTTTTGAAAACGTAGGGGAGGAATTAATAATATCATCATATCGCTATTCCAAATCAATAAGTAGGGTGGTGGTGATGATCTCATTCACCAGTTTTTATAATTGCCTGCAGTAAAGCCAAATGTTTTTAGTGGCTAAGATTTAAAATACTTTTGAAAATTTGTTTTGTTGTTTTTTTACAGTCCCAGGTGTGATTAAAATGTGTATTTTTTAAAGGGTTTGCACATTACTCTGCTTCTGGCAACATGCAAACAACTGTCCAGATTACTTGAGGTACAATGCAATATTTCAGGTACAGGTACAGTTTTTTCAGCAAAATTAAATAAATAATAATGGGCTAATTAAATGTGTCCATAAACAGCATATTATTCCAAACATGGCATCTAGACAGCTCCTTTGAAAGATAGAGGGCTGGGGTTGTCTAATCTCATTAGTTAATATAGAAGGCAAGTAGAGTATAATAATGAAGTTGGCTTTTGGTCTTAATTTTTTCCAGCGCAAAAGATCCCATTTCCAGAAAGCATGGAAAAATGCTTGTATAGGTATAGGATCCGTTATCCTGAAACCGTTATAGAGAAAGCTCTGAATCACGGAAAGGTCGTTTCCCAAACACTCCATTTAATCCAAATAATCCAAATGTTTAAAAATGATTTCCTTTTTCTCTGATATAATAAAACCTTGTGCTTTATACAAACTATGATATAATTAATCTCTATTGGAAGCAAAACAAGCCTATTGGGTTTACTTACTGTTTAAATTATTTTCTAGTACACGTAAAGGGATTTTGTTGTGACTATTATAATGTATTTTTTTATTTCTAAATTACACTGTTTAAACTGCAAATAATTCACTCTACAATATAAAATTTCATTCCTGAACCAGTAAGTGTTTTTTTTTAGTTGTAATATTGGTGTGTAGGCAGCCATCTCAGGTCATTTTGACTGGTCATTTACTGCTTTCTGGCAGGCTGTTGTTTCTCCTACTCAATGTAACTGAATGTGTCACACGGGACCTAGATTTTCCCATCGAGTGTTGTTCATACATCTAACATAGAGCTGATATCTAGTTACCTTCCCCTTGTTCTGTTGTTGGGCTGCTGTGGGGGGAGGGAGGTGATATCACTCCAACTTGCAGTACAGCAGAAAAGAGTGACTGAAGTTTAACAGAGCACAAATCACATGACTGGGGGCAGATGGGAAACTGACAATATGTCTAGTCCAATGTCAGGTTTCAAAATTAAATATAAAAAAAATCTGTTCGCTGTTTTGAAAAATGGATTCCAATACAGAATTCTACTGGAGCAGCACTATTAACTTATGGGTTTTCAAAAAAAAAATTTCCCATGAAAGTTTCCCTTTAAGGTAAGAAAATACAAATTACGGAAACATCCATTATCCGGAAAACCCCAGATCCCAAGCATTCTGGGTAACAGGTCCAATACCTGTACAGATATGCAATAATATTCACCACTGCCAAAATGTTGCCATGAAACTGTACCATGTGAAAAGGTTTACTCAGCCATAATTAGAATTGTTCAAACAACTGATACATCAACCCTGCTATGATTTGTATAGCTGGTCAGCTTCTCTGAAATGGCCCTTAAAGCTTAACGCCTCACTGCTCTGTAAGTCAATATCTGGCAAACAGTTAGGAAATAGATTAGCCTGAAAATTTCAAAATCAGACCAACACCCAAAGAGGTTGCCTGGGTAGGCCATACATCCTCTGCTGAGTAACTTACTTATTCAGCTGCTGCAGAGCTTTGGATGCTACCTTTCCTTTAGAGGCTATTTGTAGCCATTTTGTTTTCTTTAAGGTCTGTAAAATGTTGGCCAGAGCTTTGTTTCTTGTAAAAACCCCTGATTCGCATTTTGCACAGAAATGCCTCTAACACATACTGTAGCAAATATCAAGGGAAAAATGCTCCAGTCTGTATACAGCAGTGACCCCCCCATGGCCCGTGATGAACAGCACCAGGTCTGAGTATGGAATAACTATTGTACCTAGGTTGCCAGTCAATGTCAAAGAAGACTTTATAATTACAATTTATTTTTATACTTTATTGAGCCATTTGTTTATATATTGTAAGAAGAACAGGGAAACATGGTAGCCTTCCCTTTCCAACTCCAACTCCAACTTTTTGTAATTTTACACATTTTTTTCATCTAGTCTTCAATATCAATTAAAAACAAAATAGAGCTGGTTACCCAGTGCTGAAATCTTCTTCAATGCTGGTGAAACGCAACTTAGCATTTTAGTGATTTAGAGTAGTGGTAGCGATTGTGCGCCTGGCAGAAACTAGCATATCTTATTGTGCCTAGAAGCTAATGTGAAATAGAGGCCTCTGGTGCTTAAATACATTAAATTTCCATTATATTACATTTTTGGCTAACTGTATTGAAAGCATTTTATATTTTGCAAAGACATCTATATAAAAAATCAAAGTTTAATTTTTACACTGAACAGTTCCTTTAAAATGCATTAAATATGCATCACTCAGTAGTATATTCCATGAAAATGGAAAATCCAGGAAATAAACTTGGTTTTCGTTCCCACGATTCCTGTTATATTGCATACAAACGAAAAAAATGCTGCTCACTATACCAAACACTAGAGAAGCATCAGACATATAAATTCCCTAGTTTTATTCATTAGGAAGCATCAAAACAACATATTAAACTTTTTTTTAAAGTGTATTTAAAAGAGATCAAATAGCATGTGTAAAAAAATATTCTTATAGAATTTGCTTTTTAATATAGACCAGTTGCCCACTATTCACTAATGTGTGCAAAAAGCACTTTTATGATACATATCTCCATTTATTCCCACAATATTGTGGAAACAATTATGCAATTGACTGCAGTGATGCTGCCATTGTTAAAATAAATGCATTATGGGTATAAAAATAGCGACTTGCAACCAAAAATGCACAGTTTTGGTTATAAAGGACTTCTATATGTTAGAAAGATGCTAACAGACATAGGAGCAAATTCACTAAAATGTGGAAATTTGCTAGCGACGCCTTCACCCATAATTTGTTGCACTACACCAGACAAATTTTTGCCAGTCCACCGCTAATTTTTTTTTCAAACTCCTATCTATTGTATTGAACTTCACCAGGTCTGACCTGGCGAAGTAAAGTCTAGCGCAAGAGGTAACGTTCAGTAAAATGGGCATAATAGTAAATTAGCGTAGTTACGTCCCTTCGTCAGTGCGCAACTTCACCTGGCGTAAGGGTGCGAAGTTGCGCTAGTCTATCTACTTCGCTGGCGGATTTTCGCCAGGCACACCGTTAGTAAATCAGCGAAGTTATGAAATTACGTCACACTGGCGAATTAGCGCTAGCTTTAGTGAATTCCCTGTTGTGGTGCTTACAAATATTGTAAGCGCTAGAGCTGAAATATTTCAATATATACAGTAAATATATATTTACTGACAGTTTTATACTCAGACTCCATCAACATCAAGGCAGGACTCCATCAAGGCACGATGGACTGAACAACAATTTATGCACTTGAATGAAAGTGGTTTTACATGGAACTCACTGAGAAATGGACACAAACATAAACTATTTAGATATGTACATAAGCAAATCAAACCTGATACCACAAAATTGTGCGATGGTAGGATTGTGTAAATCTTACATTGTGTTGAAATTATCATTACATATTTTTCATTAAACTGGATGATTTCCTTTATATGCACATTTTGAAGAAGCCTAATTATATTTAGACTTGAAATAAGTTAAAACATTAGACATGGCCAGTAAATGGTTGTAAATAAATAAGTATGTTTTTGTGGATTATGGATGTTACAAATATATTAGATGTGGGATTTTGAAAAAAAAAACAAAAACACGAGAGGATGGACACTTGTATAAAATGAAAGATAGATGATCTATTTGGAAGGCTGGCAAAGTTCTTACAGCTGGTGTGGTGTACAAGTAATAACACATACAAGGGTTTTTGTTCAGCGTTTGAAGGTGTTGGACTGCTTGATATGTCTAATTGTGAGGCCAAACATCACTAAAATTATGCAAAGAAGTCTGTGAAACTTTTGGGCAGCCCAGGACAACAATAAAAATTCCATTGGAGCAGTATACAAACCATGGACAGCCCTAATACAAAGGAGGCAGTTTAATTATTTTAATAATACACATGGAACCTACTCTTATATTAACAGATTACAGATGTAGTAAAATGTTGCAGTACAGAATTAATACTTTTTTTTTTTAAATGTAATCCCTTTCTAATTTGATCATATGGCTAAATCTTTACTACAGTAATCTTAATAGTAGTACTTTACAAACTGTGTGCCATCTAGTGGATGTACTCTGCACCAATAATGGGTAGTAGTTAGTGTTAAGGTAACGTTTTTCGTACCGTGTTAGCCCGTTGAGAAAGTCATAAGGAAGAACTTTTGATATGAAGCATAACAAAAGTGGTGTGAAGGTGATACCTTTATTGGCTAACTCAGATGATAATCACAGCAAGCTTTCAGAACATTACATTTCCTTCTTCAGAGCTCTACACCCAATCACAGGAGCTGGCTAAGGTTTTAGTGTAGGGGCAGACGAGCAGATTCGGGGAGATTTAGTCGCCAGATGACTAATCGCCTCTTCCACCAATCTCCCCAAACTGCCATCTTCCTGCCTTCCTTGTGATTCAACGAGGAATCGCCTGCGCTAATTCACTTTAAGTGCTTCGATTTATGAAGACACCCGAAGTTTCCTCGTGATGCAGATGCCTTTAGGGTTCCAAAACTCACACCTGCAGTGAGTTCTCATTCTTTTGCCCAGACACGTATATATATATGTCAGTGTCACCCTTTGACTACACTGAGCCACCATTACATCACTTGAAGGACATATCAAGTGTCAAGCAGCAAGTTCCCAAGGCTATATACAGGCCCGGACTGTCAATATGTGGGTTAGGGCACAATAACAGGCACACAGAGTGCTTTGCAGTTGAACTGAAATTTCCTTCACAATATAAATAAATTCTCATATCAGCCACACTCCCCTACGTAGTGCAGAAAGGGTCAACTTTATTTGCTTCTGC
>CM044432.1:42723423-42754423 GCA_024363595.1 Xenopus borealis
ACCTTCCTACTTTCTCGTCATTAAAGTGAGCAGTTGTGCTGTGCATAAATCACAAACTCTACTCTAAGGCATATTGTTGAAGAAGTCCAGTGCACTTAAAAGCGGTATCATTATTTCAGATGTTCCAGAGCTACGTTTTACTATCTCAGGAACTGATGTTCAGCCATAATTATAGAAATGCATGGGCCATCCCCTGCTCCCTTCTGCTCCCCAACTGCCACAGAAGTAACGTATATGGACAAGTGTGGGGCCATAGAGGGTGTGTGGGGGGTCTATAGAGGCAGTAGGGGCCATAGAGGTGGTGTGGGCAGCCTATGGGGTAGGAGTCCGACCCAGTCTGACCCTGTGCAGGGGTGTTCAAGATGCAAAAAAACTATTAAACTGCCATGCTTTCCATAATTTGAACACTGCCCCAGAATGGAGTGCAAAGGCCCAAAACGTACTGATAAAAACAGAGCTGCCAGAATTCTGCAGTGCTGTATTCATAAAGGGTAGACTGGGAAAGTCCCTGTAAATCTGTATCCAGACCCCTACCCACCCTTTAACTTGCATGCCATTTAGACAAGATAGGTACCAAAGGGGAGTGCAGAACAGATGGCAGATGTTAAATACAGGGCTTCGTTAAACCTGCAGTGCTTCACACTGCTGTCAAGTAGTTCCCTGCAGCAGGCAGAGCTCTCAACCTATAGTGTAGGCAACCCTTGGGAAGAGCTGTGGCAAAAACATTTTTGTGTGCAATGATTTCACTGCTTGCGTCCAGAAGTGACATCACTGCGCATGCACAGAAGCTCCCATGATGTCACTAAATACTTGTGTGCATGTGCACACTGAAGTAGCCTTCAAAAAGTCAGGAGAATGCCTTAAGGTGATGACTGGGGGAGGGAAATATAATGGGAGAGTTGACAGCATTTATTAATGCTACCTATAGCATTAATATCCCTCTTATTACAGGAAAAAATTCCAGTGAACAGTCCTAGGATTGTGCAGGGATTACCTCTAATTAATTCTTGACTTATTACTATTGATGCTACTTTGTAATGGAAAGCTTATTTTCAGAACTACACTCGCCTAGTACTTCAGTGAATATAATATCAAGTACTGATTCCCAAAAATCGAAAAGTTGCTTAGTGAGCTATCTTCACAATCCTTTGGCTGTGAGATATAAGAGTTTCCAGTTTTTTATGGGTATCTACTTATAAAGATAATATTGCTTATAGAAGAGCAGAAGATATTTGCTATGAAAATTGAAATGCAAAAAAAAAGTTGTTGTTTTTTTATTATGTAAAAGAGCACAGTCAGCAGTTTCCTTTTGTGCAGCCATCTGGTGTCTCTGCGTACCTTTTTAACCCACCCCCTTCCTTGACCTGTGGGCTAAGGGGTAGAAATGCACAATTGGGGACATGCCTTGACCTCACAGGAATACTGAAAGAGGCATCTGTCTCAGAGCAGCACTTTCTGTATTACAGGGAGATAAGATCCCTATTTATTGCTGCATCCTTGCTGAGAGCAAAAAGTATTCAAAAGTAGGGTTTATGTTCACTTTATTTTTATATGAAATGGAAGGTTCATTTTAGAAATAAATGCTTGTGCAGGGGTCTCCAGGGGTTCAAGGACCAGTGTCCAGGCAAAAATTTTTTAAGGATCATGGGGGTGCGGGACTGAGGGGGGTCGGCAGTGAGTCGGCTGTGGTTTGGAGGGGGGTCAGGGCCCAATTTGGGCCTGCCGGCATCCAATTTGGCATCCAATGCCGGCATCCAAACTGCGTACCAAATCAGCATGCCTAGTTAATTACGAGCTAGGCTTGCCCGGTTCTGGTCCCCAGCATTTGGGGACCCCTGTGCTTATACCATGCAGATATTTTTATTCTGAGAGTTTGCATCTGGTATTGTAAGAGGCAGATTTATCTAGGGTGCCACCTTTCTGTTGCTCCGAGACCGAGCAGGAGGCGGGGCTGTGACATAAATGGGTGGGTCCGTGACATCAGTGGGACTAGCTATGCCATCAGGGGGCAGGGCAATGATGCGGCAATCGGCGATTGGCCGACCGCCACGTCAACCAAGGGAATCCAGCCCGGTTTTCCTTATTTTGAAAACCGGGCAGGAAGTTTTGACCCAGGCAGCCCTTCAAATTATCGGGCTGTCCGGGTCAAAACCAGACAGGTGGCAACCCTATATTTATCAAGGGTCAAAGTGAAAATTTTAATTTTTGAATTCCAATTTTCTAAGTTTTTTTTACGGCCGAAACTGTCAGATTCGACTAGGAAATTGTTAAAATTCTATTCGAGTTTTTTTAAATTCTAATTCAATTTCTGAGATTTATCAGGCACTGGACCTTTAAAGGGGTGGTTCACCTTTAAGGTAACTTTTATTATGTTATAGAACAGCAAATTCTAAGCAAATTTTCAATTGGTTTTCATTATTTATTTCTTGTAGCTTTATAGTTATTTGCTTTTTTCTTCTGACTCTTTCCAGCTTTCAAATGGGCCTCTCTGACTCCCTTCTAAAAAACAAGTGCTCTGTAAGGCTGCAAACCTATTGTTATTGTTACTTTTTATTACTTATCCTTCTATTCAGGCTCTCCTTTTCATATTCCAGTCTCTTATCGAAATCAATGCATGGTTGCTAGGGTAATTTGGACCCTAGTTACCAGATTGGTTAAGACACAAATTGAAGAGCTGCTGAATAAAAAGCTAAATAACTCTTCAATATTAAAAAATTCAAACCAATTGCAAATTGTTTCAGAATATCCGTCTCTACATCATACTAAAAGTTATCTCAAAGGTGAACAACCCCTCTGAGAACTCAAATTCGACTATTCACCAACTAAAACCTGACAAATTGCTGTTCTAGCCTATGGAAGACGTCCTGGAATCAATTTGTAGTTGTTTGCAGCCTTCCTGACATTCAAGTTTTTAAAACTCGAATAAAGTTTGAAAAACTCCATTCAAATTCAATTCGAGTTTTCAGGTCCATAGTATTCACCCGAAAAAAAAAAAAATTTTAAATAAAATTTTGATTGATTGAATTTCAAGTTCATGGGAGTTCAGTCAAAATTCAACCCTTGATAAATCTACCTCTATGGGGCAGATTTACTAAGGGTCGAATTTCGAATGGTAAAAAAAATGTGAAATTCGACCATCAAATGTTTTGGGGGGGTTGATTGAATTAAAATCATTTGAATCAAACATTCACATCGTTCTAAGCAAAGGATTCGAACTATATATTTTTTTTTAATTCTGATTTCTCAGGACTTTTTAGGACAGGTTGTATGAGGTCCCCCATAGGCTAAAATGCCAATTTGACAGCTTTAAGGTCGAATTAGAAGGATTTTTAAAGGGCCAGTACAGGGTTTTAACAATTCAAATTTCGAAGTAATTTTCGGCTACTTCAACTACTGACTAGCCCAAAATTCTATTTGCATTGAAAAAATTAGAAAATTCGACTATTTGCCACCTTAAAGCTGCCGAATTGCCATTGTAGCCTATGGGGGACCTCCTGAAAATGTTACTAAATTCACATGAAGGATTCGAAGTTTGATAGAATTTTCAAAAACATTCAAATTCGAATTTTCGAATGTTTTTGAAGACCACTTCGACCAGTGAATTTTTAAAATTCGATCGAATCGAATGATTCGAATAAAAGCCTATTCGAATATTCGACCAGACAGTCGAAGTACTTCACCCTTTAAATTTTTATTCGACCACCGAGTTCGCCAGATCAAAGCTACCAAATTAGGTTTCCTTAATTTAGTTTGAATATAAAAAATTAGATCGAAGGAGCGTACTGGACTATAATTATGCACTTCACATGGACCAAATACAGAGTATATATATATATATATAGAGAGAGAGAGAGAGAGAGAGATAGTTATGTGTCTGTCCTGTTTAGCTCAAGAAATAACAAAAACCGATTGTTGTTTTTTTTTAATTGGGATTAAAGCAACATGCAAAAAGAAGTGTGTTCAAGGCAAGCCCTATTCATTGCTCTCATGTTGAACAAGGGGGTATATTGTCTGTTCTACAGCTTCCAGTCTGATTGGCTTCAAACCACAGGTGCTAGCTCTAAGGGCTAGTTCTGACTGAATCATCAGCCCAGATGAAACCTCGTTTACCTCTTTCACATTGGAGCAGTTCTAGAGGGGGAGCATCACTAGTGCAATCAGAAATTTGGCTCTTAAAATTCCCATAGGGCCACCCCAGTTAGTGCTTGCATTGCCTCAGTTTTTCACAATCTTTTTGTAACTGTACTTCTTGCTAATAAATATTCAGATGGCCACTGTAGTATCTCTGCTGTATGCATTACACAGGTTCACAAACTTTATGTATATCATTGCTGGTGCTGAGTACTGAGCTCAGCACCAGCAATGTAGTAGAAGCATTGATTATTCAGAATAAAAAATGCAGGCAAAAAAATGGCTAATGAAAGAAGAAAGCAGTATCTCTATGTCACTTGCTATTCTCTGCATTGAGCTTCTAACTATTAAAAGAATGTAGCAGAAGCCAACTAATAAACCTGCGAAGAAGCATGGAAGGCACTGAAGGAAATGGCCTTCTCTACAACATTGTTTCAAGAGTCAGAACTGGCAGAGCAGCAAGGGACATATAAATACTGCTTTCAGCTTTAATTGCCTTGTCAGATACTGTACTCTAAAAAAAAATCATCAAAATTGTTAATTGTTTAAAATTACACTTATTAGGCAAAACTAAAATATTATTGAGTTTACATTCCATTTAATATCTGAACATATTGACTGAAAATGTTTGTGTCAAATGCTATGATATCTCATGTCACATGTATCTACCATGCAGCACACAGCTGTGTCATTTGGAAAACACAGTCCTAGAGTAGTGATTCCCAAACAGTAACGTGTTGCTCTCCGACCCCTTGGATGTTGCTTGCAGTGGTCTCAAAGCAGGTGTTTACTTTTGGCTTGAAGACAAACAGAGCTTCATGTAGGCTGCCCACATAGGGGCTACCAGTAGCCAAATACAGTCCATAGGTGACACCAGCTTTTTTTTTTTTATTTGAGTGTGGCTGACAGGTAAAAGGGTTGGGGATCCCTGCCCCAGCGCATAGCTTAGCACCAGCACTAATATGCCATTAAAGGACCAGTAACATTAAAAAAATATTTGTTAGTATACCATGACAAAAAGACAGAGACAAATTAAACTTTAAAATCGCACAGCCTTTATTAAGAAATAACTTACCGAAACTCCATTTGTGCTCAGAAAAGGCGATCTGGCGATCCATCGTGCGGCGCTCGATTTCTCCTCCCTGCGCTACTTATAGGAGATAGCCAGGGAGGAGAAATTGAGCGCCGCACGATGGATCAGTACCCTGTCGTCTTTTCTGAAGAGGCGCTCAAGTATAGTTTCGGTAAGTTATATCTTAATAAAGACTTTTCAATTTTAAAGTTTAATTTATTTTGGTGGGTTTTTTTCGTGGTATTCTAACAATTTCTTTAAAAAAAAAAACTTTGATGTTACTGGTCCTTTAAGTTAAAATTATACATTTCTAACTAGTTTCTTCCCTACTCTGTGTAAAATGTAATGTTTGGTTTCTTGCCCAGCATATTTCTTTGTGTTTTAGGGGTCATTTGCAAACTTTACAGAATGCAATATTCAAATGTTAAGCCTTTTCATAAGCTCAAGCTGCAGAGTTTAATGGTGCCCTTTCACTTGTTTACAAACCTATTATCTAGAGCAGACTGCATTACACAGAACATATTCTAGTGCAAATCACAGTGCCTAGAGCTTGAGCCTTCCACTGCCGACATTCAGAAACTAGTTTCACTGGCTTAATGTTAATTTGAAGGAAAACACAAGGGGAAAGTGCATGCCCCCAAACAGGTTCTATGACTTCCCAGTATTACATTATGCCATCCCACATTCAATATTTCACAATGTAGATGTTGGAAATGCTCCTAATGCCCAGTCACACCTTAATTTGTTCTAAACCCAATTATACTTTGAGATGGTAATCAGGGAAAATGGGATTTTATGATATTCATTTAACTTTCTTAAAGTTTTCACCTGCAGAGAAAAAGCCAAGCCATAGCCCTATGTGCCATTAACCTAACACACTCTCTTTCCTCTGTCCCTTGCTCCCACCCTCAATTTGCCCCTCTGACATTATCCTGGTTGACCATTTTGACCAGGGCATCCCCTCCCCAATGAAAGAAATATCATCTATCATTGTAAAACTGTGTATACAGAACTGTATGTATACAATTGTTAGGCCTGTCAAAACTATTCCTTTTCTATACAAGAATATCATAAAGTAGAGACAACTTTCTGTGAACAGCAAATATTGGCAAAAACTTGAACATTAAGAGAAATGCTAATCAGCACAATGTTATCTGGGATTACTGTGTATTTAGGGTTTTCCCCCTTTTCTTGTCAAAAAACACTAGGCTTCTTGTCGTCATTATCTTTCATTGGCATCAAGCGCCACTTTTACTGACTAGGTAGCAATCCTAAGGAAGAGTATTTTAGAATTCTAAATATGATTTTCTATCTTTGGCCTTATATTACATATAGGCTGATTCGCCTATATGTAATATAAGGCACTAAGTTTGCCCAGGGGCAGTAACACATGGCAACCAATAAGATGCTTGCATTTAAACAGGTGACTAGTGAATGCTACCTGCTGATTGGTTTCTATAGGTTACTGCCCTTGGGCAAACTTAGTGCCTTTTATTACATTGTTAACCATGTTAATCATTTGTGCAAACTGTGAGTACAGTGGGCATTTATGAGGTTGGGCTTTTTAATATTATACATCGCCTGCAAACTGCCAAAAACAAATATGCCTACCTTTGTTATCTAGTGTCCAGATGACAAAGATGTATATTGCTAGGTACCATGGCTCATTGTTTTATTGCGTGACTTCTCTGTTTAATAGCCTGCATTCCTTTACCATAGACTATCTCATGCCATGATTTCTAGCAAAGCTGTCTACCAAGTTTTGACCTGTTCTTGAGAAATTGATTTTGCAACCAACGACCTTCAAGTATATCTAACAGTGTTTTTGTCTTCCTCTTGCCAACATTATAGAGTCTAACCTCATTTTCTGCTTGATGACTTGTAGTGACCCCAAAGCTTAGCGTGTCCACAGCTGCTCAAAGTACACTGAGCATGTATGCGTCACTGACGAAATCCAAGATGGAAATTTCCTGCGAAAACATTTGAATGCCTGGATCATTACTGTTATAGAGATGTCGAACCTTTAGGCTGGTGATGTTCAGTATATAAAATGTCATTCCTAGGGTTTAGTACTCCTTTAACTAATAACGGTGATGGAATGTACCTTACTCACTTAGTTCTTTCATTTTAAGGAGTCTATACTATCCCGCTAACATTGCTATAGTTATTATTTATAGTGCAAGTTCATAGCACTTTTACCTACAATTCGTGTGTGTGCAGTGGGGCTTTTGTCTTGGAAATAATGATATTCAGGAAAAGGGGAAAAGTGCTGAATACCAGTGAATGCTGGAAATGAAAAAGAGGGTGTAGTCACAGAAGCCACCCATTACTGCTACAGATATTGCAGAAGGGAATGAACATTGATATATTTGTTTTTGAGAAATTTAGCTTTAAGCAAGTGTCAGACAGCCTTAATCATACAACAGAACAGTGGCTGGTAACAGTAGATAGGCGAGACAGCTGTCTGTGGTTACCAAATGAATAACAGTACGACACACTTCCAAAAAATCAGACAGTGATCCAAAGTCGAGGCTTCCAAAAAAAGATACTGGCATGAGATAAAACTGTAGGCAAAACTGTACGACACCAAAGAAAACGTGTTTAGAGATGTATGTTGGGTAGACACACAAGGTGTAGGTTCTCTTTTCTGGTATTTGTTTTCTTTTAAATACATGTTCCAACAAAATGTCTGCATAACGTGCCACAGTCATTTACTGAAAGCAATTAGAGCTCTGATCAGAAATCAGCGTTGCACTGCCATTGTCACTCATTGTCAGAACACTGTACATCCAAACAGAAACTTTTAACTTTTTAACTGTTGTAAAGAAAGCCATTTGCCTCCAAAACATCAAGTGAATGTATAAGGCAGTGGCATGGCTATTAAAATTGAAAATCTATTGGCACCTCTGCAATCCCAGGACCCTCCGTTATTTATCATTTTAAGATCTTGCCTTTTCGTCAGGGAAAAATTCTGAATTTCCTCATATAAATTATTACTTTTCTCATTACCGCAACCAATGTCCTGGATGGTATGCAGGATAGAACATTAAATTATACAGTGAAGCACAGGCTGGCACTTAATTTCCCCAATGCCTGTGGCAGTGATAGGGCAGAGTTGCAATATAAAGGGTGGCATGTTGGTAGGCATTGCTGCAGGGGGGTCAAAACATTTTGCAACGAGGATCAGATTTTGTGAGGTGAAATTGCATGGAGGCCAAGCCTGACATTCTTTGAACCATTAGGTATGAAGATCCAATTTACAGAAAGATCCCTTATCTGGAAACCCCCAGTTACAGCGCATCCGTTACCCAGGTCCCATGCCTGTATTCTGAATGCACTGTAGCACTTTGCAATCTTTTTGTGAATTAACTGGTTGATTGCTCATACTGTATATGTTGTCAAGTGAATGAACTTGCCACACTATAAAATTATTTCTTGTTGCTCCTCTTTTTTTCCCATTTTTTTCTTTTTTCCCTTTTCATCTTTTTCTGCTTTTTCCTCCTTTTCTGTTTTTTTTTCCCTTCTATTTACATGTTTAAAACGTTATTGTTTTCTCATGTAGGCTTTCTTTTCTTATTCCTTTCATTTCTATATTCTATTTTTCTGACCTTAGATACTCGGTGAGACCCAGTCTGACGGTTCATTCAGAAAGGAGCCCTTCAATGGTTTTGAAAATCCAGTTGTATAATATTTAGGCTTGGGTATTTGCAATACTGTTGCAAATATATTTTCTAATTGATGTGTTAATATTGATAAGCATATTATATAAACATGATCACCTAGGCGGATGAGTTGGTGACCATGCTGATGTGTATTCGCAATTAAAATTAGAAGGGACATGGGTGTACTCACAGCCTCCTATGAGAACTAGCGCCTAATCCAGTGACATCATGACATCACACGCACACTCTAACGAGCGATTACATCACTATGAGCAGCCGGTGCGGCGAGAAAATAGCATTGCTCATCAACCAACTCCTGGCTCGGGATGGGCAGTTGCGTGCCAATTTTTATCCAGGCCTGCCCTTGAATGGGCAAATCCTTGTTTAAGGCTGCGGGAAAGTCTAAAACTGAAAACAGGCCACAATTGGCCTATGGGCCAGAGTTTGGACTTGCCTGCAATACTGTATCTGAGAGCAGTCTTGATTTTGGATAAGGGCACTAACTGCATTTCTTGTTGACATGGTTTCCTCTTACAGGCAAACAAATTCAAATGACATTGGTTCTACTATGTGTTTGTGGCATGGAAATTAACTCTACTCAAGAAGGCACTGGTGTAAGTAAATAAACATACTCTGTAAAGCACTGTGGATACTTCAGCACTATATAAATAAAGGGTAATAATACTAGCAGTTGACTTACTCCATTATGGACGCACTCCGCCCACCTCTCGGCGTGCAGTCAACTAGAATAGACGGGGTTACAGGTGCCTTGTCGGTGTGCACTTGGGGGTGCCAAATGTTAGGCACCACCAAGTGATTGTATTGACTTACCTGAAACCCCGGCCAGTGCTCCTATCATCAGAAAACTGCTCTCGGTTGTACCAGTGAGCACCATCTTCATCTTCATCTTTCTTCTTGTGGTTTCGCATGCGCAGTAGAAGGAAAAGCTGAACTTTAACTAAAAGGTTGGCTATTTCATTCAACTGCTCCTGGGGTTTCAGGTAAGTCGATACAATCACTTGGGGGCACCTAACATTAGGCAACCCCAAGTGCTGCAAGCCTTTCCTTCTCCTTTTACTTCCTTTAAGGAAGGTGAATCACATATTTAAGATATTTAATAAATGTCTTAATTGCATCATTGTGATTGTAATGCCATAACATATTATAATAGTTTTAGGCTACCTTTTATTCGATATATTCGATGATCGAATACAAATTTATTCGATCAGTCGAATAATTTATTCGATCAGTCGAATAAATCATTCGCTCATTCAAATGATTCCTACGATTCAAACGATCGAAGACTTTGATCGTTCGAATCCTATTCGATCAGGACTTAGACTCAGAGGAGTGCTCCCATAGGCTTCTATTGCAATTCGGTAGGTCCAATCTGGCGAAGTACGTAATCGAATAAACTTTAAAATTGAAATCCTTCGCTGATCGAATGATCGAATATTCGTTCATTTGAATCTATTCGAATGTATTCGATCATTCGCAATTCGATGATCGAATATGCCAAAATTTGCATATTCGACCAAACGAATAAATCCCTAAATTAATATTATTTCCTGGTCTCCATTTTTCTGGATTATTTTAATTTAACAGAATTATGGTACAAACGGTACCTAGCACAATAGCAGGGCAGTCCTCCCCATTCATTAGAAAGACATTAGCACCTACTCTCCTTGCTCCATTAGCAACTCAGTGAAACCCTTTCAGTGGCCTGTTATTAGGAAATGTGTTATTTTTAACCCTTTTCAGAGACGAGCAATTAGCAAAACACGATGCTAATGAATTGATACTGACAGCTCCCTGGGAAACCTATTCACTTGGGGTCTGGGAACAAATGCTCTGGGCAAACCCAATCTGTTTGCAGTCAGTTTGGGGGAAAGTCATTTTGATTTTTTTTTTTACACTTCCCCTAAAGCCATAATTACAATAGCCATTAAGCACATTTCAACTGCCTCTCTTACAAATATACTCATTAGAATTAATGGAAAATAGAGTGCAAGAGGAATGTTTATCCCCAGATGAAGCTCATATAAGGCAGATAACTGGTTCTCCTTAAAACAAACAAGTGCACAGTTCTTTAAAAAAGTGAAAATAAAAGGCAAATGTAGTTTATAGGACAGCAACAATGGTGTAAGCACTCAGCAGAAAGTTTTGACTGTTTAAAGGGGGATTTTATTAAGTGTCAGACTCACTTGTAGAAGCAAGCCCCAAACATTAGAATACAGCCCCTCACTCTTATTAGCCCGTAGACAATGCCTTTCTTAGCCCTTTGTGGGTCTTTGTTGGGGGATTTTTGCATGCAGCACTGTAACATTCCCAAAGGAGAATCAGAGCAAGAGAGTAGCCGGCCAATGATTTTCTGATGATTGTCGGCCGGCCCCGCCCACTGGCCGTATTTGCATAAAACAATGAAGAAAGCTGCTGTTAGCGGAGCGTGTGATCATCAGTGTGTGGCTCAGGCGAGAGCTGCCGTCTCATTGTAGTTGCCTTGTTGTCTATAAGCGGCTCCTCATCATGTGGCACAGGTCGTGTTGCTTTGTGGTTGTGGTGTTGCTGTTGGCATGTGAGTGCATGGACTCGGTGGGAGCCTTGTTTCCCTTCGGGCAGCCGGAGTTCTCTTACAAGAGGAGCAACTGCAAGCCGATCCCCGCCACCCTGGTGCTGTGCCATGACATTGAGTATCCCAACATGCGGCTGCCCAATCTGCTGGGCCACGAGAGCATGAAAGAGGTTCTGCAGCAGGCCTCCTCGTGGATCCCCTTGGTGCAGAAGCAGTGCCACCAGGACACCAAGAAGTTCCTGTGCTCGCTCTTTGCCCCGGTGTGCATCGATGACCTGGACGAGACCATTAAACCGTGCCGCTCTCTGTGCGAACAGGTGAAGGACAGCTGCGCCCCCGTCATGTCTGCCTTTGGTTTCCCCTGGCCCGATATGCTGGAGTGCAGCCGCTTCCCGCAGGACAATGACCTGTGTATCCCCCCGGCCAGCAGCGAGCACCTTGTACCTGTCACCAGAGAGGGTAAGTAGCCGCTGCCGTCTTTATCTGCTGCTGACTACAACTTGTGTCTGTCCTCTCTCCTCTTGTATCACTACTAAAGTGTGCAGCCTGAAGGGCTTGTGTCCAGCCACTATCTCTTGCCCATTGCCCACTGACAAGCGGCGTCGGAAACCTTGTTTTGCCCATGTTGTTGCGCTAAATTGTATGATCTGTGTTTTGCATCATTTGCACATTCAGTTACAGGCGTTCTACTCACAATTGGCTCTGTGGGAAGAGGCACCTTAGTACATTACTAGCACATCACTAGTACGGTAACAGCACATTACTAGCATATTACTAGTACATTACTAGCACAACACTCGTACATTACTTTAGCACATTACCAGCACATTTCATTAGCACATTACTAGCACATTATATTAGCATATTAGTAGTACATTACTAGTACAGTACTAGCACATTGCTAGCACATTACTAGTACATTGCATTAGTACATTACTAGTATATTACATTAGCTCATTACTGCACATTGCTAGTACTAGCACATGCACATTACTAGCATATTACTAGTACATTACTACTAGCACATTACTAGTACATTACTTTAGCACATTACTAACACATTACTAGTACATTGCATTAGCACATTACTAGTATATTACATTAGCACATTACTAGCACATCACTAGTACATTACATTATCACATTACAATAGCACATTACTAGTACAGTACTAGCACATTACATTAGCACATTACAGGCATATTACTAGTACAGTACTATCACATTACATTAGCACATTACTAGCATATTACAAGTACATTACTACTAGCACATTACTAGTACATTACTTTAGCACATTACTAACACATTACTAGTACATTGCATTAGCACATTACAATAGCACATTACTAGTACAGTACTAGCACATTACAGGCATATTACTAGTAGAGTACTATCACATTACATTAGCACATTACAGGCATATTACTAGTACATTACTATCACATTACTAGTACATTACTTTAGCACATTACTGGTAGTTTAAATGGAAATGAGTACCCATGCTCTTCCCCTGCTTCTGCCTTAGAGCCAATGCTACTTTAATTCTCCTAGATTGGTGCTGTGCACCGTGTGATTGTTCAATCGCCCCTAATGGATATGTTTCCAGTGTAAATAATATGTTTCTAATAAGAAGGGAAGAGACATGAGGCAATAAACCACATTTGTTGCTGGAAAACTACATGTTGCCCTTAGATTAGAAAAAATTCCCCCCCTGTGGTTGTCAAGGAGCTCTGAGTTTAGATTTCTGTTGAAAAAACTGTTAATTATAAGAAACAATTTAGTATCTGCATTTTCTCCTTGTCTCTTTGGCTTACTGCGGGCTACTGGGATGCTAATAGCACTACTAGAAGTTTAGTGGGATAGACATGGTATTGTTAGTTCTAGCGCCACCTGCTGTTTATACACACATTGCACAGTGCTCACTCGTTCTTTCTCTGCTTCACAGCACCAAAAGTTTGTGACGCTTGTAAAAACAGCAACGAGGATGACAATGACATAGTAGAAAATCTCTGCAAAAACGATTTCGGTAAGTATGTGCCAAAGGGTTTTTTTTTATTCTTTTTTTTTTTTTAATAATTCCATAAGCTCTCTCATATTGACATTTACATGCTTAACAAGGATTGTCCATCTCCACTCCCTATAATATATGTATATAACCAGTGCTGGTTTAGAGAGACAGAGGTAATAGATAGACATATTAGACAGAGAGAGGGAGAGAGATTAGATAGAGATATAATATATAGGGAGATAGATAAAGAGAGATAGATTGGATAAAGAGAGAGATTTTATATATATAGATAGATAGATAGATAGATAATAAATAGATATATAGACGATGGATGGATAGATGATACATAGATATAAAGATGATAGATTAGATAGATATCGAGCGTCCATCTATCACTCACTCTTAGTTTCTGCACAAAGTAGCAGTTGTAATCAGGAAGTGGTAAATCATCTTCCTTGTGGCCAACATATCAGTGCCAGTGCTATCCAACTTGCCGCCTTCTGTTGTTTTTGAATGGATGTCATGGGTGGACATCTGTAGGCTGAAAACCCCCATAAAAACCCCTAAATGTCTTACAGACCTATTGAGTGTAATAAATAAGAACATTATAGTGCTACTTGCCGGAAGAAGCTGATATAGAATAGCATGATATATATATATATATATATATATAGCACAAAATTCCTTTCTGTTTGATTCCACCACTGAAATATTTACTAAACACTGAGGCAGACACAACATTTCTAAATGAGTTTACATGGTTACTGAAATAAATATACTGGGGCTAATGCCGTTTCTGCTCCCTGTCAGCAGAAAAATTATATTTTCCATTGAATGTTTACAATATATACATTTGAGCCCATTTGTGTTTGTGTGTGTTAATGTGACATGAGTTATAGACAGTGGGGTTTGGATAAACTGCATACAATAAGCTGACTCTGACTCCCAGTTCAGTCTCCCACTTGAATTAGGAGGTAAAATATAACTGAATATCTGTATTCCTGCAACAGCATTGTATTGGGAATTGGGGAAAGGGGACACTGTCCTAAGGAAAGTCTCCAATTCAGGTTACTGTGGGTGCACACTGGGCTTTTCAATACGGTTGTACAGAAACTACACCACCATCTGCCTCAGTGTTTCTGCTACAGGCACAGACTGATTACATTATTCGGGAGCCAAGAGACAGACAGTTGTGTGTCCCAGGTGTCAAAACAGAGCAGCCCCTGACTGCTAAGCTCTAACACAGTCAAGGGCCCTTAGGGGGGCCCTTCACTCTAATCCTGATCTGTGGACTTAGGAAAATGAAGTGATCCAAGTGCCATCCTGCCGGTTATTTACGTTCTAGCCGTCGGGAAGGCAAGTTGGGGAGATTAGTCACCCCGAAGTAGAGGAGATTTGTCACAGAGTGACTAATCTCCCCGAATTTGTCTCTACCCTTAAGCTCCTTCAGCCTACTAATGTTTAGTGTATTAGATGCTGGCCCTCTTGCTTCTCTCATGGCAGAGCCTTGCTCACAACCATCACTTTGTGCTACAGTTTCTGAAAGCCTAAAGCAGGTCAGTCTAAATGGAGGCCAGTGGTTTAAATGTGGTTTTCCCAGACGACTTTTATGGACCCTAGCCTGACGAAGAATTCCGTAGACCTCTTTATATGACAGTTTACTATATTGTGGCCCACAAAAATACTGAATATTGAAGTATCTGCCACCACATGGAAACACTTGGACAGTAATGGACTAACTTACCTATGTAAACAGTAACTCCAGCTCATCGGAGAATTTCACCACCCCCAGTCTAGTGTGACAGCTGCAGGCATGGGTCAGCAAGGGGACAGACTGGAATCTTTCCAAAGGAGCTGGTGGGCAGCATTGGGTTGATCTGATCTATTGGCCCCTGAGCCAGTGATTAAATAGTATGTGGGGGGCCCTGTTGAGACCTGCCATAGAGGTCTGTCTCCATGGCCCTATACTGTAGACCTTCAGGGGACTGTCCAGCCAGCCTAATGCAGTCAAGAGAGGTCATCCTTTGGGCATTCTTCTAGCACATTTAGGTATCAGTGGGCTGAATAGGACATTGATATAAAGTGTAAACCGTATTCTTATGTAATGTAAGGGATTGTAGTATTGCATCTCTTTAATGAATTCAGAGAAGAATGTGATCATTTTGCTATAGTTTAGTTAGATCTTAATTTTTGGCAAATCATTGTAGGTCACTTGGCCCAGAGATGAGAAAAGTAAAATAAAAAGACTTGCATGTAGTATACTTAACATGCTTTTCAAACGTTGCAAGCAAAGCATTTCTTATAACATCCTAATCCCCTAAATATGCACACATATATATATATATAGATACACACACACATACAGTATATGTAAAGCCCATGGGGCCCCAGTGATAAGTTTTACCATGGATTCAGTTATTATTGACCCAATTCACATGTCCCCAACCATGACAAGTTTGTTAATCCCATGCCCTCTGTAATAAATGTAAATGAGTTTCCTGAGATCCCTGGGGGGGGGGGGGGGGGGGTGTTATACAATTGCAGCATATATGTCCACTGTAGTTTGACCTCTTAAATTGACATTTTAGATGGAAACAATGTCACTGCAGACAGACAGGTCAGTTTTCTCTCCCAGTCTAAACCGCTATAAATGAAGCAGTGTAGGACACAGTGTTCCAAGCAGCCAGGTGAAAAGTAGTAAAAGTAACTTATGTTCTGTTATAGTCTTGGAGACTGTATATATACAACTGGGACTTGTCATATTTATTGTTCCTTTAAAACATGGAGCTGATGCAGAACTCTTGGGAAACAGGACTGTCAGCCACCATTCTGCTTCATGTGAATAAAACTTCATGAGGCGTAACAGTGAGTGACGGTTCACCTTCCCAAGAGATCCAGCGGCAGCTGAGGTATTTCATTTCCATCACTTGCTGCCAATTTTCCATTAACGTTCTGCTGCCATGTTAATACATTTTCCAGTCCTGACTTTACAGAATTGGGAATGTAAGAAATTATAGCATTTGGGAAGCAAAAATAATTGAATGCCAACTCCAAAAGCTCCAGTTGATCATTAAAATCAGCAGGTGAGAATAGAAGAGTGAACCAAAGGAGACATTGAGATGCCCTGACTTCATTATATTAGCAAAGGTTTGGGAAATCGACAAATATTGTCTAATGCACCTGGCTATTTATGAAATGGGCATGGAGCAAAGATATATATATCTCCAACTCCAATAGCACTTTCCATTCAAACTTATCACGGCTGGGTGCTTACCAATAAATATTAAAGTCCAATGATTGAAAGCACTCACAGCTTGCTCCTTTAATTCACAGTGGTAAATTTTATTTTATATTATTATCTTTTATTCCACACTCACATCAACGAGTTTCAATCCTCAAGGGGTCTTCATCAGGATGGTGTACCCAAGTGAAACACACCCATTCAGAATTCATCCACAATGACTAAAGTGCAATATATAGTGCAGCTTATACAGTGCCTCCATAAAGTGCAACATATAGTGCTTATATGAAGTGTCACATATAAAAGTGCCTAGTGCATATTCTAATATACCAATCATTCATATAGTGTTCTATGGTGAATGCAAGTTCAGTTCATTTCATAGTAAAGCAAATTAATTTAAAATCATTAAAATAAAATTATTCATCAATATACTCATATATATATATAACTGTATATGTCTACATTGCACATGACACTTCTATAAGAAGAAATGGAAGCAATGATTGATTTGTCTATATATTTACAGCAATGTGTTTGTAAGTCTGCTTGAGGATGGCACTTCCACAATTGTACCTACATGATGCCAGAATATTGGTGGGGGGGGGGCACAGTTGCCAGTTAATTTACTGATGATAGTCCTTAAATTGAGTGGGTTTTAAAGGTGGGACACTGGACCCCAAACGTACAACAGAGCCCCATATATGGAAAGGCAGATACATCCATGGTCTGTGTCGTACGTTAGTTATATAAACTTTTACACCTATATCTGTGAATGTTACAGCTCAGCCTTTTATAGAAAAACAACATGTTTTTTAGGACTTACTGTCTTTAATCTTATCACCCAGGGCAGAGAGCCTACAGATTGTAAAACCATTAGCCGGGCTTTTCTCATACAGTGCTAATATGTATGACTCTCCAGACATTCCTTACAATTCCAGTAGGGAGGGGGGGGGGGGGGGGGGAAACAAACAGTCGTAAGACAACAAACCCCAAGCACAGGAGCAATCATTAAGGATATAATTAGAAAGCACAAACAGTTTGAGGTTAAACCATTACTGCCTATTAGACCTTATTGGCCTATGTTTTAATCACTCATTTCCTAATGTTGCTGATGAAATAAGATTTGCTACTGCATAATTATCTGGAAAAAAAAATGTATATATATATATCACATATATCTTTTTTTTCTTTAAAAATTTACAGTTTTAAGATAAAGTGTTTGCCTTTAAACACTCCATGTCCTGGTCTTATACACATGAAACTGCTTTGCACTTCCCGCTTAGCACCTTGACAATATTTTTCTATATTTTAAACCAATATTTGCAATATTTCTAGCAATATCTACAAAAATATTTGGACATGGTGCATAATAAAAAAAAACATGGATGAATTGTGTATAGTTGTCCTTGCCAGCCCTGCATACAGAAGGGGTAGGAGGTGGCTGGTCCATAGGTATCCCAAGGGATGCCCCTAGCTTTCATGTCAGTTGGAATATGTCATTTCTGCGGGTGGCATGGGAACCCTTTCTCCGATGTCTGATAGCAGGCTCTCAGCTCTTGTGTCTGTAGCATTGGTAAATGAGACAGAATGGCACATATCTAGTGTCTATAAGAACATCATGACATATAAAGAAAAGCAGGTAAACACCCATCATGCTGTTCTCGACTCCAATTTTAATACAGTGAATAGGCTATAGCAGTGATCCCCAACCAGTGGTTCATGAGCAACATGTTTCTCTCCGACCCCTTGGATGTTGCTCCCTATGGACTAAAAGCAGGTGCTTATTTTTTTAATTAAGTTAATTTTAACTGTCTTGTAGGCAAGTTTTGGTTGCATAAAACTGCCAAATAGAGCATCCGGTAGGCTGCCAGTCCATATAGGTGCTACCAAATGGCCAATCGCAGCCCTTATGCAGCACCCCAGGAACATTTTTCATGCTTGCGTTGCTCCCCAACTCCTTTTACCTATGAATGTTGCTCATGGGTAAAAAACTTTGGGGACCCCTTGGCTAGAGAGAGAGAAATATTTCAAGGTGGAAAGGGAAAGAAGGACTGACACATGTCTTCTCTTTGATGCTCTTTGTACTTAAAAAAGGAGCCACCTGCTGTAATTGTGTCAGGCCCTGACAGATTCATAAGTAACCCAAGCCACCCCAGAATGCCATTTTCTGTATACTATAGGGCCTGTCCCTTCTTCTCTGTCACCAATTTCATCACTTGGCATCTCCCTCTTTTTCTTCCCATTAGCCCTGAAGATAAAAGTGAAGGAGATCGCCTACATCAATGGGGACACCAAAATCGTCCCAGAGACAAAGGGCAAAACCATTTACAAGCTGAATGGAGTAACAGAAAGGGATCTGAAGAAGACTGTATTGTGGCTCAAAGATGGCCTGCAGTGTACCTGTGATGAGATGAATGACATCAACGCTCCCTATTTAGTGATGGGACAAAAGCTCGGTGGGGAACTGGTCATCACCTCTGTCAAGCGATGGCAGAAAGGCCAACGGGAGTTTAAACGGATCACTCGCAGCATCCGCAAGCTTCAATGCTAGTCGTCTCATTCACCGGCTCAGCCAGCACTGGGGCTAGTCTTTTTGCACCTTCTTCCGTTTGTGGGAACTCATCCTTTCTGAATGTAACAAAAAGGGTGGGGCAATTGCTTTTTTTACTATAATTATTGATTTTAAAAAATCCTTGTAAATATAATTAAAATATAAAAAAAGATCAAATATTTTATAAAGCCCTTGAATCAAAAACCTAGATAGGTTTTTTTTTTTACTGGGTGCAAACTCTGAATTTTTATTTCCATTCATAAGTAATAGACTTTTTTTTATAATCCATTTATACATTTACAACCGTTTCTACAAATATGAGCTTACAATAAATCTGTGTGTTTTTTTTAGCTGTTATGACTTTTATTTTGCTTTTGCATGGACTGCAAGAAAAATGGGAGGGGATATTTTTATGCTGAAATTAGGACTTTTTCCGCTCTACAGTGCTGATTATTTTGATAGAAATGATAGAATTGAACACATATTGGCAAATTTATAACAAGGTTGATTTAAACACCCCCTGCTGCAGTGCCGATGCAGAGCATAGCATGTTGGGTAGAAACGTTGCACCCATAGGCTTTCCTGCATGTGTCTGTGGAAATGCAAGCTGCTACACACCAATCACTCTGGCACAAATCTATAAATATTGCATTTTGGGCAAAAATCTGTGGTTTTGTGCCTTTTTTTTATTGCACTTTGCACCCGGCAGCCTCTCAGTAAATTAGTCCTATGTTGTTACTGTAAATGACCAGCGTTTCATTGGAAGGCGACAAATACTATTTCCAAGAAATGTTGATATTTTTTATAAAGCCGTCAGTTTGTTTTATGAAATCTGCTGTTAAAAATAGTAAATGATTCTCTAAAATATTTGGTTTCTGCAATTTTTCTATGGAAATTAAAGCAAAAAAAAAAAAACAGACAACAATATAGTCCCAGTGAAAACATGAACTCTAGTGAAAATATAAAGCACATCAACCATTTTATTATATTATGGCTATTCTGTCAACACACTATTTATAAAAGGTAGAAAGATTTATATAGTACAGGGGAAATGTAAAAAAACAGCAAAACTTTGTGAATAAAAATGCGCCTGTCGCTTTGTAGTATTCTTCGTTACACTTTTATTTCATTGCGAATCTTTAATGCACATAATTGCAAACCTTTAACACCTGCTCTTGCTTTGCAAGCATTTGCAAAAGAAATTTGGTCACAAACTTTGCATAGAAGTCGTTGAGGTCTTTAATCATTCAAAAATGGTGCAAATATGATCACTAATGTTTGCAAATGCTTTTTGCTCTAACAACACGTATTACACCCCCCCCCCCATATATATATCAGAAGGGATTTCTTGTTAAAATGTTGCTGTACAACTGACAGAAAAGTCATTGAAGGGGAGGGGTACTCTCCAATATAAATTCATTTACAACATTTCAGTGATTTAAAATGTAAATGTTACCATACATATTCTCTGCACTGCTAGTGCTCACTCAAAACCAACAGATCCATTGGTCTGCCTAAAGTGCATGGCATTGTGGAAATCTGAATCTTGGCTGGACAAGAGATAGCTTCTTCTGCTTTGTTTCAATTGCAATTACATTTACAAATAACTTTAAAATATGTTTAAACAGCTAGAATGATGCTTGCTTGTAGGAATGGGGTGTATTATTCTTGACATTTTGATTTGTTATTGCATGTTTGATAGGCTGACCAGATCATGCCTCCAAACGTGTGCATCATTCAGATGCAAAATTAGGGAGTATGGGCACAAGCCATAATTGAAGCCCTGTATTTAATGCCTCATGTATAAGGAGAAATTAAATATAAAGATGTTAAGAGCTGAATTGTCAGATTTACAGGTAGAAACAATAGAATGCTACCTCTAGCTGACAAATCAGCAGTGACCCTGGGTGATGAAGGCACCCAATAAAAATGTTCACCATGGCTGATATCCAAGTCTTTTGCCAATATTGGTAGTCTGGTCTTCCACCATACATGCACAGAATATTGTATGTTTTGTATAATATCTGTGCGTGTATGGCAGTAGCACTACTGCCTCCAACAATCAGGTTATTCAAACTGCAGCCAACTTGGAAATCATTATGGCTAGTAAATCCTGAACAAAACTTCTAAATTCTACCTTCTTTCTGACTGGAAGAATGATGGGGCTTACTATGCATGTAGCCGGTCTGCCCTTCAATTTCACGGATAAGGTACATTATATTCCACCCAGCTAACCCCCATAAAACCACAACCCTGGGATACCACATCTGTGCACACTCCTTTTATCACTTCTACCACCCGGCATTCCTTAGCAACAGAAATATGAACAGCGTCATTAGTAGCCCATTTGCTATGATCACCGTGAAGACACCACAGACAGCATAAGCCTTGTAAAATGCACCCATCCTCCCCAAACAAAATAGCATTACAAACTGCAGTATAAGGTTTACTAGGATATATTACAGCAATGAGTGTGTAAGCTGTTTTCTGAGGCAGAAATCATCAGTTGTGAACAAAAATAACATAATGGCAAGGAGAACCAGATTGTCTGTAAGGAGAAAGTTTGCAAGCTTTTCATTATTGCCATTTGAAACAGGAATATAATAATTTGTCTCCAACTTGTATGTAAGGATGCATTGAGCTTTCTAATAAAGTTGTAAAATACATGCCACTTCACACTATTGTAAATACTTAAAGATATGTAATATTTTGTATATATTTATATTCATTATCATACACATCAGTATTTTTAATTAATTTGAACATAAGGTATACACTACTTAGTGTTATGATTTTAAAGCCCCAGTTCAATAAACTGCCGTTTCAAAAATGGTTGTCTGGAATTTCCATAGACAGGTGGATCCATTATCTGGAATGCTGGGGACCTGCCAATTCTTTCTGTAATTTGGATTAAGTCTACTGGAAAATTTCTAAACATTAAATAAACCCAATAAGATTGTTTTGACAACAATATTGATTCCTGCAGGTTAGTTACCATCAAGTTCAGGGGATTTTTTTTATAATTACAGAGAAAACGGAAATCATTTTAAAAATTATTCTCTTTAAATGGACTTTATGGAAAACAGGTTTCTTGGTAAGGAATCCAGTACCAGTACAGACACATGTAGAATAACCTCTACCTAAAAACAATGATAAACATTCATTAATTTAACATGATTCTGTAACCAAGCCTTACTTCTACATCTGTGAGGGTCATGTCATGTTTTACTCTAAAGAGCAACTACAAAGCATAAAACAAAGGCAATACATGTTTGTGGGATACCATATCTTACAGCAGGGGTCCCCAACCTTTTTTGCTCATGAGCCACATTTAAATTTAAAAAAGAGTTGGAGAGCAACACTAGCATGAAAAAGTCCATGGGGATGTCACATAAGAGCTCTGATTGGCTTTTTGGTAGCCTCTATATGGACTGGCAGCCTACAGGAGAAAATGTTTGTAGGACATCTGTTTTTTATGCAACCAAAACTTGCCTCCAAGCCTGGAATTCAAAAATAAGCACCTGCTTTGAGGCCACTGGGAGCAACATCCAAGGGGTTGGAGAGCAACATGTTGCTCGCGAGCTACTGGTTGGGGATCACTGTCTTACAGTATGTACAGTACATATGTTGCAGCTATATTTATTTTATTTAAACACGCATTACAGTATACAAGAGATAAAGTTGTAGGCAAAATATTCTTCTATCTTTGTATAGCTGATTTTATAAGTGGGAGAAGCTTTCGGGCATGCATTTGCCTCATTAGATTTTTTATAACCTTAATACATTAAAAATACACATTGTTTTTGAAATAGAGTTTTAATTCCCATTAATGTTATATATTCTAATGCTGGTTACACACAGACTGATTTTTAAATACAATTCAGAAATATTATAACTTAATTGTGTGATAACTGGTCGGAATCTTATGTGAGTGATTTAGTTAATCCAACTATTAAGAAATAGTTCCCAAACTGTTGGACTGTCCTCAAGGGTTCCCAGACTATTGGCCATTTAAAGGAAAACTATACCCCCCGAACAGTAGATCTCTGTAAAAAAATATTGCATAAACAACTCATGTAAAACCCTGATTCATGTAAATAAACCATGTTCATAATAATACACTTTTTTAGTAGCATGTGCCATTGGGTAATCAGAAATAGAAAATTGCCATTTTAAAAAATAAGGACAGTCTCCTGGGATTGTAGGATTCAACGGTGCACACAAACATATCAAACAAACTATAAAGTTAGGTCACATGAGCCAATTAACAGACAGAGTTGTGTCTTTTGCTTCCACACTTCTTCCTGTTACAGATAGGGGCAAATTTACTATTATTCCCCAAAAATAGTTCGACCAAATTCGATATTCGATTAGCATTCGATCGTTCGATTAGCTATCTGTTGCTCAAGTATTAATTTTCGGGGTATAGTTTTCCTTTACGGTAAATGCATTTTTGCTCTCTTAGGTATACCTGAACAATCAGCATGAAGATGAATTAGGTATAGATTTGGTATGAATTATTTTCCTACCTATTATTTAATTTATAAGCCACCAATGTATTCCACAGTGCTGTACAGATATTTTCATCAGCAATACATATTACATGTAAAGCTCTTAGATCTTACAGTATTATAGATTCTTGGAAATATGGCTGAATAATGTAGATGATAAAGTGGGGCTTGTTAATGCATCAGAACTGTCAAATAACCAAATCTGCTGAATGGACAGGGTCTCCAGAATAGGATAGTTCAAGTCAAACAAGCCACTGCACTGCTTTATGATTATGTTCTATGACCTCTCCAAGGAGCAGTAGATATAGTCAAACTGAAAATATTCTCACAAAACGTCACATACATGTCTGTCAGTAAACCTTGCTGTTTAGCATTTTGTTTTCTCCTTAATTACGTTTTAAGGAGTCATTAACTGGAGCTGCTTGGGCTTACATCACCCTGTTTCCAACTGACTGGTCAGATCAGTCCAACTTTCTCAGAATTTTACTTTTACACTTGCTGTATCAATTGAGGCAACCTGTGTGGTCAGTTTCTATTTGGTGCTCAAGATGCAGAGACATTTAGCAATATAGCCAAGGCTACAAGAAACTGACAAATTAGCTAGCTCCACAAAAACCCAGAAATTCAAAATTACATTTTCTTCCTTATATGCACACCTGGCATGCATGACATCTCAGAACTATGTATTACTGGCAAGGTTATTTTGATATCCAAGTCTCATTCATACAATCCAAAAATCCTAAGTAGATGTCTGTTAAGTTACTGGCCCCAGATATTAAACATGAGCTAATTAATTTTTTTATACTAATTGCCGTGCCCTTTAAAGGAACAGTAACACTAGAAAATGAAAGTGTTTTAAAGTAATTCATAAATAATGTCCTGTTGCCCTGCACTGGATAAATGCATGTTTTTGCTTCACTAAAATGACTACACCTTATATGAACAAGTTGCTTTGTAGCAATGGAGGCAACAGAAATCGCACTAAATGGCACAGCTTAAATGGTAGATAACAGATAAGCTCTGTAGAAAACCATTATATTTTACAGAGCATATCTGCTCAGTAACCAAAGACTTTTCTCCCTTGAATAGCTGCCCCATCAACAACAAAGCAGCATATTCCTATAATACGATATAACTATAGTAGTGCTTCTCTGAAGAAACACACCAGTTTTGCCAGTGTAGGGCAACTGCATATTATATTTTAAGTACTGTACCTTAAAACATTTACATTTTTAGTGGTACTGTTAGAGGCAAATTTACTATTATTCCCAGAAAAAAGCTCGACCAAATTCGAACTTCGATAAGCATTTGACCATCGAATGCTTATCAAATAGTTTAAGGCTATCATTTCGCTCAATATTCGATTTCTTTATGAATTTGTATGATCGGATACCGATCGTTCGATTTCACGAAAGAATCGTGAAATATTTCTGGTCAGTTGATCTCTGAGGCAGCACACAGACCATCACGAAATGGTGGTTCAAGGCAAGAGATGTAAAAGGGCAATATTTACTTAAATATATATTCCAGTTTGGTAAGATTCTTTAATATGCCACTTAATTTGATATAAACTATCTGTTGCTCAAGTATTCATTTTGGGGGTATAGTTTCCCTTTAACTCGGTGACAGTATGGGACCTGTTACCCAGAATGCTTTTGAACTGGGGTTTTCTGGATAAGGAGGTATTTCTGTTTGGACCTCCATTCCATAAGCCTGCTAAACAAATCCTTTAAAGGAACAGTTCAGGGTAAAAATAAAAACTGTAAAAAAGGAAAAAAAATAGATAAGCTGTGCAAAATATATTTTTTTTCTAATATTAGTTAGTTAGCCAAAAATGTAATGTATAAAGGCTGGAGTGACTGGATGTCTAACATAAATACAACACAACATCCTGCTTTTCAGCTCTCTAAATCTGAGTTAGTCAGCGACTTGAAGGGGAGCCAAATGGGACATAACTGTTCAGTGAGTTTGCAATTGATCCTCAGCATTCAGCTCAGATTCAAAAGCAACAGTTATGACCAATGTGGCCCTCCCTCAATTCACTGATTGGTTACTGCCTAGTAACCAGGGTAACCAGTCAATGTAAACAAAAGAGAGCTGAAAAGCAAGAAGTAGTGTTCTGTTATGTTAGACTTACAGTCACTCCAGCCTTTATACATTACATTTTTGCCTAACTAACTATATTGAAAACGTTTTATTTTGCACAGACTATCTATTTACCCAGGTTTACTTTTATACTGAACAATTCCTTTAAAGGTCAAGGAAAGTCTAAAATAAAATAAGGCTAGAAATTCTGTATTTTTTATACTAAACATAAACTTACTACACCACAAGCCTAATCAAACAAATGATTTATGCTTTCAAAGTTGGGCACAGGAGGCTGTCAGCTTGTACTTTGTTATACATCTTTGCAAGACCGAGACTGTGCACATGCTCAGTGTGGTCTGAGCTAAGCTTAGGGATCATTATACATCATCAAAACAGCACAAGTCAAATAATATCTGCCAGAAGCCAATACAGCAAGACTGATTAATAATCAGAATATACAGACTGCACTGGGTCCTGTGTTGTCATGTAATCTAATGTGGATTTTATACTTTCTCCAACTCTGCAGAACCAGTCTCTGCAGCAAAATAATCCTCCAAATAGAATCCCAGTTTATCTGTTTAAATCTGGCTCCATGATCTTTGTCCCTGCAGCTGGAGTTGGAAACATTAAAGGGGATGTAAAGGCAAACATAAAATCCAATACAAATCTCTACACAGTTGCCGAATGCAAGCTTCTGGAGTTCTGAAAGGCTTTGAAGTAAGGCAGGTGCTCCCCCTGCTGTTCATAAGTATGATTGTTTCCATGCCCAGCAGTTAGGGACCATCTGACAATTCCTATAAACAGCAGTAAATGAAGGGATAATTTCACTGAATACAGTCAGGTTTCTTATAAAAATGGTACACATTTTTTATCAAAGTATATTGAAGATAGATTTATTTTTCGTTAAAGAAAGTAAAAATGGGATTTTATTTTTTGCCTTTCCTTGTCCTTTAAACATTTATAAGATTTTGCCTCAATAAGGATGAACAATAACAGGTTAAAAGGTTTATGGATGATGGATCCTATATCTTTAGGCATTTATAGAACAGACACCTTCATTTTTATTTTGGGCTTCTGACAATTATGTATCTATGCAGTTTTGTGATCAGCTTTTTGCAATAAATAACACTAAGGGGCAGATTTATCAAGGGTCGAAATCGACCCTCGAAATTTTCACAAGGTAAAATCCAAGGAAATCGAATTCATAGGATTTTACCGCTATTTGATCTATCGAACGATCGAATAGCGATCATCAGATTTCTTGAAAAAATCGTACTAAACATCCGATTTCACTGAAAAAAACCTACAAATCAAATTATTCGTACGATTTTTCCGAGAAATCGGATGATTTCTATTCAATCAAAAAAAAACTTAGAAAAAGCCTATGGGAGCTTTCCACAGGCAAATATTGAAACTCATAGGTTTAATCTGGTGAAGTAGGCAATCGAATAAATTTTAAAGGGCAAGTACTTCGACCATCGAATGGTAGAACGATTTTCTTATTCAAATCGTTAGATTTATTCGAATCATTCGATTCTATGGAATGATTCATTCAAATCATTCTATTAGATTGAATTTAGCAAATTCGATGGTCGAATTAGCCCAAAAAAAAAATCAAAAATCAATTTTTTTGCATTCGAATCCTTCACCCAAGCTTAGTAAATCTGCCCCTAAGAATGCCAGGGCTGCAGAATAACACAAAAGTTTTCAATCAAAACTGAAAAGGGGGAAGTGATAATGAAAGAATATTGGGGTACAGATTTAAAATATATATGCCTAATCCTGATAATAACCGGAACATGTCTTTGTCAGCCACCCAGCTTTCCTACCTAAGAACACACTGGGGGGAGAGGAACTAATACTTAGCTAAAGCCCCGGTCGTCTCCATTGTCACCGAGACATCTGACAAGTGTATATTTGTAAAGAGATTGAGTGAAGTAGATGGGAAGAAAGAGATAAAGGAATCAGAGAAAAATAGCTGGAGGTTACAGAAAGATGTAAGGGTAAATATCCAGTGACAGTGATAGATGGTGATCATCACTGCATGTCAGTGGTAGTTAAAAGATACAGATCATTCTTGTATTGTATTTACACCATTACTGGGCTTGTTCAGATAATCATTTGCAGGAGGTAGTTAAAAAATGTTGCCATGTGCAATGGGAGCTGACGATTTTGTGTCATCAATGTGCCTGCTCACCACCCCCACACTGATTGTGGGTAATGTCCAAATTATTTTATAGTGAAAAAGTAATTTCTTTCACTAAGGTGATGTTGTGCTTACAGAGAATGGGAGCAATGAACACAAATGGGCCAGTGGTAGCTCTTTAAATCTCATAAGGCTTATGTATTAGTTGTCAGTGTTGCTAATGGTATCTGCACCCGGCACTTCCCTGCCCCTCAGTGTTCTGAGCTATCTGGTAAGTCATGAATGGTGACTCACTGCCAGCTGCACAAAGTGCTGACCACTGACCCAGACTTGGACAACTAGGCTCTGATTCGGGGAAGTCTGACTAACTCTTGAATTAACAACCTGTGACATGTCCCTTGGGCTTATTAGATTTCATGGATTTGCCTGGAAAATGATGTGAACATGCTTAACATTAGCAGCACTTTATTCTGTATTGTAGTCATTACATACACACAGAGCAGTAGCATGTAATGAAAGGAAAAGGTAGAACGCCTGTCTATGTGTCTAGGATGCACTGCTGATGTGAGGATGCTATCCGGCAACCCTCCAGATGTTGTTGGCCTAAAACTCCCAAAACCTCCACCTGTCCAGCCTACGAATGTCAGTGAGTTGCTGGCATTCTTGTATCAGCAACATCTGATGAGCCACTGGCTGTCCATATATGGGATGAAGGTTAATTTACAAACAAAAGTAGAAGGGGCAAAGTTCCAAATTCTGCCTCCTCAGAATTTGGCAGTGTCCACAGATTAAAGAAGAATTTCACTGGAACACAGGAATTGCAGTAGCAGGGCAAACCCTTGCAGTTTTTTAATGCAATGGTGCAACGTTTCGGGGGGACACACTCTGCTACTACTATTCCTGTGTGCCAGTGAAATTCTTCTTTTCTCAGATCTGAGGTGGCCGATTCCTCTATCACTGGGCACTGGAATAAACGCATTTCCTTGGCTTTGTGTGGTTTGCGGTTTCTCCAAATCTGTTTGGAAGTGTCCACAGGTTCCCAGAATGGAGGGAACTTCGTACAGACAAGCATTGCATGTTTTTCCCTTGGTACACCCTTAGCTTGTATGTTGTTAATATACAAGCCAGCAAAGCCTGGGCCAAAAGGTGTCAGAGAACCCTGTACTTACCATCTGCTTATGATGTTATAAAACATACTGTATACAAAATGATGCCAATGCATCAAAAAAGCAAAATAGATATAAAAGTGTTGTCTGCAGCAGTCACAAACAAACCATGTGTATCGCCCCTACAATGTGATACAATCATTGATCCAAGGGTACAAATTTAAGATTGGCTCAATTTTCACCAACACTTGGTTAGCCAAATTAGGCCAAGATCCACTTATCTGAGTCTGGGCTAAATAACCATCTCTTCATTCAGCTTCATGACCAGCTTTGCTTCTTACTTCCCAAATATCCATTATTCAGCTCTGGCTTATAATGAAACACTCAGTTACCAGGAGGACTATATAAGTGTAGGAAAGCAGCTACGCTCTGGTTGCACTTGGATTAGACCTTATTTTTTGACACATTTCAGTGTAAACAGCTGTTTCATGGAAAGCATTGATGTGTCAAATTGTTTCTACTTTACCCACATAGCGCGAAGATCTTGCCGCACACGATGAAGAGATATTTGCAATAAAATACTATATATTACAGTTTCTTTTATATGAAGGATGAGTTACGTTTTATTACTCAGAAATCTAAACAAGAAAAATGAGATATACCAGCCTGACCTTAAACACTTTCTTTAAAGAGTTAGTTCACCATTCAACTACTTTTAAGTTCAGTTTCTGTACGCCAGAACTAAAGCCCTGTTGCACCTGAGCCACTTTATATCAAACTATGCAAATTGATTAGAATACTTCTTCCATCTAACCTATTTATCATTATAGTCACTTTATTTCTTCCTAATGAAACACACAAGGTCAATAGATATTCTGCAAAGCAGAGAAACGTATTTATTTATATTTTTCTTTTTATTCATATCAGGGATTTTGGACAGCATTGATGCACATTATCTTGAAAATGATAGTTTTGCTGCCTTTACTAAGCATATGGTTTCTCCGTGCAAGAACAGCCATTTTAAATGATAATTTGTTTATAGAAATTCACTTCAGCTTTCTAACCTTTATATCATATCACTGTCTGGATGTATCAACATAACTATTTAAGGATGTACTTATGCATAGACATTACTGTACCAGTTCAACAGGCCCGGATTCGTGAAAAGGCGGCTTAGGCACGGGCCTAGGGTGGCAGAATTTTAGGGGGTCGACATGCCGCCCAGCCACACCCACATTGGTTTTGGAAACACTGGGGATACGCAGGAGAAACAAATGTTTTTGTTTTTTTTTTAACTTATGTTTTTATTTATTTTTCATAGCATAATTAAACAAATTTTACAAGTAATCTTAATAAATTTGGAGGAACAAAAAAGAAAGATTTCTTTAACATACAGTTGACAGGTAATAGTATTCATAGATTATTTGTTTACCCTTAATTATCTCTGTTGAACATTTATTAGTAGTGGATAATAATTCCCACAACCCGAAAGTCAGTCTTTAACATTTATATATAACTTGTAGATAGCATCCTGTTGATTTGATGACTCCTGGGGGGTGATCGATGACTCTGTACCTGTGTTCTTTGTAAGTTTTGAATATATTGGTGTGTATCTTGTATTACTATATTATTTAGTAGCATTTCCGTATCGTACCATGTGGTATGGAATGCATAAATTGTTAAATGTCTAGTGTGTGTGGGAAGTGAGGCTATATAAGTCATCCAAATTGAGAAACAAATTTCTGTGTTTTGTTCTTTATTTGTGGTGGTTTCCAGCCAGTCCATATGAAAGATATGATGAAGTTTTTGTTTCACTAATGAGAGTGGAGGTATGGATGGGGAGAGCCAGTGGTGAAGGATGGTTTTTCTGGATGCTGCCATTAGTCTCTCTGCTAAATTTCTCTCTGAG
>CM044432.1:42756993-42778387 GCA_024363595.1 Xenopus borealis
CGTCTCTAATCAGCCTGATACAGAGGGCGTGCGAGAGCCACAACTATTCTAAGTGAGTAATTTGATTTGAGAGCATGTAGTCGTTGGAAAGAAATGAGAATTTTTGAGAAAGATTTTCTTTTGATGGTATTGTGAAGGAATCGCTCATGATGTCTTTGACCAATCTTTTTTTTTTATTTTGCCAGTCTAATACTGTTTTGTTGTTTTTCCCTATCAAAAAAGCTGGGTTACCGAGCCAGGTTGTGTATATTGATTGACCAGGAGTTAATTTGTGAAACAAATGTTTTTTAAATTTCCCATGCTCTGGTGAGAAGCTGGAGTGAAGCAAAAATGCAGTACTGAGAAAGTTGCTGGTTGAAGCAGAGCAGGAGCACAGGCACTAAATAATTACTGCCAAGGGATACAAAACGAGAGAAACCTGTACAAAGGAAGTGCCAGGAAGCATCAGACAGTATTTTTTAGCAAGGAGTCATAGGCCAGGGGTTAGCACAGGCAAAAAGGCTGTATCTTCACAAAGAAGGTCAGGGGTCACAAGCCAGGAATTCAGATAAACACATGAAAAACAGACATGACAAGACAAATACTAAGAACAGAAAGCAAACAGGAAAAAATCAGAAACAAGAGCCAACATCATAATGAGGATGATAAAGTACAGTTACCCAGGCAGAATGCTAAATAAATCATATAACAGGCCATACCATGAGAACTACTAAGGGCACTGGACTGCACTTAACTAACTGTGCCTATTATTTGTATTTATGACTAATTTAAAATATATTCTCAATTTACTTTGTAGTCATTTTATGAAAATCATGGATACTTCCATGACAGATATTGCATCCTATCAACAGCCTTCCTCCATAGGTAGTAATAATAATAAAGTAGAACCCCCGTTTTACATCCCCTGATTTGCTTTCCCTCATTTTACATTGTTGTTTTGTGATCCCACCTATGTATTATGTAAAATACATTTCCCTGATTTTACATTTTCTTGGATTTTATATTATGTTTTTATGGTTCCCTGAAAAACATAAAATGGGTTTCAAGAGTATTGATAAAATTGTAAAGCACCTTCCACAGTTCCAAAACCAAACATGATATGTAAGGCAGGTCTGTCGAGCTGCAGTTTTCCTTCAATCGATCAACTGACTTAAGCCATTAGAGGAGATTAATATGGAGGTTATTTGATGTTCTGCCATATGGAGCCCGTCTGGCATTGCAACTGATCAGGTACCTCCTAGTCTCATAGTGGAACCTTTGATTAATTGATATTCATAAAGTAAGAACACAAAGATGCTAAATAACTATTCACAGGTGATGATTGCTTACTCTGTGTTCTTGTACATGGCTACTGTCTATGGGAGCCGTGTAATGTATTTGCTACACTTCAAATTGAGTAAAAGTAAGATCACTTCTGTCTAATTGATTCCAATTCATAGGAGAAAGAGTGATTTATGTGCAATGCGAGGCATTGTAGGAAATGGAGTCTTGGCTGGAGAAGAGCTGTTGATTCCAATTTTCCTATAGCTGCTTACATCCATAGACACATTTGTGCTAAGTATTTTGGACACTAATAATGCACGCATTCAACAACTGGAAGTGCTGCCAGCCCCACTTTGAAAAACACATGTTATAACCAGCAATCTATTTAACACACAAATTAGTTTTCTTGTTAGTGGCAGTGGCTGTTTGTAATGATCTTGTTAATAGGAATCTTTGGAAGTGAGGAGTACCTTTGGATGCACAGGTGAACCCTGTGGTTCCGGTGTTCACCAGCGCCCTTATGGGGCCCCAGGCTTTCTGCTGCAGAAGCCAACAAGGAAGTGCGTAGCCAAAAGACGTAAATGGGGCACCGGCAGGGATCAAGAGAAGGTGTAGTCAGGTGAAGAGTTCAAGGCAGGTGGCAGAAGATGTAGTCAGAAGATCAGGCAAAGGTCAAAACCAGAATAACGCTTGAGCAGGAACTGAAGCCTAGCTTGGGCTTTCTTAAAATGGTGGATTGACCTTTTAAGGAAGGTTTGGCACCCCCTGGTGACGGCATGATGCTCAGCGTCAAAAGCCAGCGTAACCTAGCTCCTAACCCATTGGTGCGCAGCTATGCACCCTCCAATGCAGAGTTTCAGCAGGACCCACTTAGCAAGCCCCCACAAGGGTGCTGTTTTTTTGGAAATGCAGTGTCAGCACTGGTAATTTGCCTTCAAATGTTTGCATTTTTTACATTAAACATTTGTTACTGAGTTATTTATTCCTCGTGAACACATAAGAAATGAAAAAGATAGTACCTTTTACTTATTCATTATGTTATAATATACGCTACTCTTAGCAAGTTTTTATTTGTTCTTAATTTTTATGTTTTCTTAATGACTTGCCTTCTTCTTTTACCCCTTAACAGCTTTAAATATGGGTCACTGACCCCAGCAGCTGAAAAAACACTTCTCTGTATAGTTGCAACTTTATGGTTATTGTTACTTTTTATCTTTTTGTTTCTGTCCCTCTCTTATTCATATTCCAGTCTCTTATTCACACTCCCACCTGGTTGCTAGGCTAAGTTTGGACCGAGATTTGAACTGAACTGTAGTACAAAATTCACAAGAAATTCATAAGAGAGACCAATTGCAATTGCCTCAGAATAGGACATTGTACTAAATTTGAATCAAAGGTTGACTTCTACTCTCCACATTAAATCGCCCTTCCTATTCTCACTCTCATTATTGGCTGTGTGTTTCTCCTTTTTCATGATATTTCATTCTGGCCTTTCGCTTATAAAAACTAGCATTTTCCATAGCCACTTCTCTGCCTGCCCAAGCCACCAGTATCAGTGTAACCCAGATCTCACACGTTACATTCATTCTTTCCAGAGCACAATGGAATGCAGCTACTGTCTACAGTCTCACTGCTGCTTAGGATGTTACCATCCAGCTCTCAGCCTTTCTGCTTCAGAAATAATTTACAAGGCTGAGTTGACAATTTAGCATGGCAGAGCTCCATGTTTTATCCAATTGCTGGATTGTTATTGCAGCCAATGACTTCTCATTATGATACAGACAATTTGCTATTCCAGTTATTTCTCCTATGCTGCCCAAAACTTCACTCCTAATTTTGTTTTTTTATCTACTGTACATACTGGTACCAGTTAAGTTCCTTGCCGAAAGCTTGAACAGCTTCTGAAAAGCACAGTCATGGAAGAAACGTAAAATATAAGGTTATTATAAGTTCTATGGCCAAGGTTACTAGTAAGAAGTACAATAAAGTATGGTGGAGGGCTGTTAGTGCCCAGTGAATCAGTTTTATGCATGACATTAGTGCACTTACAGTGTTCACATCAGAAATGGCCTGGACTATATATAATAGATCAGGAGTGCCCATACTTTACTAATTTGAGGTCTACTTTTAGTGATGTTGTCCCATTATGATCAACGTGAAAAGCATTGTTAGTGTTCTGTTCCATGGAAAATATTATTGAATTATGGGAATTAAAATGTATATTGTTATATTTAAACATCCATTTCTTATGTAACCGTAAAATAATAAATATACAAATGAAAAGCATGAAACAGGAGGGTGATTTAGACAAACTGTTTGTTGACTGATCACCAGCTAGATGTCAACTGGTCAACAATCTGTTGGAAACCCCTGTAATAGATGAACCAAACTGCAGGCTTTATACACCGAAAGATATTGGACAGAGGGACATTTATGTGGAAGAAACTGTTCATTTGGAGAGAGGCCATGTCCCCTGCAGAATATATTGTTCTATTTATTTCTCTATGACATCAGACAATGGCACTGTAAAGATGTTTCACTGTATATTTGAAGCTCTTATAGATCCTATATTGCATATCATTGACTACTGTATAAATTAGACCATGAACCATAACACTGTTCTGTGTTCTGGCACCTGCTTATAGTTTCCATTCAATAGTAAAGAAACCAGAAACTTGCTGCCACTAAAATCTCCCTTGCTACACTGGGTTTTTCAATCACATTTTTATTTAGGCGCTGAACAAGAACAGTTTTAATGTGGCATAATGTTCATGCAAGAGATCCTGGCTGCCATAGTAATCTCAAATGTGCCGGCAACACTGTACCCATGACTCACCATTGTTATATTATCCATGTTCCAAGCATTTATAATGCTAGACTATGCCACATTCTTGGACTATTACAAAAAACAATATCTCACATTGTTAATATGTTAGTGATAACCTGATTATTTCCCTTTAGACTAGCCAACTTGAAGAACTCTGTTAATAATAAATCTTCTGCAATTGTTTTAAGCCTTCCAGGGGCATGGAAAAGAACAAAGCAGGGCTCAGCAGAGCTTTATAGTCCTCTATCCTGAATAAGCTTGACAATCAGAAGTGAAAACACTGGCTGAACCATCAGCACATTCTTCTTTTTGGCTGACTTGTAAATTTACTCCCAAAGTTCTGTCATCACACCCAACAAAAACAATCACATTTCAGATCTATCACACAACACCCCCAAGTCTGACAGGAATTAAATTCATTCCCTCCTTTTATCCAAATTCTTGGATGCTCAGATTTTTTTTTTCACTCTGTAATGTGTCCCAATATTGCATTCATTGTGTCAAACCATAAGTAGAATTGTAGGAAATGTGCCACTTTTTCAAAGAGTAATAAAAGTTGTTCCTATTGATACAAATGTGTGGGGCATGATATACCCAAGACACAAAGCCATACCAAGAAACCAGTTACACTTAAACAAGCTGTAATAATGTAGTAACAATGACTGCTAATAAAACGATACATATATATAAGATCATATCTATACAACAGAACCAACCATATTAAGTATTTGTGACTTTTAAGAGTGTGTGTTGGGGGGTTAAGCCTGAAAGTTAATACAGAAAGGTCCAAAGATGACAGCCCAGGTGAGAACATTAGAAATAACATTAGCAACAGCAGCAGATTGTGGTTGGTCATGGAAAGCCTTAAGCACAGAAAACCTACAAAAATGCTCTGCAAATACTGTATTTTCAAGTGTTGGGGTTTTTTATTTGCTTTGTTTATTTTCTTTTCTTTGACAAGTTAAGACAGGCATGACCAAACTCCAGCCCGCGGGCCCAGGGCCGGATTTAAATAGCAGGCGCCCCTAGGCCCACTGCTATTTGTCACCCCCATACTCTGCCCTTAATTAGCAAATTTTCATCATCAGGGCTGGAGCAATGGGGATTGGCGTATGGGAAATTTAAAAAACTATAGTATCTCCTACGTATCCCCAGTGTTTATGAACCAATGTGGGTGTGGCTGTGCAGCATGCCGCCCCCTAAAATCCTGTCACCCTAGGCCCAGGCGTAGGGGGCCTTTCCACAAATCTGGACCTGTGCGGGCCTTAAACAAGGATTCACCATTTAAAGGAAAACTATACCCCCCGGACAATGTAGGTCTCTATAAAAAGACATTGCATAAAACAAGTCATATGTAAAACCCTGCTTCATGTAAATAAACCATTTTCATAATAATATACTTGTTCAGTAGCATGTGCCATTGGGTAATCCTAAATAGAAAATTGCCATTTTAAAAAATAAGGACAGCCTCCTGGGAACCTAGGATCCAACGGTGCACACAAACATACCAAACAAACTATAAAGTTAGGTCACAAGAGCCAATTAACAGACAGAGTTGTGTCTTTTGCTTCCACACTTCTTCTTTTTACAGTTAGAGTTGAAATATTTCTGGTCAGGTGATCTCTGAGGCAGCACACAGACCCTCACTAAATGGTGGTTCAAGGCAAGAGATGTAAAAGGGCAATATTTACTTAAATATATATTCCAGTTTGGTAAGATTATTTAATATGACACTAAATATGATATAAACTACCTGTTGCCCAAGTATTCATTTTGGGGGTATAGTTTTCCTTTAAGGGCAGGCCTGGATAAAAATTGGCAAGCAACTGGCCATTCTGAGCCAGGAGTCGGTTGATGAGCAGTATCTTCATGCCACAGCGGCTACATGTAATGATGTAATTGCACGTTAGCGTGTACGTGTGACGTCATGACGTCAAGGGAGTAGACGCTAGTTCTCGCCGGAGGCTGTGATTCTACCCATGTGCCTTCTAATTTCAATTGCAAATACACATCAGTATGGTCACCGACTCATGCCCCCCAGGTGATAATGTTTATATAGTATGCTTATCATATCAATATCAACATATCAATTAGAAAATATATTTGCAACAGCATTACAAATACCCACGCCTAACTTATACAACTGGATTTTAAAATTCATTGTAGGGCTCCTTTCTGAATGGACCGTCAGATTGTCTCTCTGAGTATTTAAGGTCAGAAAAATAGAATAAAGAAATGAAAGGAATAAGAAAAGTAAGTAGAAATGAGAAAACAAAAACTTTTTAAACAAGTAAACAGAAGGAAAAAAAACAGAAAAGAAGGAAAAAGCAGGAAAAAGATGAAAAGGGGAAAACAGAAAAAGAAAAAGAACATTATTTTGTAGTGTGGCAAGTTCACTTCACAGTATATGTGCAATCAATGTGCTTAATTTACAAAAACGTTGCAAAGTGCTACAGTGCATTCAGAATACAGGTGTGGGACCTGCTATAAAAGGTGAAGAAGATCTTTCTTTAAATTGGATCTTCATACCTAATGGTTCAAAAAATATCAGGCTGAATGGTTGGCCCCCACGCATTTTCACCTCACCAAGTCTGGCCCTTGTTGCAAAAAATGTGGACACCCCTGAGTAAAGACAATAAAGTGTTCGCATATTCTATAGCTAGCATTTCACGGTTAGAGGAAAAGAAAGAAAGCAAACAAAGTGAAGGATGATAAACCAACGACCCCCCACAGTTTCATCTATTCGTGCCCAGTAGGAATGGTCTAAGTTGTATTATTTAGAGGAGACCTCCTAGACTGATGCCTCGTAGGCTTCCACTTTTGCTAATTTTCCTTTTCTCAATAGTAGTTTCCCATGGACCAAAAATTTCATGACTGAGGCAGCATCAGACAGAGACAGGGAACATTTAATGCAAAATACATTTCCTTTATTCCAAATCCATTTAACGATATTTTATTGCATTTTTGCTGTTTGGGTTTATACATGACACAGCATCTCTGCTGGATCAGCTTCTTTGTTGTTATTTCAATGCTGGCAGCTGTTCCTGTTAGTATAAATACAGCTACTTGTGGTGTCTTTTAGTTTCAGCTCTGCTTATGTTCTGTCAAATCATTTTGCATCCGCATATCCCTCCATTGTAGAACTGCTGTGTGCTGCAGCAAAACCGCCACATCAGTTTGGTTCACTTGGGAAAAATATTTACCGCCTATTGAGCTCATCTCCACCTCTAAACCCAGAACACAGACAGGACAGTACAGCACAGCAGGCCACAGACCACAGGTCATGCATCCAAGAAGTGTGAACAATTCAGATGACTGCTATCCTAGCACCATAACTTATTACTTTGTTTGATACAATTACACAATGTTTGATTTTCTTATTAATGTTTTGTGAACCTTTCCTTGGGTTATGGTTAATGAATGTAACTGCACTGCAACAAACAGACTTTGAAAAAAACAATATTAGTTCCTAATAATGTGTGTAGTTGGCCTAGTAGTGTAAATCAGAAATGTTCTTTTGTGTTTATGGGTTCTCAGGATTAGTTTATTAAACGTTCACCGTCGTTTTAAATATAGAAATTGACAAAAGTGCTAGAAAAAAAAAGTCTAGCAAGATAGTGCTGCACTTTTTTATTATGCTGAGCAACTCCCTGTTCAAATTATCTGCAGCTGTTCTTGAACAGAGACTCCCATCATCGTGGCTGTCTGAGCATGATGAGATTCTAAGCGCTCTTACAGACGGGCATTTGAAGCTGCGCTCCCTTGCGGCTGAACGCATAAAACCGGAAACACGGGAGCGCAGCTTCAAATGTAGACGCTTTCAGTTTTTTTCAGTGGGGCTGTACTCACACAGGCGCATGTAGGAAAATGCAGCATGTTGCGTCTCAACCTGCTTTAGTCACCTACATGTGCTTGTGTGAGTACAGCCCCATTGAAAAAAACTGAATGTGTCTACTCCTGTGCTTCCCTGTGGCTGAACGCATAAAACCGGAACGCACAGGAGCGCAGCTTCAAACACTAGTCTGTAAGAGCCCTTAGACAGGTAGGTACATTGCAAACACATTGCAAACCGAAAAAAGAAAATATGTTATAAATGTGAAATATGTGTTATTATTCAATAAAACCAGTAGCTGCAATATTCATATCATAATTACAGGGTCAGACTGGGCCAGCAGGACACTGTAAAAAAACCCAGTGGGCCCCGGCTCTTGTGGGCCCCGCCGTCCCAGATCCGCACCCAGATCTTCATCTTAAGGTGGCCATACACTGAGAGATCCGCTTGTTTGGCGACCATTGAGGTGGGCAATATCGGGCTGATCCGATTGTTGGGCCCTAGGGCCCAACGATCGGATCATAACTGGGGCCATATGGGCGGTCGGATTGCGGGGCTGCATCAATGAACAGATGCGGCCAGTGGTGTAACTACTTGCTGGTGGGCCCTGGTGCAGGATTGGTACCCGGGCCCCCCTATCGGGCTCTCCCCTTGAATGAATCACACATTGGAGTTCTCCTAGCCTTTTCGGTGGGCCCCGAGAGGGATCGGGCCCTGGTGCAATTGCACCCCCTGCTCCCCTGGTAGTTAGGCCACTGGATGCGGCCGCGATCCGACAGGATTTTTAATCCCACCCGATCGACATCTGGACGACTTTCGGCCACATATCGATTGGAAAAGCCCGACGGAGGGCCACATACACGGGCCAATAAACTGCCGACTTGGTCACCGACTAGGCCACCTTTAATGCCGCGACATCCCTCTGTCAGGGGGTCGCGTTGAAAAATCGATTGAGTACCACACATGCGCAGTAACGAAGTGCCACATACGCATGCACAGTAACGAGGCACCACATGCGCATGAGCAGGAACGAGGCGCCACATGCGCAGGAGCGTGGCACTACTCATGCATGCGCTGGAAAACAGCACCGTGTGTTGGATGGTGGGCCCTGGGCCAGTAGCCCCGGTGGGCCCCAGGCCCCCCAGTCCGACCCTGCATATAACACACCAAAAATATATATAGAGAGAGATTAAAACGCCCCCACCAAAAATAGGCACAATTCCCATGAGAGAGACGTTAAATTGGTGAGTAGTGTGGATAGAAGCTGATTAGTGCTTCATGTGCCAAAACAATGAATATTTATTTGCTGCATTAACAAAAAAAGTGGGGGAAGTCACAACAAAATGTTGCCAAATGCATCCCACATGGACATCCAGAAGCAATGGTATTCTATTTGGCAGACATTTTGCATGCGGTTAATACTGGTATTAGCCATATTTAAAATATAATAAAGATGCGCACAGTAACATACTTACCCATACATACTCCTATTAGAAGTTGTGTTATATTTTCATTTTCACCACAACAGGCCAGTTCAATATACTAGAGCAGGAGATTAATGACGCAGAAATATGGACAGTGATGGTATTTTTTGCCTTCAGTGGGTAAAGTCACAACTTTATTGCTGAGTACTCAAACCCCTGCAGCAAAAGCAGGTCCCATTGTGTATCAGGATAAAGAACTTCAACCATAATCTCAGGAAAAAATGTTTTCCTAAGGACAATGGCAAACTGGGTCAACTGATTGCTGACCAAAGTTGCAGACAGTAAAAGAAGGTGAGCAGGTGAAATCTTCCTATAATTCTTACAACAACAAGCAAAAAGGAATAAAAAAGATGCATTACTAGCATTATGGACATGTAAGTGATACCCAGCTGCAGGGCCCCAAGTTGTAATCCCATAGGCTGAACATAGGACATTTGAGAGAGGCACTAAGACTGCTGCATCATCTGCGTGCTACAAATCAGATTAACAGTTGTGCTTAAAGCGGAACAATTTATTGCTAGGGGCAGTGCACAGGAATAAAACAAATAAAGATATTAATGAAACCCTGAGAGCTACCATAACACAGATCAGGCCATCAGTGACCCTGGAAACCTATTGGAATTCCTGGAAACAGACTGAGCCCACATCTCATGTATCCCTCCAAGGGAGCAGAACCTAAATTCTGCATCATGATTTTCTCTCTCTTTGAGCTTCCACTGTGCCCCCACTCCATTTCACACTGCCACTGTCTTCTAATAGATCTGAGTTATTCTTTCCCCCTGTGCTGCCTTGAACTAATCCCCTCCAAACTGGGAGCCCTTCTGACCAATGATTTCTCTGTGTCCTACCTCTGGCTCTGAACCAAACCAAACTGCAACCACAGGTCTCTCTGCTCATGTTTGTACTTTGTCAGCCACCTTCTTAATAATAAAGGACCCCCTGAGTTTTATAACCTTTGTTTTTTTTCTCTTATGAAGTGTCATCCAAATATTGTCCATTAGATGGCAGAACAGCATTAAAGTTATTTTGTAATTATTACATCTAAAGAATTTAGACTTTTTTTGGTGCATTATATTATAGGTAAACCATCATGCACAGTGTACAAAACTGAAACTATCTATAAATAACAAGATATTCTACATATGTAGTTACTGAATCCTTTCTGTATTGTGCTACCAGCAACAGCCCATTAATATAATATAGTCATGCCAGCATCACACTGTGCCAGTTTAGGCATTTCGGTGTAATAAACTTAATTTAGCATTTCATTTATCTGCACTGTGATATTACACAGTTTAGCCATTAATTTTGTGGCTTTATTGTATCTTACCCAATTCAATACAATTGTTTTCAATGTTTAAGTGTTTGTTATTGCATGTCAATCAGTAATGGAACTTCTCCTCGTTATCACTGTTATTTACAGTGTACACACACTGGGTGTAGTGTATTTGTCTGTGACTTTACCACTGGAGTAATATAGAGGGTGCTGTGCTGCACCTGCAGCAGTTTCTCTCCAGTGTAGGGTTGCCACCTGTCCGGTTTTGACCCGGAGTCCCGGACAGCCCGGTATTTTGAAGTGCTGCCCGGGTCAATACTTCCTGCCCGGTTCTCCAAATAAGGAAAACTGGGCAGGATTAGCTTGATTGACGCAGCGATCGGCCAATCGGCGATCGCGTCATCATAGCTCCACCCCATGATGTCACAAGCCCTCCCACCAACGTCATGGGCCCGGCCCGCCCCCCCTGTACGGGTTCAGCCACAGGAAAAGGTGGCAACCCCACTCCAGTGCCTGTTCTGCTATCTCTCTCACTCTCTTGTACAGCAGAGTTGCACCATGATGTTTGGTGTGTTAAGCTATATGTTCATTGCTGAATAAACATGCAAAAGGTTGCTGCTGCTGACTGATCTGTGGGTTAGGGCAAATGCCAGAGGGGCTGCTATAAGGTGCCATAGAAAGTCAGTATTTAGTGGGCTGCTGGGGGCCTCTATGTGGGCTGATTGGGCCTCTGTGTACCTGAAATGCCAGGGCCTATTTTGATTCTCAGTCCTGACCTGCTGCACAGCGAACACAACACTGGGGTTCTGCCTGTTATATGGGCATGGCGCAGTTGTAGTTGCAATGATGATGGAAGTGTACAATCTACTGCATATGTTTTGTACCTTTTATATGGTCTGCAACTTTTCTTCAGAATCCCAAACACACTTCTGCCATCTAATGGCAACTGTTTGTATAGCAGTGTACACAATTTATTAAAAAGGATATACCAACATAGTAACTAAGTCAATAAAGTGTTCACATTTCTGTCTAGCCTTTTAGGCCAGTTATGCTTTATGGCGTGTATTTGTGGTCAGACTATAATTCATGGATCATGGTACACAAACAAGTCAGCTGAGGGCATACGGATCAGCCAAAGGATCACAGTCAGCCCCTGAGCTGAATACTTTGACTCAACAGGAAAAGCAGCCGTAGCAGCCACCCCACTCTCTGCCTTTCCAAAAATATATTAAAATACATTTTTGATCTATGCTGACACTGGGCAGGGATATGGCTTGTAGGAGGGTAAAGGCATATCTCCCAAGTATCCCGTTTTCAGCGGGACAGTCCAGCATTTGACAGCTCAACCCCCCAGTCCCACGTATGTACCGGAGACTCCTGACTTTCTCTGCACTGAACAGCCAGAAAAAGAAACAAAGTTTCTAACTTAATTGGATTTTCGCAAAGAGCCCAGAACAGCCACCAGTTGCAAATAACAATTTTGAGATAAGCAAATAAGTAATTTAGATAAGGAGTTCCCCAGGGAAAAGTTAGATTTACAGCTTAAAGGGCAATTCACCTTCATTAGCAAAACTGTAATAACTGGGGGAAAAAACACAGAAACATGTTCAAACTTTCATAATCTGACACATTTTGTAAAATGAACATTGTAATTATGGTGTGTGGCCACAAAAATTGGTGTGGCCAAAAAAAGTTGACGAGTTACAATCGGCAATTTCTTTTGGCCCTCTTTATTCTTTCCAAAATGTTAGGAGGTATGTTAAAGGTTTTGCTAACCTTTAGGTCCTTTGGTCTCCTGGGTATAATTTAGTCAGCTTGGTTGGGTCTTCAGTTGTAGAAGGGACGTTGTTTCCTTTTTCCAGTGTGAAAGTATTGTGCTGGCAGTTCAGGGACTGGCCAATAAATGTCACTATTCTGTTTTATAAAAGGGGAAGGTCCCATGTGCTCAGTCTATTTGGGCTGTACACTTGCTGGAGAAAGTACCATGGTGCTCCATAGGGCCTGGAACAAAGGAAGGTTCCACAATAGGTGAAGTAAGTGCAAGGGCAGTTCTGTTATAGTCACTCTATGGGGCAAATTCATTAAAGAGTGCAACTTCACCAGCAACGGCTTCACAGCCATCGCAACACCTCGCCAGGTGAAAATTCACTCAGACAACAATAATTCAGTATAGTGTGTAGTTGTGTCCAGGCCACCGAGCGCTGTTGAATTTTCTCTTCAAAGTGAAGCTGCACGAGTGTTCAATTCTGCCTAGCGCAATTTCGCTAGAGTTCTTGTGTGCAGGCTAATTTGCATACGGCGGCCAATTTAAAGTGGAATGGAGCTATTTATGTTACATGGTGCATCTAATTCATTACATTTACACTGATAACTAGACATGCCAAGGGAACCTTAATAAAGCCAATATAGTTGTTTTAATGCCCTACACATAAGCCCACAGTTAAAGGGCACCAATCACAGCCAAAATCAAACACATATTAACAACCTGACCAGTACAATATAAATATGTGTAATCAAACTACATATACAGTTTTTTGGAAAAAAAAACAGCAGTTTTTAAAAAAAATCCCATACTTTGTCAAATGGTTTCTCTCACTGAGGGAGTCCATACTGTGACTATAACATGCAAATGAGTTCACGAGCATGCTCAGATTGTAGAACTGCCCTGAGGATTCTACCCAGAATGCCTAGCTTTAGTAAACTCTACAAGTATCACGAGAAGGGCACACACCAACTTCCAGAAGGTGGCAGCACTAACACAGAAGTCTGGCAGATTTCAAAATAGCTTACAAGCAAGAATTTTCAACTGAGAATGTGCGAGATTTCAGAGCTACAGTTGGCTGTGAAGATATAGGTAGGAGGAGTCAGTGAAATCCAAGATGACTGCCTCAGCTAGAACTGCAGTGGAGATAGGGGAGATTTTGCAGAAGGTATAGTGAGCTGATGATTTACATTATACAAACAATTCTGTTTTAAAAATCGGATTTCTTGAACTTTCTCCTAGTGTATTTACTTAGTAAATTATTTTACTTATGATTGGTGCCCTTTAAATAATGTGCCATATGGTGCGCCTGAAAAGCATTTTTATGCCTTTTTCTCCCTGAATCTTCTCGTCTGGATGAGCCCTTATAGTGACATCACCACAACCCTCTCCTAAACAGAAGCCACTCAGCATTCAGAAATAAAGATCGGTATGATCTAATAGCTTTAGCATTTTATAAAGGATATTCCATTTTAAAACTGAAGGGTAAAAGGTATAGTGATAGGAATCATGTAACAGGAACCTTTTAGAAACCAGTGCCAAAAATTCACTGTGCAAGTTGGGGAGCCAGTTAATAAGTAGTACAAATGTATTATGTAATTACAGAATTAAGGGAGTGGCAGGGATTAATAACAGAGAAAAGTAGTGTAAATGCTTTTTAGGGTAGAACTCTAGTCTACGAGCGTTTTTCGTCGGATCAACCCCCAACGTGAAAACTCATAACACTACATTACATCCCAGACAACATGACTGTGATGTGGAAACAGTAAGCAGCATCTTCTTCTGACAATTGGACTGTGTGGTTGTCACCTGCGACTTTTCATTCAGTCCAATTATATTGTGACGTGCGACTCCATACAATTTGTTGCGTGCGTTTTGTTGCCGGCCATCGATCCGACGAAAACCGTTCGAGGAGTTAAAGGGTCCCCTGGGATGCAGCATGTTGCATTTTCATCTGCGTTCGACACGTTGCTCTGTAGTTATGTACTGGTTTAACATCTGATCTAAACTTAACTTTATGTACAAAGTTCTTTGCACACCCAGTGTCTACAATTTCACCACAAAGCAACACATCACTGGGTTGTGCAAAGAACTTTGTACATAAAGTTAAGTTGAGATCAGATGTAAAACCAGTACATAACTACAGAGCAACATGCCATGCAATGACCCAATCATCTCCAGCTGAATTATTACATGGCAGACAGATGCGCACTAAGTTACATGTTGCAGATGTCAAACTTCCACCAAAGACTATTCCTACAAAATCATCTACTGCTGACATTGTGAAACATCACCAAGCCAAATGCAAGGCTTATACTGATAGAAAACATGGTGCAAGAGAAGTGCACTTTCAGCCTGGATCTTTAGTCAGAATTAAGAAACCAGGAATACTGAAACAAGGACAATCTATATTTACTACACCACTTGAAGTGAGACGCCAGCGAGGACCATAGACATATGAACTGTCTGATGGACGCATATGGAATGCAAGTCGTCTTGCTCCTGCTAGATATGACTTTGGAGATGTTCCATTTGATGAAGGACATTTCCCTACTCCTAATGCCAACTGCAATAGGGCAGAAGAAAGTGAACCTATAAGGCATACTGAGAGAATCAGGAAACTACCTGCATGGACCAAGGACTATGTCATGTGAAGAATGTATATATTGCTTTAAGATACATACGGTTTAATTGTTACTGTTTTGTTTATATATTGTCCAAATGCTTTCCTACTATAGGGGGGATATGTGGTGTTTATACAAATGGCCTGCAGGTGGCACTGTGCATACACAGGACTTTCTGTACAGCTTGAAAGTGAAAGTAAGACTTACTGCTGTTATGTAATGGCTGCATGAACCTGCTAATAAAGCATTCTTATACCCTTCTCATCCTCGGCTACCAAACACAACAACATACATGCGTCTGTGTGAGTACAGCCCTCTTCACAATCATTGAGTGCATCTACTCCTGTGCTCCTCTGCAGCTGAATGGAACAAAGCGCAATGCAGGGGAGCACAGCCAAAACCGCCCGCATGTAAGGGCCCTAAAGAAGAGGCACAATTATTTCAGAATACAAATTCCAAATTCTCTGGCGATCGTTTAAACCAAAATAACAAGGGGATGTTTCACTGATCATTGTGCAATAGGAATTTCAACAATACAAATGCTTGTGGAACTTCTCCATTTGTCTACAAGTGCTGACTGGCTGAAAACATTTCCCCACACCAAGTGAGAGTTACAGGGAAGTTACAGCAGCCGCAATCTAAAATTGTCATATTAACCTTAATGCACTTAAAGGGCACCAATCATAACTAAAATCATTTACTAAGTAAATACACTAGGTCAGTGTCGGACTGGGATGCCAGGGGCCCACCAGAAAACCTTAGACCAGGGGCCCAACTTTCCAAACTATTTCATTCCTTCTCTACTCACTTAACCTCTTTATTCTCCTATTCTTTTAGATCTACTTACTATACTGTATTCTTCCATTATTAAGTCTCTTTTTCCACAAAAAGAAATAGGGAATGAACATGAAATAGGCCAAATTGTTAGAAGCAAGAGGGACCACTGACACCTTGGCCCACCGGGAGTTTTCCTGGTATCCCTGTGGGCCAGTCCAACACTGCACTAGGTGAAAGTTCAAGAAATCCGATTTTTAAAACAGTTAGAATTGTTTGTATAATGTAAATCATCAGCTCACTATACCTTCTGCAAAATCTTCCCTATCTCCACTGCAGTTCTAGCTGAGGCAGGCATCTTGGATTTCACTGACTCCTCCTACCTATATTTTCACAGCCAACTGTAGCTCTGAAATCTCGCACATGCTCAGTTGAAATTTTTTGCATGCCTAATAAACCTTGTAAGCTATTTTGAAATCTGCCAGACTTCTGTGTTAGAGCTGCCACCTTCTGGAAGTTGGTGTGTGCCCTTCTCGTGATACTTGTAGAGTTTACTAAAGCTAGGCATTCTGGGTAGAATCCTCAGGGCAGTTCTACAAGCTGAGCATGCTCGTGAACTCATTTGAATGTTATAGTCACAGTATGGACTCCCTCAGTGAGAGAAACCATTTGACAAAGTATGGTTTTTTTTAAAAACTGCAGTTTTTTTCAAAAAACTGTATATGTAGTTTGATTACACATGTTTATGTTGTACTGGTCAGGTTGTTAATATGTGTTTGATTTTGGCTGTGATTGGTGCCCTTTAATTAGCAAATATAGTGTAATCTCGAAGCAGGCTTAAATGATTTACTGTGAACCCCCTGTGCAAATGGAACCTCAAAACACTGCAAAGCAATAACAAGGTGGCAGCAGGTGCAATGCAGACGTAGAGTAACTGTGCAGTTTAAAAGACATTTTAGTTGGGAAGGATTAAAGGAAAACTATACCCCTCACAGCTCATATGTAAAACCCTGCTTCATGTAAATAAACCATATCCATAATAATGTACTTTTTTGTGGTACTGTATGTGTCATCATAATTAGAAAACTAATAAGGGCAGCCCCCTGGGATCATATGATTCACGGTGCACACAAACATACCAAACAAACTATACTTGTTACGTCACATGAGCCAATGAACAGACAGAGTTCTGTCTTTTGCTTCCACACTTCTTCCTGTTACAGTTTGAGCTGTAGCATTTCTGGTCAGGTGATCTCTGAGGCAGCACCCAGGCAAGAGATATAAAAGGGCAATATATACTTAAATATATATACCAATTTGATACCATTCTTTAATATGCCAGCTTCTTTAATATTCAAGTTTCTTGAACTTTCACCTAGTGTATTTACTTAGTAAATGATTTTAGTTATGATTGGTGCCCTTTAACACACATTAAAATTATACACTATTGTATTTTCTGCGAATCCTCAGTGCTTCTGAACCAATGTGGGTGTGGTTGGGCAGCATGCCGCCCTCATAAAATCCTGCCGCCCTAGCGATGCACAAAAGTGGGGTTACTTCAAACTGCAGTTGACATGGACCTGTATTAAAAATCTGAAAGAGTTAAAATGTACATGAGCCTATTGTTAGACAATTTTGTTTTCACAACCTTTTTTGTGTTGCGTTGTTTTCACACTTTTCTGAATCCCTCCTGTTATGTATTTGCATAAACTGTGTTAAGTGTAAGGGCACTAGCGTCTGAAGCTGCGCTCCCCTTGCTCCGGTTTTATGCGTTCAGCTGCAGGGGAGCGCAGGAGCAGATGCTTTAAATTTTTTTCAGTGGAGCTGTACTCAAACAGGCGCACGTAGGCGCCGAACGCTGGAAAAATGCAGCATATTGCGTCTCAACCTGCGTTCGGCACCTAACTGCGCCTGTGTGAGCACAGCTCCATTGAAAAATATTGAAAGCGTCTGCTCCTGTGCTGCCCTGCAGCTGAACGCATAAAACTGGAACGCAGGGGAGTGCAGCATCAGATGCTCGTGTGTAAGAGCCCTTAGGCTATTAACACACAGGCTGTTGGCTCTGGCTGTTGCCAGGCTGTGTATTTTTGCAGGCTGAGAGAAGCAGATCTGCTCGATGCCCCTGCTCCATTGATTGAATTGCTTTTGAAGGATGTCAGAATGTTGGAGCCTTGGAAAAAGTTGGAGGAGACCAGAAAGCTAGAATCTCTCAGTGTGTGTGTGTGTGAAATAAAGATGAACTGATAACAGCCTGTCTGCATTAATGTCATATAACAATGGTGACAATGACATCTGAATCCTTCTGTGCATCCCCCTGAAAAGTTTCTGCAGCACCCAGGAGAGCCTGCAGTGCCTTGGGATCTCTTACTGGCATCTGGCCTGGATTATTATTATTATTATTAAGTATTTTTAGAGCACAAAGATATTCTGCATAGGCAGCGCTGTATAAGATAAAACCTCCTCTGAGAGGAAAAGGGCCCGTTACTCCCTGGTCTCTGAAGCATACTGTAATTGAGATTCCTCATACACTGCCACTGTACAGTACAAGCAGTTTACATTACCTTTAACTAGCATTTTTTGAATAATACACCCAATGTGGTTGCACAGCCACAAACACCAGAAAACCCCAAAGGCAATACTCCACCCCTTGTTGACTGGGCCAGTGAAATCTGCGGAAGTTCAGCCTGCACAACCAACCTCCTTAGGCATCTGGCAGGTTTTGAAGCATAACGGTGGGGGGTAGATGTTATGTATTTGGAGATGTGATCTGTCAATATTATGGGGATGCACTGCTGTACTTGCTTCATACCAGTGTCCACGTAAATCAACATTGTTATGCAACTGATTTAAAATCAGCTCAAAATTATTAAGATTTAATAATTATGCAGCAATGTCATATTGGATAATACAGTGAATGACCATACTAAAAAAAATTTGGCAGTTCCCCTTTAAAATAATGGAGTAAGAGAGCATGTGGTGAAATGGATAAACAGGACACTATGTGGAAACCATGGAGACCTCCACCATAACTGCTCAATCTTCCCTTGTTTATAAATGTTTCCACATGCCATAAACTGCAGTTTAAATAACTGGAGATAGAGAGAAAGGGGAGCACCCTCCGTTACTAAAGAGGTCAGACAGAAATGGTGTGCAAGGTCAGTCTATGGATTCATAGACACAAACAAGTATAAGGAAAATAGAAAGAAATGATCTACATAATTGCACCCTCCCACTAGGTGGGAGGGTGCAATTATGTAGGCCATTTCTTTCTATTTTCCTTATACTAGTTTAAATAACTGAACAGCCTTTTTCACTATTGCTGAGAGCAGTATTGTGACATTTGCTCTTCCAATTTTCACTTCCGTCTTTTAAGAACCCGTAGGAGTTTCCTGGAATGTGAGGGAGGATGAGACAAGTAAACAGTTGGGAAAAACAGAAAAGGGGGAAAGGAGAGCAATATCAAAATGAGTCAGGGGAGAGGGGCCAATGCTATTGAAATGGAACAAAGCTAAAATATACAGAGGCCAGTATTAATTTCTAGGAAACATAGCAGCCCTACTATATAATACTGCAGCAGATGAGGTAGCAAACAATTATCAGAGAAGAAGAAAAGATGGTTAATGTTTATGTAGAGACTGTGGGGTTTAAGTATGTTTTACTCAGGCAGTTTCCTCCTGTATTTGGACACTTAAGTGGTCAATTGATTCACCCAGGCAGCTATGTCCCTTTTCCTGGGTCCATTGTAGGTAGCAGTGTTTCCATTTTTTAAAATGGAAATTGGCTCTTCTAGTGCAGCGAGCGCAATAGCACACGCTGCACTAGTGATGTGGCCCCTCCTCCACCTACTTCGACGCTAGAGGTTAGAACCGCGGAGCGGGGGGGGGGCATCGTGGCTGCTGCCTCAGGCGGCAGTTTTTTATTTTCACATACAAAATGAGCATTCATCCAGAATTTATAGCATTTCATTAAATGTTGTGCAACAGGTGCCCTTTAGTTCTGTTTGAAGATCAAGGGCTGGTTTATTAGTAACTAAATGTGAAACTGGTTTCATACAGCAGTGCATGCCAGTAGGGCCCCTGGGGAATATGCAGGTTATTCTGAATTCTGTTTATTTTACACAACACAAAACAGATCCATATTATGATTTCTGTCACTCAGTCGTGTTCAGACCACTTCCTCATATTATTGAAACTGACTTCAACTCATAGTTCACTGAACTGTATCAAAGCACTCAGCACCCTGGTATTTTTATATAAAAGCAGAGTGGTTTGCTGGCTTCTAATATCCTTATTTTGATCACATTTGTAGTGGGGCAGCGAGAACTTACTAAGCCTAAGAAGTATCACCAGCAGGGGAGAAGACAGTCTGCCATAGCGTTCATGTTCCGTACATAATTCAAATTGTTAAAAATGATTTAGTAATAATAAAACATTAGCTTGTACTTGATATCAAATAAGATGCAATAAATCCTTACTGGAGGAAAAACATTCCTATAAGAATTTGTTCCTCAATTTGCTACTTCAGCCCCTCTCACTGAACTTACTAGATGGGGCGTTTTCAACATGGTTACATTCAGCCTGAAAGCTGGGAAGTAGCAGTAATTCAGTAATTGCATGGTTTTTATTATTGCATGGTTTTATTTTATTTTTTTAAGAATATATTTATACCTCAGATCTGAGTCTAGGCCAAGTTATATCCTAATTGATTAGGGGTGAAAAGCACCTAGTATTTTCCTAGTAGGCAGCTACCCCCAGGTGAAAGAACATACACACAGGGAAAGCACAGGATTAAAGGACAAGGAAAGTTAAAATAAAGAAGTAGGCTAGAAATGTACATTATGGGGTGGGCGTGACCGGATGCCGTGCTGAACAGACGTGCGATACAACAGCTCCCGTCTCTAAGCATTACTTCACCAGCTTTCAATAGCATTAAGACCCGAGATTAGACGGCGATGGGCAAAGATAACAAAAAGAAGCAATACCAGTCCACAACAGCGACTCCAGCAAAGCTGAAAACCCCGTCTGTGTCATTCTTTGAAAAAGACTCTGGGCCCGACGAGAGTCAATCCAAGATGGCGACCGCGCGACGTCGCAGCCCCAGCCCTGCTGATTCGGTGAGTAGCGATGCTCTCCGTCACAACACCAAGAGCTGCACGAAATTTTAGCGGCTATGCCAACCAAAGCAGACCTCCTGGAGCTAGCTAAAAATATTAAAGCGGCCCAAAAAGCTGAACTCTCAGGCATAAAGATTGCACTGAAAGACATCGGGTCACGGCTAGAGGAGATGGATTTACAAATCCAAGACAATTCACAGGCACTTAAAGAAACCATGGGCCGAGTAAACACACACCATAAATACATATATCTACTGCGACGCCATATGGAAGATCTTGATAATAGAGGGCGCCGCAACAATTTGCGCATTCGAGGAGTGCCAGAATCTATTAAGCAAGCGGACATCGAATGCACGCTATGTGAGATCTTTAATCCCCTGCTAGACAAACCACCTCAGGCAGCCATTGACTTTGACCGAGCTCACAGAGCTCTCAATGC
>CM044432.1:42859238-42878246 GCA_024363595.1 Xenopus borealis
AGTGAACAAACAAGCCACACTCCAAGGACTTCATTTTAAAAAATAAAGGTGAAGTTTTATACTCAACATTTCGGCTCCTTAACTGGGGCAGTCTATATAGTATATAAAAAGTCTATATAGTATATAAATAAATGGTGGGTAGAAAAATCTAAATGTAAGTTTTAAGTTTTTGACATAGTTAAGTTGGTCCTGTTCTATAGTTCTTAAATAAAAGCAATCAGTAGTACTTTCCATTTGTCACATAGCCCAGAATACAGTCCTATGCCGACTAAATGGAGCTATAAGGATCAGTGAAAATCTTTACCATTTGCTGAGCATGCTCAGAGCAGCTTGTGGATTAGGATAATGTGACAGAGATAGAAGTTGCACTGCCACTGGGAAGGGGGATGGATTCTTTAGAGTAACATGCATAACCTGGGGAGAGAGAGATATAAGTAAAAAGAAATTATTAATAAAATGTTTTCTAATCAATACTGTTCCCTCATGCAGTACTTTGTAATAATTACAAATATCAATCAGGGTCCATGGATATCTTGAACCTATAGACATGTGACTTGTTTACAACCAATAAAGACTAATAAATGAGGGTCATAAATATTTACACGTTCACTTATTCTGCCCTTTGTAAGTTCAGCACCACTGACAGGAATCACTATATTTATATTTTAAATTGCCTCTATGGCTTTTGCAGGCATTTAGCCTATTTGCGCTCTGTAAATAAATGGCATTACTATTGCAAATAAAATAGGATTGGACTGAATGGGATTGCAGTAAATGTCTTAAAAGCACCTTGACTCAATATAAAATGTAATAAGGGAAACATTGGTTTGAATAAACCTGAATTTTGTTTGATATACACTTTGTTTCAAGTTCCCTCAGAGTTCCGTCAATATGCCTTGATATTAAATATAAAAAGCAATATGCAAGGCAGAGTAATACTGCATGGAAAGTAAAACATTCAGAAATAAGAAAAAATCACAATGCTGATGTAGACTTTAGGGACTCCTGTGCTTTTGTTCCCACAGAACCACTGCTATACAGGTAAAATCTACTATTTAAATTATAGATCACATTAGTAGGACTTTTATTGGGTTATTGTCTTTAAAACAGGCTAGTAATATTTATACTGGAGAAGTGAGTGCATGGAGATTGATGGGGCTAGGTACAGGAAAAAGACTTGGGAAACGGGTAAGGGTGTGTGGTAGAAGTACAAAGACTGAAAAATGAGTTGCAAAAGGCATAGAGATCACTGGGGAGTACAGAGGTCAGGGAAAGGGGCTGCATTGATATTGGAAAGGAGCTGGTCATACGCAGATAGAACCAGACCTCGGCTCAAAATCCTATTGGTGTTAGATATGATCTAGTTTAGACAGAGCAAATAGTAAACAGTGGACTTTGAAAAAACAAATGTATCAATGATGCACTTAACATTCAGAAAAATTTAAGGATTATTCATTTACTTAACAGTTAAAAAAGTTTAAGTTTGCAATTAGGGATGTGTGTGGCTGAGGCAATCTTAATTTGAAACCCAAATGCTTTATTCAGGTGCAAGGTCAGTTAAAAGAAGTTTCCAAGGGATGAAAAGGCACCACTTGCCTAATACCTAAAACATGTAGGCATTCAGCTACATTTACGGTCTATGATTTATAATTAGTCACAGTAAAGTAAGGCAATTTAGCATAGAGAACTACACTTACAGAGTTGTTGCTTAGTGCAGTTGCAGTGAAATTAACCACAGCACCAGGCTTGGTGATTAACTGTGGCAGAAAGGACACAGAGCGTTTCTTGCCATCGCTCGTCTGCCGTGTAGAACTGGAGTTCTCCAAGTTTTCCTTCCTGAAAAAGAGGTGAATACAACGGATTCATCACATTCGATGGAAAGCAATGCAACAAATTGCTGCAAATGACTTTCAACACTTCTCTCTTGTTTTACAGAAAAACTTTGTAAACTATGTATTCACAGCAAACACACATGGGTTCTAAATGTATTATCAATAAGGTGTGTGTAACCTCTCCCCTGTTATGAAAACTGTAAGTTCCAATGTTGCAGGGACAGATGTGAATGGTGAACCCCTTAATTGCTGTATAATCTATGCTACAGAACCACAAGTATTACAGTGCACCATAAATTTGCCGTTTCCCAGGGTAAGGTGTGTGGTGTGTGTTCATTTTGTAATATTAAGCTCTACTATTTCCAGATAGAGGGATGTCCATGCATTGAGCTTGGATTTCAAACTAACTTTGTGGTGGTCACTGCTTAGTTACAAAACTTAACATTAGCTAAAGAGGTTTCATGTTATGCAGCTTATTCCATGTTGAACAATGTCCCCTGCTGTTCCCGTCTAGGATTTAGCAGAAGCAATGAGGTCTCAATAATGACCCTTTTTAATAAAATTTGAAGCAAACATATTTACCCAAAATTTTCTCCATTGTGCATCTTCTGATATTTCTCGTAAAGTTCTGTCCCAAGCTCATAATCTATACCCCATGCAGCCATACTAAGGGAAAGGCTCTCCTGCCAGCGAAGCGCTCCTCCTAAGAAAAATATATTTCCTTTAGCACTCATGGGAACCTTGCAAAAGAAATTCTAATGAAGTAGTTTTAATATATGAATAAAGGTAAATGAGCTAGCATAAAAAAAAATCAGAATCCAAAGCAAATTAATGCAAAGAAGCTGGTGCCAATATGGCTGGGTATTAGAGTAAAAGGAAAAAGCAAAGTGAATCAATACAAATATTATAAGTATACTAAGCATAACTTAAATTTATGGACTTATTTGTTTTGAATTCTTTGTATGTGTGCATTACTTGGGTTGTTACCAACATCTGATGTAAATTTCATGTCAGTAGCCCAACTATAAATATATTTACAAAGAAAAACTTGTATTGACATGTTCAATACTTATTTCCTCTGCTGTATGTCTCATCTTCCTTGCCATGCTTCGCTTATAACTAAATATATCTTCACCTCTATCACCTCTTTTTCTTAACCTCTGCATGTTTGCCCATTTCTTCCACCATTGTGCTAAATTACAGAAGGATTAGCTCCTGTGCTGGGGAAAGGGTATCCATACCTCCAGTGGTTAGCACCCAACATATGATGATACGATCATTAAAGGGGCAGTTCACCTTCAAGTTAACTTTTAGTATGTTGTAGATGGGCCAATTCTAAGAAACTTTTCAATTGGTCTTCATTATTTATTTATCATAGGTTTTTAATGATTTGCAATTTTCTTCTGTTTCTTTGCAGCTTTCAAATGGGGTCACTGACACCATCTAAAAACAAATGCTCTGTAAGGCTACACATGTATTGTTATTGCCACTTTTTATTACTTATCATTCTATTCAGCCCCTCTCCTATTCATATTCCAGTCTCTTATTCAAATCAATGCAGGGTTGCTAGGGTAATTTGTACCCTAGAAACCAAATTGCTGAGGCGAGTTGCTGGATAAAATGCTAAATAACTATAAAACCACAAACCATAAAAAATGAAAACCAATTGCAAATTGTCTCAGAATATCACTCTCTACATTATACTAAAAGTTAACTCAAAGGTGAACAACCCCGTTAATAAACTCCAGAACAAACAAGAATAGCCAAATACGTTACTAAAACATTTCACTGCAATTATAGAGTAAGAGAAGTATTTACCAGCATTTAGGATTCTGATAAGTGGATGTTCCCCACATTGTGCATGAATCTGTTGCTGCATGTTTCCCAGCTGAAAGAAATATGCAGGAGAAAAGCACAACATTTCAACACATAAGTGATATTAAAATGAAATTACAGCAACCCCAATAATTTTTCTATAATAACCTTTGTGACCCAAGGAAACTAATCTCAGACCTTTACTCTTCCCCATTAACAAATGCTTCAAGCAATATTCAAATGCAGTCAAAGGATGTCATGTTTAAATATTTAAACTACCAGTAGCACACGAGACACCCCAGTTTATATCTATACATACATTTTGTTTTTTGTGTAGGGTTTTCTGCTGTGGGGGTGCTGTAACAGCAGCTGTTGTGTGTTTGTGAGACTCTCTGGTCTTTGTGTGTGAGTTAACCTGGAGTTGTGCTTGAGACAATGCTGCTGGTGAAGACAACTTGGAATCTGGCTGTAGTCAAAAGACTACAACCACATTTTGTTGTGTGGAATAAAGTAAAGTCCTGCTCTAATTTTTACTGTCCCTGTCTCTTCTGCTCTTGCCAACCACTATAAATTTCTATCTTCTCACAAAATAATACACATATATACAAACATACAAGTAGTATCATTTTCATATTGGGTGTAGCTTTACAGCTACATTCAGCTACATACCTTAGAAAATGCACATTGAACATACACAGGAATCTTAAACGTGGCTCCCAAAGAGGTGCCAATCAGAATGTAAGTTAGGTAGTTCAAAGGTGTGTCTTTGGCTTGAATCTTAAATGTAAACACCTTCCAGCAACCAGGGGGCAATTGCAACATTCTGGTAAAGTTAAGGATCTATAAAAACAGAAAAATGCAATGACGTAAGCAACAAATCCAATGCATTCTATTCCCATTCTTTATTGTTTTGTTAGTAGTAGTTGTACCAGTGAAAAATCGTTTTGATGTTGGTTTTGTGGAATTTATAATGAAACCAAAGACTCATATAACATAAACAGAGCTAATTTGTAATGTTCGCACAATCAAACAATTTCCAATAAAATATAAATGTGAATTTATCCAATTGCATTTACAGAAAAGTTTGGGGAATTTATCCCAACAATTTCGGAATATGAGGGGTCACGTTAATAAAGCAGAATATTTCCTATGGAACTATGGCAAACAAAGCATTTTTGTCCTCCCCATCTGTCATGGCTTCTGAAGTGAATGAAAAGCTCCAAGATAGACACATACACAGACCATTGACGGACATACAGAGGCAATTTGTTATTGGTAGTCTGAACACACACAAGTCATTAGCCTAAAATCTTGCACACAAATGTGAGACATATCAAATACATAAATCAGACATATTCTGTGACATTAACGGAAGTTGTGTAAACATACCTTTAATAAGCCCTCTTTTCCCTGTGCCACTGAAACGTCTGACAGAGATATATGGAAGTTGAGGTTATTTTCAAACCATATTGACCATAAACCAGTAGGGTCCTGAAGTGGTTGCATATAAAAAGATATGTTTGACAGATCCAATCCAAGATACCTACAGAGAGAATTTACACAAACACTCATCTCTAAGTAATGTAGCAATACTGCACCCATTTTAGAATGCAATCCCTAGGAACCCTAGTATAAATGACAAATTATAAGAGAAAATTAGGCAAAATTCCATTAATATTCATTTCTAGGGGGCTCGGAGCTCCTCTTTACCAAAGTTGTTGTTTCTAAATCCTTCACAAACAGTATTTGGCAGGGATAGAACACATTTACTGGATTATCTGGGTATTACATAGCTACTTGCTTTAGCTTAATCACAAATCATAACGTAATTGAGCATGTGCCCTAAATCATAAGCCAGGACAATTTAACAGCTTGCACCTCAAGGAGAATTGAAACAGAAATCGAGAGAAAAAAATAGAATAAAAGTGGATGAAAAACCACTTACTGTGAAGGCCACTCTAGAGGAGAACTCTGCACTTACTCAATATACATATTGACATTTAATGCATGCTACATTGAGCTAACTACAAGGGGGATGAAAGATAAGAAAAGCAACCTATGCTCTCATTGGAGGTCATATTATTTATCTAACCGCAAGTTACAACATTGCTTCATAGGCAATGTTGGGGTGCAAGAAATGCTATTGTTTCCACAGTCATCCATCACATCAGATGTCCTTTTGTTAGACAGGAAATAGTCAAGCTGTTCTCAAAAACACACAAACATTAGAATCATAGAACATAATCATACCCTTCAGTGACATTATGGGAATTGCAGGGGTACAGGGCAGCAGCAGTCTCAGGAGCTTTATGCTTTTTGTCTTCTGTGGGACTGTGCTCTGACCCACGTGATGTAGCTGCAATTTAAAATAACCATGACAATATAAATTTATAAAAACTGCAGGGTGCCATAATAAGGAAGGCAGTGCAAAATCATAGCATTGTTGGAAAACAAAAACTATAATCGATACATTTATATAGTTCTATTTAGCAACCCCCCACCCTTTTTTTTTTTGTCCTCTCTGCTGCTACTATAAAAAGCTCTACTCTTCTTTGAAGGCTGCCTGGGTCACAGTTGGCATTCCATTTGAGGACAGAATTCTGTCTAGGCTGGTAAGGTACTTTCACTCCCCTCTAAGCAAACCCATTCTGTACAGGCCTTAATTGTGCATGGGGCATTATTGTATTAAAACCGTAAATGGAAAAGATCCTTTCACAAACTGTTGCTTCAAAGTAGGTGACATGGAATTGCATAGCTGTGTGCTTAGTTATAAAACAAGCAAAAAATAGCCGCTCAAACTCACTTAGTCATACTGCTCAAAACATTCAGGATCAGGTGCTCAGTCAGCAGCGTCCCCCTGCTAGAGTACTCCACAAAATCCAAGAAGAAGACGGCACTCTGATCTGGAATAGATTTAATCGGGACACAATGCCCTACGCGTTTCGGGAAACAATCCCTTAATCATAGGCCATGATTAAGGGATTGTTTCCCGAAACGCGTAGGGCATTGTGTCAAGATTAAATCTATTCCAGATCAGAGTGCCGTCTTCTTCTTGGATTTTGTGGTGTGCTTAGTTATACACTTGTCTCTTGCAAGGGGGCATGATTACACTTTACAATTACATTAAAGGACATTATAGCCAAATACCTATGAAGAGGATCACTGCACCAGAGGCCACCCCTTCAGATTAGAAGAAAAGAACTTTCATTTGAAGCAGCGTAATGGTTCTTCACAGTGAGGACAGTGAGGTTGTGGAATGGTGATGTTGAGATGGCCTATTCTGTTAATGTTTTTAAGAGGGGCTTGGATGATTTCTTGGACAGACAAAATATCAAAGGCTATTTTGATACTAAACTCTATATTTAGTATATGTGTGTGTATATATATATATATATATATATATATATATATATATATATATAGAGTGTATGCTGGGTTTTCATTTGGAGGGGTTGAACTTGATGGACTTTTTTCAACCCAATTCAAATATGTAACTATTCTTAATTGAATAATAAAAGTTCCAGTCCCCACAATAGAGCAAGCATGACACTGGTATGCCCACTGACCTGAGCAAGATATGGTGGCAGCCCTTGTAAAGTTTATGGAAGCACTCAGAAGCATCACAGGCTCAAAGTTTACAGTCAAAATGTCACCTAGAAAATGATGAACATCCTGGAAAAAAGCAAAAAGTAAATTGTAGATTTTCAAAGAACTAGTAAAAGATGGCTGGAACAAGAAAACAGTACTGGTTATGTTTTAAATAATAAAAGTGGCAGGTATCATCCCTTAGTCACAGATTGACTTGAGGGGGCACAAATTGTTTCTGCAATACAGTCTGGGTATTTACCTGCATATGAACAAGACCGCTGCCAGAATTTAACACATATACAGCAATTATGGGATCATCTGTAACATAAAAAGAAAGAAATTCTTGCAATTTTCTTGTGAACTGCACATGGCTACAGATGCAGAATCACCCTTACCAATAATTCCATTGTGATCGCTTGTTACGAAGATCATAAAAATATTCTCCAAGACGTAATTCCTGAGACTCTCCAAATCGTGTTGGCCGCCATCCAGCCTGACAGCAAAGTAGATCTGCAGCAACAGTGAGTGTCCCGATGGCAAACAGTTCTGTGTGGTGTGTAGAGAAAGCCGTGTGTTAGATTGTGGTACCCAGATGAGCTGACTGAAAGGTGAATTCTCCAGCAAATTACAACGTACCTTGCCTTGCTGGTGCTTTTTGAATGGAACACTGCATTTTAGGCGGACCTGCCACACGCTGGAGTTTATGGCTTCTGCCTGTATAAAGAACATACATTTTTTTCATTTAGATGTAACAGCAATAATCTGAATATTTTCAAATACTCACCAAATAGGCAATGCATTAAAACAAATAGGTTATGATGTGTTAGAAGTGTTATCTTTTACTAACAAAAGATTAAGGCACACATGTCAAACTCCTAACCCTCCAAAAAGTTTGACAACAGCAGATTAAGAATATGATGCGTTTTATGATCCATGTTGGAACATGCATAACAGAACAGAGAAAATGCTTTATACCAAGGCTACAATACAAGCCACAGTTTGCAGCTTAGCTTTATAACTTGACAATAAACACCAATTCCAAAAGATAATTTAAAGATGAACTACTCCCTTAAAGGAAATGTTCAGTGTAAACATAAAAATTGGGTAAATAGATAGGCTGTGCAAAATAAAAACAGTTTTTAATACAGTTAGTTAGCCAAAAATGTAACGTATAAAGGCTGGATATTTAACATAACACAACAGAACACTACTTCCTGTTTTGCAGCTCTGTTGGTTTCCACTGATTGGTTACCAGGTAGTAACCAATCAGTGACTTGAGGGGGGGTCACATGTGTCATAACTATTTGCTTTTGAATCGGAGTTGAATGCTGAGGATCAATTGCAAACTCACTGAACTGTTATGTCCCATGTGGCCCCCATTAAAGAAGCTGACTAACAGCTGAAAATCATGAAGTAGTGTTCTGTTAGACATCCACTCACTCCAGTCTTTATACAAGATATTTTTGGCCAATTAACTATAGTATAAACAATTTGTATTTTGTGCAGGACATCTATTTACCCACTTTTTATTTTTACACTAAACTGTTAACACATTTATCTGTATTTATCTAATACCCGTTGTACAAAGCTGCAGTGCAGAGCAAACGGGCTGGCATTTGGAATTAGAACACAATAAATCCTATGAGTGACAGCAAGCTTAAAGGAAATGCTGGACTCCCCAGATTTAAATAAAAAAAATAGAAACATTATAAAATAAGAAGCTACATTAGCTAATTATTTTTCATTGGCAAGGTGAACTGTAATGCAGCCATTAAACATGTCCTCGCCATTAAGGAAGCCTGTTAATTAAAAGATTTGCAGCACCACTCTCAGTATTAAAAATGCAGATTTCCTTTCTGCTCAAGGTTTAGTACAGGGAGACTAATGCTAAACAACCCAGCAACAGATGCAAAAAAAAAAAAAAATAGCAAACGGAGCCAGTATTTTTAGAAACGGTATTGGTACCCCCAAATTTCTAGGTTTTCTTAGTTCTTTATGCCAGATACCATTCTGGAGGTAGGAAACAGTACATAAACCTTGTGCAAGAGTATAAACAATATCCAGAGCATATGCTGGGTTTTTACTTGTCCTTTAACTGCCAGAAATAGATGGTCCCATAAACATGAAAAGACCATGGCAGCCAAGGGGCAGCAGAGGCTGCTATTCAAGTATCCTGCAGATTGCCAAGAAGCTCACTCTAATGAATCAGACTGAAAAGTCAAGGACTTGGCTCCAGGTCTGCCTTTTGCCAGCCTATGGCTTGTCACCCAAAGTGACAGCTGAGTGATTAGCTCTACATAACCGCAGAAAGCTAGATTAGTATCTGCGTGAATCTGCTCATGCTGGCCTAGCTGTAATTCACTGGCATATTTAAAAAAAAAAAAAAAAAAAAAAATATATATATATATATATATATATATAACCAGCACAGTACATCTGTTTATGTGGATTTCTCAGAGTCACTGACCAGTGCCTAAATGCCTAAATTAAGCAGCAGTTCCTGCATTATTTCTTTGTCCTTTGCTGCATACTGCAAGGTTTATGCAGTGATGGATCACACATTTAATACTGCTAAGGGACTAAGGTAACTAACCAGGCCCTCCAGTTGTAAAACTACAAGTCCCAGTACCCTGTCTGACCCTTCAGATGATGAATATGCATGACTTAAGACAGAAGCACCAGGAGGAAACTGGACATGTTATTTGGTTTGGTAGCTAGGACTTGTTACTGTGATTTTCCATCTATCCCAATTTAGGAATTGGTCAGATGAACAGCACAGAGGCAATGATTTTGGGTGCATACACAGGTCAATTATCTGAAATCTCAAGCAGGCAACCAATACCTTGCTGTGTATGGAAGCCTAAAAGCTGAAGCGCAATTCACTGCGATTTGAATGGGCACCTGTTGTGCAAATATTTTATCTAATAGATCCTGCACTACACTTGGGGATAACAGTAGATTTTCTTTTTTAATTGCCCCCATCAGCACTAGGACACCAGCACTAGGACACCAGCACTAGGAGTGAGCTCCCAGTGCAATTGGCCATGTCAGTAAAAGATCATGCACAAGTATGAGCATGAGTGTGCCCCAACATGGCCGCTCATACAGGGAGCTGCCTACAGGGGCGGGTGGCCTAGCACTGGTAGAGAGCAATTTAATTAAAAAAAATACTGTTTTTCTGCCCAACAGGTACCCTTTTAAGATATATATATATATATAGCCATGTAGGAAAACCTAGTTTAAATTATTAGTCTACGCTAATTATCTTCTTTCTGAGCAGTCTGTATAATTAGTATAAATTGCCCAGAGAACAGCTATTATTCATACGAAAATCTGTTGCTAAATTAGGAGCGGCTTCTGCTCGGAAGGGTATTTAGCAATGACCTTAAATAAATGTAATACAGGAAACAATGAATAGATTGCCTGTTTCTTATAAGAACTAGGCTAAGACAATTTTTCCCCTTGCAGTCTTCCTTTCCCACTATCCCAAGACTACTAGAAAATACTACTGAAGTACAACCCGGCAATTTAGCAGCACAAATAAACTACCACGAAAGTTTTAAATATGTCAACTTGTAAAATATCTGTTTGTAAGAACTACAATTCCCCTTTAAATGTGAGCATTACCACACAGTATTACAAGCACAAAGCTGCCTGTGTCCCCATACCTGTGATTGTGAGAGATGAATATTTGCAAAGTGTGGAAATATTACATTGGTGTTCTGAAGTGCATTCTTGGAATCATCAGAGCCAGCTGCAGGAATGCCCACTCCAAACACCTAAAAACAAAGCATGGGATGATTATGCAGAGTATTAAATAAAAGTGTACCAGGTGAGAACCTAGGTTTATATATATATATATATATATATATATATATATATATATATATATATATATATATATATATATATATATATATATATATATATATATACATACACACATATATATATATACACACATATATATATACACACATATATATATACACATATATATATATATATATATATACCTAAATAAAACGTGGGATCCAACTGCTTTTTATTTTCCCAGTAAAGTATGTATAGACAGAGCTTCACATCTCTGGATATTAGCTTTAATACATATAGGGAAGCATTTATACATTTAGTGAGGGCACTTGACCACTGGCAACTGCCATGGTAGGACATTGCTAAATTCAATTGGATTGTGAATGCTGCAGCATCGACAGTCACACACAGCCCAACTTTAATCACTACTATACTTCCCCTTTAACTAGTTTAATTGGGTCTGGTGTTGACTTGACCTAAGCCCAATCAGATCACAGTGCCCCTGAATTTGTTTTTGCACTGCTGTTGTTATAATGGTTCCTTACCTGGTAGGGCAGAATCCCGTGTGAGGACGTATTTATAAATATAGAGCTTTCAAAACTTCCCTCCTCATCAGGCAAAAAGACAACTGTAAAGGAAGCCTTCCCCCGAGCTGGAATGGCCTACACATCAATTAGATCATAGAGAAAATCAGTCATGTTTGGCTATGCATCTGAAATGCAGGCATTCTAGGGACAGTTTCCAAATGTAAGCAAAGGGGCTTCATAGAGATGCATGTTTAATGTCACATAGCCAACACACTGCAATGTGCCTTATTACTTCTGTTTATCACTATGCCTAATCACTATACAACTATACTTTCTGTGTGAATTCAGGCTGTTTCAGATTCCATCCTTGCACATTAATGCTCCTGTTTTAAGTGGAATACAGCAGCTACAGTAAGGCATACTCATATTTAGAATTTCAAACCACATCTGTAATTAATTACACATTACTACACAAGTGAGGCAATGTTCTGCCTAAGGAATGTGTGTGTGCGAAGTACTGACCTCATACGGCATAATAGATAATAACCAAATCTGATTAAAAAGCGATCTCACTACACAAAGGCAGCATCTGTCTGCCAGATAAATGTATCTAACAGCATTGATTATGTTTAATAAATGGTATGCTTGCAGCCTATCGCTTAGTAACTAGGGAAAGCCAAAAGCAACCATTTCATAATATATTGTAGCCCCTACAATTTTGTGGAACAGTCATGCCAATAATTTCATGGCAGTGGATTGAACTGCCTGGAGTCTGGCATCATCACCTCCCATTTCATCAGATATTGTCCCCCTCCCACCATTTTATGGCACATTCCAGACACCACCCACTCCCCCGTTTCATGTCACATTCCAGACACTGCTACCCCTCACCCCAAATCTTTATGAAAAAAAAGCCTTGCAAAGAAAGATTTATTCTATATGAAGAAAAACCCTGCACAAAGAATACAGATAGTCTCTTGGTGGCTACATCTGGGGGTAGATTTATAATGGGTAGAATAGTAGATTCAAATTTATTTTGGTGTCAAAATTCAAATTTTAATCCCCCTATTCGAATGTGAGATTTAACACACCTCCACCATGGAAACGGTTCTCATTCAAATAATCGCCACCTAAGACCTGCCAAATTCATCAATGGCAGAGGTCAATTGACCCACTTTGATATGTTAACAGCCTTCTTCAAAATCAAGTTAATTCTGGAGGAAAATTCTATTCGAGTTACATCGGTTGAACTTAATGGACTTTGGTCTTTATTTCAACCCGATCTAACTAAGTGACTATAAATAAAAGTGGCTCCCAAAAGAAGTGTATTAGTTAGCAGAGCTGAAAGGCTGAAATGTTAAAAATAAACACTACCTATTTATTATGCCATCTGACCTACTTAGGTTGCACATTTCAAAAGCAAATAAAATCCATTTCTTTATAGACGTATGCATCTGCATGCTGGAAAAGGAGCTTAGCTGGCAGCTGCAACGGAGGACAATTGTGCCAAGAAAAGCAAATGATTCTGGCACTGAACCAGCACATAGTTTCCAAGAGTACATCAACACTCACCCTGCTCTGTATGGGAGACACGTGGAAATGTCTACCACTTGTAAACACTGAACTCACTTCAACATCTCTATCCCTACAAGGGTTGAAAGCGCAGAAGGTTTGGACTTTGGGGATCCCCAATGACCTGTAACAGAAAAAATAATGTAATTAAAAAGAACATAATGTAGTGCAATCAGTTCTTCATGAGAAAAGCCAGAACAGATGCCAAGAGATGATGATCCGGTAAAGAGGTTTGTAAGCTCTATAGTAGCCTTTTGGCTTCCATAAGTCACATTGGAAAAAGAAAACTTGTCTGGGGCCACACATGAAATACACAAACACTTTTGATTTGTAAAAGTAAAGAAAATGCACAGAAAAGAACTACAATACCAATTGGATAACCAGATGGAGCTATACACTGGAATATGGGACACCTGGATATTAAATAGACTTATTATTGTATTATCATTATTACTACTAACTGAGCAATGGGTCCCACTCCTGCCTACTCCTATATCCTTTGTAACATGACGCAACATGTTTCAAGGTGGGCTGCATTCATATCCTTGGCCACATACGGCCCTCGGGCCACAGGCTGGACACCCCTGCTCTATGGTACGAGCTCTCCCTATGTGTTATACTGTTACTCGTATAGTATATTCTGGGACACCCAAAAATTTTAATTTCTACTTATAAGAACACAGCCTGCAATGTTTAGTTGCATAGATGTACTTAACACCAAAAAAATATTTTTAATACCTTAAATTAGGGTTGAAAATATTTACATTAATGTTTAAAAATTTATAACTATATGGCCACTTTTTTTAGTTGCATAAAGGAATATGTGAGTTGCACTTTTATCCTAACATGCAGTATTTTAGATGTTTATATTGTGTTCCAGAGCCAGTAGCAACAAATTAAGAAAGGATTTTGTATGAATGTAACTATAATATACTGGAATATCACACTGGTAAAATTGGGTGATTTAGTCCTTAGGGCATGGACACGTGTGGATTTTTGCATTGAGGACCACTGTGTAAATACACTAGTGGTTTCAAGCATAGGCAATGGCCATATTACGCTAGCATATTCACGCAGAGGTCAGTGAGAACTGTGAAGATGTGGAATTCTCTCCCTGAAACAGTGGTATAGCCTGATTCATTAGATAGCTTTAAGAAGGGGTTGGATGGCTTTTTAGCATTTGCGAAGTCACCCGAAGTTTTGAAAAACGAGTGTGTGCTTAGCACAGGCGAATTTTCATTATAGAGGAAGGGAAGACACGCGAAGGCAGTTCAGGGAGATTGTCACCCAGATGAACAGGGATTAGTCGCCAGGAGACTAATCTCACGAATCTACCCATGTGTCAATTAAACGGTCCCTCATCTTTATACATGCCAAGGGAAAAGATTGAATTAAGATTTATACTTACTGAGCACCAAAGTCTAAAACGGAAGGCTGCAGGTGTAAGGCCCTCCCACTAGGCCTTGCAAAACTATAAGGAGAAAAAAAAAAAGTGATGAACATTTCGGGACATTTTAAAATAAAGCTTCATGCAAAGGAGCTAAACGTCTTATTACAGACATCAGCTGCAGTATAATACAGTGGGCTACATAAGGTACAGGTTTCTAGTAAAGTTCTATATAGGTCTGCCCCAAGATTAAGTGGAAGCAATATTAATGCAAGAGTGGTTCTAGAGGAGAATACAAATCCTCCAGCACAGCAAAAAAAAAAAACTGATGGGAAAACCAGAACACTTAAAGGTCCTCCCACAAAGACAATCTTTAGGTTGGTTTGCAGTGCGCAATGTCTCTCCTAACCAGTTTCTCCCTTCTCATCATCCAGGCTCTGTGTTTCTGAAACACCCCCAAACCCCATGGGGAGTACAGCATGGTAGTTATGACACAGATGATGAGCAAACGACCCCACTTGGACATCAATCCAGGTTAGCGTATTTGTAGGAATGCCAGCGTAATACAAGGCACAGCTAATTGTCTTTTCAGTTTTGGCAGATTGACTATGATCCAATAGGACTGAAGATGGCCTATTGGCAGATTGAATTGGAAGACTGACTATGGCCTGCAAGATGGCCTATTGGCAGATTGACCATGATCAAATAGGACTGCAAGATAGTATGTAGAAAAGACAGGGCCGACCGGCACTCAACGGATCCACAGGACCAAGGATAATTCAGCTAAAAATATTTTATTTATACAAAGTTATATATATATATATCTCCATTCCTATCCACCCTGGATCCATTGAGTGCCAGTTGGACCTGTCTTTTCTACATACTCTATGCCATGCTGCTCCCTAAAACTGGGGGTCTGGTGCACCTGGACCACTTTCACTGGTGAGTCATTAACAATTTATTCTGGAGCACCTTGTTCTCTTTAACTATCGATAGGACTGCAAGCCTAATGGCAGATCGACTATGAGCCAATAGGAGTGGCATATTGGCAGATTCACTATGAGCCAATAGGATTCCAAGATGGCCTATCAAAACTGACCCCTTCTGTGACTTAAATGTCTGGACGACTGGTCAATATGGACCAAATCTGAATATGTATGGTCAGTTTTACGACCACTCCATTCTTTGTTTCAAATACTCAGTAAATGACAATGCTTTATTCATTTTTATTATAGCACTACAAGGGGACGCACGCAGCTAGTAAAAGCTCAGACTAATTATATTATATTTATAATATAGTAATAATTATATTACTGTCCCATATTTAGATGAAATGAAGAATAAACTGGGGCAGGTTACCTTCACAAAACCTACAGTTTTATAAGAACATGAAAACTCAATATAAAATGGAAAGTTGATGAGAAATCCTATTTTCTTTCACCGTGTAAAAAAAAAAAAACGATTTATCGCCAGAATTGGTTTGTTACAGACTTTAGCAAAGCTGTGGCAGTCTGTTCATTGCAGAGTGAAGCTGCTGCCATTTTTCATTTACATCAGTCCCAAAGGCAGCAGTGCTCGCCAACTAAGACAGCCTGCCAGTGCCTACCAAGCATGATAGAACAGACACATGTATATCAAGTACAAGTAGACAACATGTGTGTGTGTGTGTGTATAGCCAGCAGCAAGCAGATACATTCAGAAACACTTCTTTGGATTCTGGTTCAGTAAAGTGATCAGGATATTTGCATTCTTCACAGACTTACGGCTCTACTATGAACTTCCAAAGACAAAATAAAGCATAGAGACATCGGTAATTACCCCATTATGTTATACTATTTCGTACAAGCTCGCCTATCAGCAAGTATCATTTAAACAGAACAACAATCTAGGAAGTAAACCAAGTACCAAAATATCCTCCTTCCACACAACTGTTGTAAATGGTTTGGGCTAATTAGGTATAGCTTAAAGTAGTGCATAACTTGCTTTGGAAACAACAAATCTAGATGATGCAGCAACAGTGAAATTCATGCTGTCTTTAAAGAAAGAGAAAGTGGTACGATCTTGGCCTGTTGGTTATAGCAGAGAATTGTATGAATTGGCTGGGAGAATCAGACTGCTTAAAGGGGAAGTTTCTATAATGTCATTTAAAGGGGATACTGTCATGTGAATTTTTTTTTCTTTTTCAAAACGCAGTTAATAGAGCTGCTCCAGCAGAATTCTGCACTGAAATCCATTTCTGAAAAGAGCAAACAGATATTTTTATATTTAATTTTGAAATCTGACATGGGCGAGACGTATTGACAGTTTCCCAGCTGCCCCCGGTAATGTGAGTTGTGCACTTATAAACTTCAGTCACTCTTTACTGCTGTACTGCAAGTAGGAGTGATTTCATCCCCCCAGCAGCCTAGCAACAGAACAATGGGAAGGTAACCAGTTAACAGCTCCCTAACACAAGATAACAATTAACAGCTGCCTGGTAGATCTAAGAAGAGCACTCATTAGTAAAAGCCAAGTCCCACTGCGACACATTCAGTTGCATTGAGTAGGAGAAAACAGCTTGCCAGAAAGCAGTTCTGGATAAAGGATCCAATAACTGTACTAACATAATCTTATTGCACTTATTTAATCTTTAAATGAAGTTTAGCAGACTTAAGGTAGGGTGATCCAAATTTTGAGAGGTTCCTTATCAGGAAAACCTCAGGTCCCAAGCATTCGACACACAGTAAATGGATGATCGAAATCTCTTTTCATACTAGTTAGATAAAAGAATAGAATTAAGGAGGGTGTAGGTTAATCTATGGAAAAGTTCTAGATCACTTGGATCAGTGTTGTGTATGCCAGGCAATTTTGAGCGACTTTTAAAATCGCGCCGCCACGTGTGAATAAGCGCAGGCGACTTTACATGTAGCGGGTGCGCACTGCTACCAAGCTATTCGGGGAGATTCGTTGCGGCGATTAGTCGCCAGGCGACAGATCTCCCCGAAAACTCCACGTGTGGCCTTACCCTTAGGGTGAAGGCGCACAGGGCTAATGGTAGCGGCTACTTGTTGTAGCTACAAAATGCCAAAAAAAATAAATCTGCCATAGACAAAGATAAGAATTGCCTCTGCTAAAACACGTTGTGTCTTAGCAAAGCCAATTATCACTATTGTCTATTTTGTAGCCGTGACAAATAGCTGCTACTAGCAGCTGTGTCTTCACCTCCTAAGCAGGGGGATTGAAACAAAACAAGCATCAGGAGTCGAATGGCAGAATGTTTGCAGTTGTAGTTCACATTGAGTTGAGGCCAATGAACACAACACCCTTGAATATTTGTACCATAGCACGAACAGTAAAATGAGCAATATTTGGCTCAAACACGTGCGTGTGCTTTTATAAGTGTATAGCACCATGCATGCCAATCAAAAATGCCAAGTGTTAGTGATGTCATGACGCAAGGTTGTGTATAAATAATCTTATTTGAGATGAATGTTTATATATGTTAATGGATTTCTGTTTGTATTATGAGTGGTAACTTATCCACAATTAAATGACTGTCCTCCATAATAGAAAGGCTTCAGCAAAAAGTACAATTGGATTTTCGCATGCTATACATTTTAGCTGCCTAGTAATGCCAAGAGCTGAATGTCCACAGGCTACACACTGTGATGGGTTACTTTGATGGCTACAATAATTATTTTAGGGGGTTTATTATAGAAATCGTGATTGCTAGGAATACCAGTATATGCATAACTCTCTCCATACAGCACGAGGTTAAACACCATCAGTTTCTGCATCTGTAGGACAGGTTATGAGACACTAGTTAACACTAATAGAATAAAATCAGCTCGCCAGCCCTTCGTTGCCAATAGGACTGGGACTCGGGAAGCATACAGACATTTCACCCAAAAGACTAATTAAGCTTTGCAAAAAAAAAAAATAAAAAAGCGGTTATTGTGAAGGCACAATATTATTTTCCCCAGAAGCTGGCAGGCTGACAGCTTAATAACAGGTTCCTTTTATTTATTGTTATAATGAACTCCTATTGCTGTAGCATATTTAGTTGCACTCTTACAGGACTACTGCTGCAACAAATACATTACTCAATCATGCATTGATTTGAATAAGAGACTGGAATATGACTAGGAGAGGACCTTACTAGAAAGATGAGCAATAAAACCCTGGGTGGATTACAGCTGGATGCTAGGGTAGAAATAACTCATGAGTAACAATATAATTGTAGCCTCACAAAGCCATTCATTTTTGGCTACAGGGATCAGTGACCTCATGTTCAAAGCAGGAAAGAGTCAGAAGAAGAAGGCAGCAAATAATTAAATACTATAAAAAATGAAGGACAATTACTAAAAGTTAACACACAAACAGTTAAAGGGATACACCATGATTTTTATGGAGTCCTTTTTATTTCTAAATTCCACTGTTTGGCTAAGGCCAGACGGGGAGATTCGGGGGCATTTTATCGCCTGGCGACTTCTCG
>CM044432.1:42908129-42942614 GCA_024363595.1 Xenopus borealis
AAAAAAAAAAAAAAAAAGAATTTAAGAGCATGACAAGTCATACGCCTGAATACCTTAATGGCACCCAATGAAACATGAGCACAAATGGACAGTTCCTCCTCAACATCTTTCTTATATTTAAAGGTATGTTGTACAGGGTAAGTAGCACTACATTTGCAGACACTTAAATTATTTAAAGAAAAATAATTATAAAAGTCATGATGAGTGTCTGCCTGGAACAGGTCTCCCTCCACCCTGACATAATCTTATCTGGCAGCATGTGGGTGCTGCAGGCGGCCTGGGCTCGGCAGCTGTTATGAGGCCCTCCTCCCTTGTTGGCTGCAAGGTGCAGAGCAGAGGCAGGAGCAGAGTTTGTCACCCATGCAGTCTGGCACAGTGCTATCTCTGCTAAAGTCAGTGCTCATGTATGGGGGAAGGGTTGTCTGGTACACTTGTCACAGCACATTTGCTCCTTTCCTTGCATTGTCTGCTCTGGCCAACATGGTGCTTTGTGCTTTACATCAGAGGAAGTGGCCATACACGGGCAGATAAAGCTGCGGATATCGGTCGTTTACACCAATTTGACAGGTTATCTGGGGGCTTCCGACGGGTCTTCCCGACCGATATCTGGACACGATATCGATCGAGAAGGTTGGATTTCCTTCCGACCGACTCGTCGGAAGTCCATTGCGCTACTAGTAATAGCCATAGGGCCGAACTTTCGGATTACCCCAATATAGCCCTGCCAGTTAGTGGCATATCGGGGAAAGAGCCGCTCGTTTGGCGATGTCGCCAAACGAGCGGATCTTTTCATCTATGGCCAGCTTAACTCATGCATGAGCTTGCAAATAAAAAAAACAACACAAACTGTTGTGAACTACAACCCCTAAATGCCCCAACAAGTAAAGCTGGAAGGTTGACATCCCAGGCATAAGAGGAATTCATGAGCTAGGTACATTCCCTAGCACAAGTGCCGCTGCATAAACACTTTACTTTTAAAAAGTTGCCTCTAAGTGCTGAAATATTTCACATAAGACTGCCCAAAAAGATTGTTTACTGCGCACAATAGTGACGGTGTTATGGCTCAGCGAGCTCACATGAAGTGGATCTCACCTGTCAAATATTTGGCAATGATAAGCGGGTAACTGCACTCCAGTAGAGCGACAGGAAGAATGATAGAGCTACTTTCAAAGTCCCCTTGACCAGAACACATTGCTTTTGATATCCCATGTCAAATACAGCTGTCATTAGCCAAGACAAATAGATAAAATAGTTTATGTTTTTTACCGACACTAAAAATAGTCCCCTCTCAAGCTTGTCTGTGCAGCATTCAGCAGTGTGTCTATTGTTTGCGGAGAGGATGCCCAATTTGTATCACATAGACACAGCTCACGCTGGAAGTTCATGAACACACAAAGCAAGTTTTAATTACTAATCTAGTTATAGATGAATATCAGCAGCAAAACAGTGTTAAAATGCCACTCCAGGATTGCCATAGTCCCAGTGGTAAACTGATCACAACAATCCTGGCCATAAACCACTAAAAAAAAAAAAATTAATATTATGCAATAATAACAGGCTTCGTTCTCGGATAACTTAGGAGTCTGCAAGTTGGACAGCACTGATATACAAGTATTACTCTCTTTGCCTCATCCAAAAAAAAGATATATTAACAAGTGTAAATAAAATGATTTCCTTTCTCCAGCTATAAACAGCATAAGCTCTACTGGGTGCCACAGTCACCCCTCTAAGGGTAAGGACACACGAGGCGATTTATCGCCAGCGTTTTTAAAAAGCAAATCGCGGCGACATGTCGCTCGTTTTGTCTCAGCACAAAACCATATGAAAGTCGCCAGCTACTGTGCACACAGCGCGTTTGTGAATCGCCTGTAGCTCCAAAACGCACTGAGACCCTTTTCCGAGCGATTCATCAGAAATAGCATGTACTTAGAAAAGCACTGAAATCTCCTAGACACGCACACACATACAGATAAGTAGCGATTGTATTCAAATTACACTGCGCAATGACGCAAGAACATAAAGGCGCAGGAATACAAAGACGCTAGGTTACAGAGGGAAGCACAAACGCTGAGGAGAGACGCCGAGACAACACGCCGAACAAAACTCGGACGAAAACTCGCTCGAAAATGCCTTTTTTGAAGCACTTTTTTGATACGGACAGGAGCACGTACCGCACAGAGCAATGGGATACAAATCGCTCTGTGCCAATTGTCGCTGGGAATCGCCTGTTCGAAAAAGACGATCGCCTTGTCGCCGCGATTTGCTTTTTAAAAACGCTGGCGACAAATCGTCTCGTGTGTCCTTACCCTAAAAGAAGCTCTAAAAATGTACAGCAAACAATGCCTGAAGAAGGTGCATAATATAAGAACTAGCTGAAAGGAACTTCATAGATATTAGTATTTTTATTAAATAAGATCTTGATCATAAGCCACATCAACTCATTTACTGATCAATCACCTTGTTCCTTACCTGAGAGTGAAGCATCAGCTCTGCCTCTTCAGCTTGCCACAGCTCCACCATGCTGGGAATTGGTTCAATCACTAGGGGGTTCACAAACAAAAGAAAAGCATTTCGGCTGTGTTGTGTGACAAGAAGACAGGGGACATCAGCAGGAACATAAACCCATATTTTCTTAGGTGCAAAAACTTGGCAGCAACTGGCAGCTGTTATTGTAGCACTCCCAGAGATGTTTTGTAGTCCACAATCAAAAACTGGGCCACTATTAAAGCTGCCAATATTCCTAGAAAAAAAAATACTGCTACTGCTGTAGCTTTCTTCCATATTAATATACAGTGAAATGGATTTATTGATCAGCAAGATGAACACCCTAAATTCTGCTGGGCCAGTATATTTTTGTTTCTGTAAGGCTGCTGTTGTTTAATTAGAACTTCCAAGATCCACTAAGAGACAAACGCTGCTGAGGATTCTGAGAGTTGGACATTACTACAATAAGTCTGGTACAGCTATGGGATCCTGTTATCCAGAAACCCATTTTCCAGAAAGCTATTAATTATGGAAAGGCCATTTGCCATAGACTTCATTATAATTCAATAATATTTTTTTTTAATTATTTTCTTTTTCGGTGTACTAATAAAACAGTACCATGTACTTGATCCAAACTAAGATATAATGAATCCTTATTGGAAGCAAACCCAGTCTGTTGGGTTTATTCAAAGGAGAAGGAAAGGCTTGAAGCACTTGGGGGTGCCAAATGTTAGGCACCCCCAAGTGATTGAATAGATTTACTTGAAACCCCAGGCCGGTGCTCATATCAGCAGTAAACTGCACCAGAGTGGGGTTATACCAGTGAGTACCACAGATCCTCTTCTGGCTTCCACTTTCTTTGTGCGGTTGCGCAGTAGAGCGAAACACCGAACTTTAACTTTAAAGTTGGCTATTTCATTCTACTGTGCATGCAATTTCCCTGGGAAATTCAAAGAATAAAGACAGAAGTGGATCGCTCACTGGTAAGTCCCCAGGCTGGTGCAGTTTTCTGCTGATAGGATCACCAGCCCAGGGTTTCAGGTAAATCAATACAATCACTTGGGGGTGCTTAACATTTGGCACCCCCAAGTGCTGCAAGCCTTTCCTTCTTCTTTAATGTTTACATGACTTTCTGGTAGGCTTAAGGTATGAAGATAAAAAAAAAATACAAAAGATCCCTTATCCAGAAAACCCCAGGTCCTGAGCATTCTGGGTAACCGGTTCCATACCTGTACTTTAAAAGCCAAAGGTTTGCGGGGGGGGCCTCAATGCAATGCTGCTTGGGCTTCTTAAATATTCAGTTCTCTTATGATAAAGCTGACCAAGTGCACAAACCACAGATGGGGAAAGTGTGGTCAACACAGTAAACGACCAGTGCTGCAGCCTCACAAAGAAGCAGACACATCAATGCCAGGGAATGTGGTACCCGCTGCCAATGCTACTCCATACAATGGCTCTCACTAATGTGTCTAGCAGACAAAGCTGTCACAATACAAGGGCCCATATGCCCAGCAAGAAGCCAACGCTACATGCCATGCAGCAGAAGAATAAAGGCAGAAAAGAGAATAAGAGCTATATATATACACACACACAATGAATGGCCTTTGTTTGCTTCCCTGAGCAGCAGCCTGGTGTTCTTGAAGAGGAGGTTCGCCAGACAGGGACTGTACAGTTGTTGCTGGACTACATCTCTCAGCATCCCAAGAGGGTAAGCCTGTTGCGGGTGTTGTTGGGAGTTGTAGTCCAGTAACATCTGGACGGGGGCGTGCACCTATTCTAGATCTCTATTGTGTCCTCCTACTACAGCTTCTTATTCTTCTTCCTCGTTTTCTCACCTTGTCCCCCTCCTTGCCGAAAGCAGGGCAATAGAACATGGAAAACCCCCAGCAAGATGTTGACTGTAGTGGCGGTGGAACACTCGCTGGTCCTGAGCGGGTAGAGCAGCCCCGCCATGCTGCCCCTCTTGCTCGGGCTCCTGCCTCTGCGCTCGCTCGGGTGTCAGCAGCAGCAGTGCGGGCGGACCCGCCGTGCACATGTGTATCTGTAACCTCCTCCTCTCTCTCTCTCTCTCTGCAAGTGTGTGAGTGAGTGTGTGAGCGCGCCTCTTGCATGCCTGCTACAGCCGGAGCATGCGCTGTTCTGTCACTGTGCCACTGGGCGGCGCTAACCTATTTGTGAAAGCAAAGGCTCAGGTTGGTATGAAGGGATCAGTTGAAGACTTTCAGTGGGCGGGTACGTGAAATAGTAGTAGAATTTGACTAAAGCTAGAGACAGGCCCGGGGGCCTTGGTGTAAGAAACCTTTCAGCCGCTGTAACCGTGTTCATACGTCATTCCTTCCGTACGTGGCACAGTTCGTATAAGGGTGTGTGGATTGTGGGGAATACATTACAGGGAGTCGCCTAACAGCAGCTGGTATTAGTTCTAGTTTTCTACAGGTCATTAGCAGTCTCCCCAGCATGAGAGCAGCAACATGGCGTCACCTAGCGGGATGAATCATTTAGCTGTGCGACGTGTATCTATTGCACATGCTGGGTCTGTAGCTGCTTCAGAGATGTCTTGTTAATAAGTGGCCCTTATGTGCCCTACTGCAAAATCATACCCCAATCCCAATAGTATTATAGTCCTCTTCTGCTATTGCATGAGATCTGGCACGCATTTAGTTGCTTGTGGTGCTACAGGGAGTGCAGGTCTTAAGCACATTGGGCCCCACGCTTATGGGGGCCACGCTCCCGTGCGTGCTCTGATTCTTTTAATCCCCCAGTAGCCCAGACTACCCCTAATCCAGATTGGCCCAGCCTGCTCAGACCCGATTGGCCCAGGCCATAGCTGAACCTGATAGGCGCAGCCCACCCCCAAACCCAATTCAACCAGCCCGCCCCAAACCCAATTGGCCCAAATAACAAGTGAAATGCATTAATGTATATATAACCCATGGTGCTGCACACACACAGTTTACAGTGTGTGCAATTTGCACTTTTTTTTTTGGCACACATAGATTAAACAAAGTGAGGGAACATTTTCCCCCAGTTGCCCAGCCTGCCCCTATCTCCAACTGGCAGCTGGCACTTGGACAGAGGGAAAAGCAGCCACTATTTGCCCATCCAGCTCTGTGACCCTGCGACAAGTTCCTTCTATGGGGCCCCACCAAAACGGTTCCAATTGGGCCCCGCACTTGGTATGACCCTCCCTGGCTACAGGAGTCCTGTGCTTCCGCTATATGGGAGAGCAGGTATACATTAAAATGGCGTACCTCCATCCAAGGTCAGGACAGGCTGAACTGTAATCCCTGGGAACTTCTGGTGCCTGGTGTAGATCAGTGCAGCAAAGGATCCAAACAGAGAGGTGATTGGTGCAGCAAAATAACTTGTTTATTCACAAAGGACAGTCGCAATGGATCAATTCACAGGCACTTAGATGATCACAGGATAACAGTAACAGGATTCTTCCCATTCAGTGAAATAGTACAGTTAGGATGAACACCTCTTGGGGCAATTTCCTCCCAGAGTGTAAAGGTGGCCATACACGATAAAAGCTGCCAACAGACTAAGTTGGCAGCTTATCGGCCTGTGCGTGGGGACCTCCGACGGGCTTAATCAATCGATATCTGGCCGAAAGTCGGCCAGACGTCGATTGGACAGGACCAAAAATCCCGTCGGATCACAGCCGCATCTGTTCGTAGATGCGGTCCTGCGATCCGACCTCCAGTATCCCCTGCGTTGTGATCCGATCGTTGGGCCCTAGGGTCCACGATCGGATCAGCCCGATATTGCATACCTCAAGACATTGCCAAATGAGTGGATCTCACCAAGTATGGCCACCTTAAAGCTTCCTGCCCAGGGATAGTCAGCTTGGGGTCTTGGTACTTGGCACCTTCACTGGTCCTCACCCACTGAGTCCCTGAGCTAGTGGTGTACACACCACGGGGTCCTAACCCCACTACTTCTCCTCGTTGGAGCGCATGCTGCTCACTAGCTACCCTGTACTTACTCTCACTCCTAGAGTGACTATTACAATGCTCACTATCACTAAATAGCTCTTATCTAACTTTCCACTGGCAAGCCTGGACCTGTAATACCTCCCAGTGAGGCAATGTCCCAGGACAGACACTGAGCACATGGGGCTAAACCCTTTTATACTTTAAACTACTGCATCTAGTGGACAATCCCCTGGAACTAATGTGGACCCAGGAAAAGGGACATAGCTCCCTGAGTTAACTAAAGGACCCTTAGGTGTCCTATTACCAAGGGGAAACTGCCTGAGTAAACATACCTTAATCTCAGGGTCCCTGCCTACAGTATAAGGGCTGGGGCAGACAGGGAGATTCTGTCGCCTGGTGATTAATCGCTGGCAACAATCTCCCCGAACTGCCTTCTCCCTGTCCGCCGCCTGTTTAAATCAAAAAGCGCCAGCGCTAATACATGTAAAACGCATGTGTATTGGCGCTGGCGCTTTTTGATTTAAACAGGTAACGGACAGGGAGAAGGCAGTTTGGGGAGATTGTCGCCAGCGATTAATCACCAGGCAACTGAATCTCCCTGTCTGCCCCATTGTCGCCAGCGATTAATCACCAGGCAACTGAATCTCCCTGTCTGCCCCAGCCCTAACTGTCCAGTGCCCATTGTTGCAAGGTCTGCTTTATTAGCTATATCCCTCAATGTCTACCTGTTAACACTGGAGACAGGCATCATGTCATGAAGATGCTGCCCATAGCAAATCAGATGTTTGCTTTTGTTTTCTAAGGGTAGAAATACACGGACGATTCTCGACAGAGCAAATGCTGGGCAACAAGACAGATGCGACAGGAACAAGGTAAGTAGTAGGAAGTTGGATGGTGTCGCAGGATAGAGCCCTGCAGCGGGTTGGGTTACCCGCAAAAACCTGTGGGTTGCGGGTAGAAGTTCCTGGTTCGGGTATAGACACGGATTTGTGGGTCGCAGGTTGGCCACGGGTCTTCTCAAAACTTCCGATGATGTCATAAATGTAGGTACGTTTCATAAATAAATTTAAATTAAAAAAAATTATCTGCTTATAACATTAAAATATTTTGTATAAATTCCTGCTAAGTAGCTATGGCTTATAGCCCCCACTAAGTTTAACTGTCATTTTTAAACATGTCCCTTATACATGTGCATATCCATGTAAACCCTGTAAATCAAAGGCAGCAAAGTCTCTTTGTTATTTGTCATACATTTTTTTTTTTTCAGAATGTGACACTCCCTGCTGCCACTCCTTTGTTTTCACTTATGAACACAAATAGGCAGAAACAGATCAAAGCAAAAAAGAGCCCCTTTTCTCCTCTGCTTTGGCCAGAAGAACAGGGGAATAGTTATACTTGGATGGGAACTACTATATCTGTGTAGTGCAACCACCTATCTAAGAAACACTGTCCTATGGTTACAGTTACTGTATCATATATATGCAGTATATATGATATATATATAATGTCTAATGCTCTATAGCAGGGGTGTCCAAACTGTGGCCCAGGATGGATATGAATGCGGCCCAGCTTGAAATGCTCAGTTCCCGAGGAAACGTCATGTCACAAAGGATATAGGACGGGGGGACAATGACCATTGCCCAGTTAGTAATAATAATATAATGGGGACATTTTGCATAACATGTTGCCTGATTTTTTCTTTAGTTTTAGATAAACTGTCAGATTAAATCTGTATTTGTCTCACCCTAGATTCCGGGGCTTCGGATATATTAATTTGCCTTCAGTATTGTTTTTCCTCATTAATGACGGATGAGGGCAACACACGAGGTGATAAGGGAAATATATTGCACCCTCTATAGCCCCACACAGCTGATTAACAGCAGCATGCCAATTAAATAATAATGGTTCAAAGAATGTCAGGCAAGTTCTGAGCTCCACAGACGCATGTGTTTTGCTCAGCGTGTCGAATCGCGTGCAAATCGTCGGTGGAGTTCAGCCCTGAATGGTCGGCCCCCACATATTTCAACCTCACCAAATCCAGCCCTCGTTGCAAAAAGCTTGGATACCCCTGCTCTATAGCAACATTTAGAGTTCTTGATTGGCAGAATAGCTTGAAAACTGTAACTTGCACACATTTCCATGCCTTCAACAATTTGTGTAGGCAGTACATTGTCACCATTTTCTTTTATACTGTACACTGGGAATTTTACACAAACTAGGATGAAACTTGGGCAATTGTATTTCACAGGTTGTAGCACCCTCTCTGTGAAATATATAGCTGTAGTAATGTGAGCCGCAGTGAGAGACAGCCAAAAAAAGTATATTTTACTCTGACAAATAAAGGTAGTTGTTCGCAAGAAAATCAGAAAAAGTGTCTGTTGAACAGCACCCAACAAGGTATATTTTTTAATTTGTAAAGTGCAATGTGATTGACAGCATAAAACACAATTTTAAAGGGGTTACTCACCTTTGAGTTAACTTTTAGTAACTTGTAAAGAGTGATAGTCTGAGACAATTTGTTATTGTTTTTTAGTTGATCAACTTTTTAGTAACTTGTAAAGAGTGATAGTCTGAGACAATTTGTTATTGTTTTTTAGTTGATCAACTTTTTATTTTTATCCAATCTCCAATTTGGTTGTTAGGTCCAAATTACTGGACTGGAATATAAAGGTGTGCTCATAAATTTCTTAACCATTTTTCAGAGAATATGAATAATACCACAAAAACCTTTCTTTCACTCACGGTTAGTGGTTGGCTGACGCCATTTATTGTCAAACAACTGTGTTTACTCTTTTTAAATTGTAATCACTACACAAACTACCCAAATGACCCTGATCAAAAGTTTACATACCCTGGTGATTTGGCCTGATAACATGCACACAATGAAAGAAAAGTTTTTGTGTTATCATTCATATTCTAAAAATGGTTAAGAAATCATAAATTCTGCTAGGGTATGTAAATCTATGAGCACAACTGTAAAAAGGAGAGGGCTTGAATAGAAAGATGAAAGATAGCAATAAATGCCTTACAGAACATTTGTTGTTTATATGGGGTCAGTGACCCCTGTTTGAAAGCAGGAAAGAGAAAAATGAAGTCAAATTAGCTATTCTATAACTACTAAAAGTTAACTCTTCTCTAACCATCTCTTTTAAACTTTATATACCTGAAGGGTATATAAATATGCACTATATATATATATGTATATACACAAGCGTTATACCTTCCGCACACCGTTCACCAATCTCGACCCAGGTGCTACCAAACAGTGCTGTAGTATGTAGTCATCAAAGAAATGGTGTGCATGGGGATTCATAGGTTTAAAAGTCCATAATTTCTATTAATACATTAAAAAGCAGGCAACATTAAAAGAGAAGAAGGAAAGTCAGAATACACTTGGGGGTGCCAAACGTAAGTTCACATAATACAGAGAGTGGTGACTTTTTGTCTAAATATATTACAGTTTTGGACATCTCTGGCAACTTGCAAATTTGAGTGCAAGAATATATATATATATATATATATATATATATATATGGCTTCAAGAAACCAGCACTCCCATAAAAATCTTCAATGCTTTATTAGCTTTTCATAAATACCCGACGTTTCGGTCCTCATTAGGACCTTTCTCAAGGATTATGATAATCCTTGAGAAAGGTCCTAATGAGGACCGAAACGTCGGGTATTTATGAAAAGCTAATAAAGCATTGAAGATTTTTATGGGAGTGCTGGTTTCTTGAAGCCATATATACAAATACGTTTTAACCGTGCACCCCGAGATCACAATCGGATAAGTTGCAATAGCAACTGCTTTGGAGTGCTGACACTCACTGGACTTAATATATATATATATATATATATATATATATATACATTTCTGAATTTCTAGAGGAAGAGTAAATGACTACGTTTATGTGAAAGGATAAATAGATGCTCCTGTGGCACTTTACAGGCTGGTTAGGTTTAGTGCAGGGGTGTTTCAAAGGCAGATGATAATTAGTAGATCTCAACACAACATCGTTAGTTTACCCTCCTAGTTACAAGGTTGGACTGGGGTGGCAGGTCACTGGGAAAAGACCCAGTGGAAAGAGCGTATGTACAGCATTTGATTAAGTACCTAATGGCACAAAACGCATAAGGCTATGTGTTGATCTACTTTGTGGCCTAAATAAAGTTCTTTTACAAACCTGTTTGTGGTATCTTTGAGTACCTGCCAGTTTCTCTTTTGGTTGGATATGTCCACCACAAACTGTAGGTCAGGGGCATGAGCACCCGGACCCATGTAGTATTACTGGTGAGACAATAACTATTAAAGGTTTTTACATTGGGGTGTTTTTCCTTAAAGTGCAAAAAACCCAGTGGTCCCCTGCTCTTTTGGGCCTGCCGACCCAGACCCGCTCCCTGCACTGCAGCTGCTTACCTCCCTCCCTGACCCCAGCACTCAGGATAAGGTATGTGAGTGCGCCTGGGGCTAGGGGGGTAAGTTGGCTTGGGATCGAGGGAGAGGGGCTCCTGGGCTCCCCAGTCTGACACTGCCTGGTTGCTTACTATGGTTACATTTCTTATTGCAAGGAAGCCTTGCCAGGACACCAGGACATTAAGGGAGGGTCCAAGGAGTTTCCACAGGGAACTGAGCCAGGATCTACAGGGCCGCCAACAGGGGGGGGGAAGTGTCCCGGGGCTGAAGGGGGGCCCGGCAGTGCTGCACTTTTCCAAGAACCGGGCCCCCCTCGCGAGCGCAGAAGCCATGCTGCGATGAATGCGGAAGTGCCGAAGTCCTGAAGCAACGGAAAGACCCGAAGTCACAAAAAGAGCCGACACTGAAGTCCTGAAGCGGCGAAAATACCCGATTGAAGTCCTTGAGAGGGGAAAAGACCCGAAGTCATGAAAACAACTATAACTGAAGTCCTGAAGCCACGAGTTCAATTCTACTGACACCAAAGTGGGTTGTTGTTTTTTTAATCCCCTGGCCACCAATGTTTTATTTTAATACTCTATAGGCCCCTGCACCAATATTTTTTTTTTTTATATTTTTTGGGGCCCCATTTTTTAAACTTGTAAGGGGGGGCCTGGTGCCAATGTTTTTTTTAAAAATATTTTTGGGGCCCCAATTTTTTTACTTGTAAGGGGGGTCCTGGCGTTTTTTTTTTATATTTTTTGGGGCCCCAATTTTTTTTTTAACTTGTAAGGGGGGGCCTCGCACCAATGCTTTAAAAAAAATACTTTTATGGGGGGCCCTGGTGCTGATGTTTTTTTTACTTATAAGGGAGCCGTGACCACCAGGGGTGGGGCTTGGGTGTCAGTGTAGGCGGGGCCCAGGGGGCCCCAAAAATTTTGTTTTGCGGGGCCCCGTGATTTCTAATAGTGGCCCTGAGGATCTATAACAAGAAATACATGTTAAAGGACCAGTAACATAAAAAAATGAAATTGATTTAAAGTAAAAAAATATAATGTAGTGTTGCCCTGCAGTAGTAAAACTGCTGTGTTTGCTTCAGAAGCACTACTATTGTTTATATAAATAAGCTGTTGTGTAGCCATGGGGAAAACTAGTCAAAGGAGAAAAGGCTCAAGTTACACAGCAGATAAGCTCTGTAGAACATAATGTTATCTGTTATCCATTACTTATCCTGTGCCATGTAGCTGTTTTTCAATTTCCGACCATTGCTACTTAGCAGCATGTTAATATGAACTATAGTAGTGTTTCTGAAGCAAACAGATCAGTTTTAACAGTGCAGGGCAACACTACATGATATTTTCTTTACTTTAAAACACTTTCATTTTTTGGTGTTACTGTTCCTTTAAAGACCTCCTCGTGCATTAGGAATCATAGACCTCTATAGGATAGCATCAATAAAGCCTGGACTCCTGATAAAGTGTCTTCTGTTCACCACAGCATTGGTCCCTGGCATCCCTATAGAGCAGTGATGTCCAACTGGTGGTCTGTGGCCCCCACATGAAAGTGTGGCTGCTGTGATTCCTTACCTTGTGTATCACTTCAGAGATTAACTGGCCCCTGCATTGTTTACACCTCAAATTCAGACCGTAAACTCCTGCATTGTTCACACCAGTAACACCTCTATTATTCATTCCTGTAAAGCCCTTAGCTGTTCACCTGTTCACACCCCAGACAAACTGCTGAAGAGGCACCAGCGTTGTGTATGTTATTATTCGCTTCTGATGGTGTGATGGCAGATGCAATATATAACGTCAAAAATATATATAATATTTCTAGCATATGAGAAAAGGATATTTTCCCTTTCTGTACCAAACTGGAGACATTATATGACATATAAGAATTCAATGAACGTATTTGCATCCTTTATTCAACGTTATCATCTACTATGTATGTTCCTACATCACCAATGTTATCACCTGCATCTTGCAAGAGCAGTTGGGAGCAAATTCAGGAGACCAGTTTCATACTGGGCCTATGAGAAGCATTTTGCAGCTACACATTCTGAAAATAAAGGAGCTATACACATAAGTATGAATTGCTGCTGCTTAAAATAACAGAGACTGTGGTATCCATCTGAGTCTAGGGTAGGGCTTTTTGTGGCAGCAGAAGAGGAGGACTGCTAGGCCGACTGTCACCACCACTGCAAGTTGCCTGATCATAGGTCCTTTTACCTGTCGTGGACACTGTTTCTGGTTTTATGCCTTGATCCCTGCCTGCCTTGACCTATTCCTGGGTTTTGAACTTGATCTAACGTAACCATCGTTTGCCTTCTATGCCTTATTATGTACTGTAACTTCCATATCCCCAGGAATTTACTAAGTCTACCCTACCTGGGCATGATTTGCTGTGCACCTGCTGCCCAAACATGCAAGCACATTGAGTGGTTTTGGGCACTACGTTTATTAAATGGCATCATTTTATGCAACAGCCCTTTAACTTGGTAAATGAGCCTTATAGACTTGTGGGAGTTTAGGAACAGTGTGGGAGCATGAGACGCACTGTTAAACATTATGCAAAAGACAACTCAGGGTATCAGCTTGATCTGAATCTTTTAAATGAATGTTGGGATTGCCTGAGAATCATTATTCTGCCTATTTTCAATGATAAACAGTTAAACTAGCTAATACCGTTGTTTATGGGCCTGCTGTCCCTGTCAGAGAGGTCTCTGTGTGTCAGCAGAGTGTTGAATACAAATCAGTAGCTTAAATATTACAAAGTGGAAGCATGAGTAAAGTCAATTATTTACAGTAACCATGTGAATGCATTGCGTCTGGATCCTCCCAAGGCAACAGTCATAACATAACATTGGAAATATTCAAGACAGTAACAGCCAATCTTATTCTTGTTTGAACAGTAACCTAGAACCAATTAAAGGAGATCCATTGCGAATATTAACATTTAATATAAGATTCTACTCTCTGACATGAGAAGCCAGCAAATTGGTACTTTTATGGTGATCCACTATGTACTATGAATATTAGTCGTTTCAGGAATCTGGATGGTTTGAAAATGTCATGTCAATACCCATGTTGGCCAGTTCATGATGGAGCAGAGCAGTGCAGAGAGCCAGCAAACACAAGAATGTTTGGACTCGGGGTAGGGGCTCTTCAAGAGTTACCTGCTCCCAGACAGGTGTCTCTTCTGCCTACCACTAGTTCTGGCCCTGCCCCATGTATGCCCACCATAAAGGGAAGGGGAGCAATTATAGAGTCAAATGTACAGAGAATATCCAAACATTTAGGATGGCTTTTTTGATGGCTCCTTAGAATAGTGCTCTATAATCATACACATCAGTACATTTATATCATAAAGCACATTAGGGATGCCATGGAGTCTGGCTGTTATGTAAATGTAGTCCTAGGAGTGTGTATTGCAGATAAGCTTTTTTGTTCATCTTTATAACCTAGCTCCAAGCATCGTTTAATATTAAATTGAACATTGCTTTGGAGACATTAGTACAATGCACACAAAACCCATGTGTGATACCTCTAAGTACTCACTCACAGGCTGCAGCAAAGAAAGATTAACAGCGCACGTCTAATAATTCCATGTACTATTCATTTCATGAAATACTCGCCACATAATGCTGCTTTTTTTTTTTTTTTTTAATCATCTCATTATTCTTTAAACCAAATTTCTAATAGCCTATTTTGTTATTTTATGTTACAAGAGGAAGATTTATATATACTTATGCAATGGCCTTTGTTTGTTCTTTCTCAGTCAATTGTCTTATCCTTTTTCACTCATCAAAAGCTCATTCAAACAACAGTGTCATAAATAGGCCTTCAGATAAATTGCAGTTGACTCTGGTCTTTGTATCTTGAGTCAAAGCCACTGATCCTGTGTCTACAGTACTCTAGGGCTCCTAGAGAACTGGGAAACCAGACAACCTGGCTTTGATGTCCCACTGTCAGAACAAATAGATATAGATTGTGCTGGCAATGGAAAGATGCCTTGAACTTGAAGAAACTTTCACTTCACTGTACGGCGTAGTCACCAGCAGATATTGCTGAAGAGTCCTTGGTTTCCGACAGCCCTTCCCATCCAATTGTCGTTAGACTCAAGGTCAGGCTCCATATTTGTGATTATAAAGCTTCAAACTAAGGACACACTTTGGGGATTTTCTTTCAGTATTGGGCACATTTGCTTCTGGGTAGTAGACCTTGACAACCAGAGTGGTTTTTACTTTCATTGTTCTACCTGCACTTGATTAAAAAATGCGGATTACTGATTGATTGCTATGGGATACTGTCCAGGTTATAAATAAAGTGTAAAGTTTTGGTCATAAAATTAGAAGTACTACACATGAAATTACTAATATACTGTATTTTCATTAGCATGATAGAGCACCAATATTCAATGTACTTGACATAATTTAGCCCTTTTTGTTACTTATGCTGATGGATTAAAAGGTCCCTCGAGTGTACTCATGCACATTTTGCTCCAAATAAGCTCCCACGAGAATATATATAATAATAACCCTTTAACTGTGTTGGGTATCAGGAGGAAAATAATCAATGTAACTACTAATGGGTTTTATGTGGTGTCCTCAACCCCAAGCTTTGTAGGTTTTCAGAACTGGATAATGCTTTTACAGTGATATTGCTACTTCTAATTTCTCCTAATTTCCTGTGGAAATTAATTTTTTCTCAGTGGTCACTATACAAATTTCAGAGTGCTGTGTATGTGTGTTTTATTTACACACACTATTAATCCCTTTACATTTTGATGATATAATATTATTGGTTTAATAATATGTCCTGATGTCACATTTCATAAAGGGCTAGATACAAAGAAAGGGGCTTTCTGATTTTTTTTAATATTTTGCATAACCAAACAATTGAATTCTTTCATTTTGTGTCTGTATTTCAATTACATGCACAGTACACGTGAATGAGGCAGCAGCAGAATGATGGCTGCCTCTAGTTGTTGTCCAGCTCCCACATGATGAGTAATTATAAGAGTCCTACCTTTGTAGCTGCATGGATATCCCATAATACCCTTTACGGGTAGCCCTGAGGACAGGTTTAGAGTCACTGTACTGGCATTTACAAGGCTCTCGTTGATTTCCTAAGCATCTCTCATGAGAGGTGAAAACACGCTCAATCTCAGCATGGCTCAGCCAAGAAGCAAACAAGCTGGTTCATGAAAAACAGGAGGACAGAACAGACACATTATGAGTAAAGTCTACACAAGCTAATGTATGAATAGATGTAAAGCGTCCCATTATTTCAATTATTAAAGCGGTTACCTGAGCTTAGAAGAATCCCTTACACATTTACAAGCGTAACAGCTGAGGATTACTTCTCCTGGTTTATTGTACTTTGCCTTTTCTCTTCATCCCTCTGTTGAAAAAGCCTCTATGTCTGTGCAGTCTGTGTGAAAATGTGTGATATAATGGGGAAGTCTACAGGGCAACCGACAGTGAGCTAATGTAGAGAAGTGACTGAAGAAGGGTGCCTGCCTCATTCAGTGAAGAATGGCTGGCCCTTAGCAAGAAAGGGTCCAAGTAGCCAACACATTTGTTAGAGCCTCCCTATGCATGTCCATTACTACTATTGGTCCATAACAGTAATAAATGAGAAGTCATCTCCAATCTGATTGTATTTAGATGACACTGGATTTCTGAGGCTAGCAATGTTAAAGTAACATAGATCTAATTAACATCTATTTATGCACAGCATGAAACACATATAAACCAGCCAAAGGACATGTAGCTCACAATATATTTAGCTTTCATTATTCCATATTATTGTATTACTAAATTATACTCCACTTGCTACTTCTCCTGGGGCAAACTATTCATATAGGCACATTAATTGGCTCTGGATAAAACACCTGTGTGTGTCAGGACCTTTAGGGTGTAAGCTCCTCTGGGGCAGGGGCTGATGTGCATCATGTCACATTAAAGAATAATTTATTTATATATATATATATATATATATATATATATATACAGTATATATATATAAATACAAAATGTCCTCTGCACTTAACCCATTATCAATATATTTAAGACATTGAGACATTTTGTGCATACAGCTACTAAAAATGCCTTACCCTTTAAACAAAACAGGGATTGTTTGTCCGTGTATTGCAATATATTTAAGCTGACCAACTACGTTAAATTCATCCAATATCTGGCCAGTCCTACTCTCAAATTGCATCGGATTCATTAAGAATTCTATTACTTCATTATACATTTTAGTACTAAGGGGCAAATTCACTAAGCTCCAAAAATGCTCTTTTTCACCACTCAATTTTCAGCAGCCTGCCGCTAATTCACTAAAATGGGAATTTGCGATCAGGGAGGCGAAAAGTAGCAAAGTTGTGCTACTGTTACTTCGCCAGGTAAAGTGCATTTACACTAGCGATGCCTAATTTGCATTCGTAGCAAAGTATAATAGAAGTATATGTTACAGCCACTACATTACACTACACAAGCCTAGGAAATCTTTAATAAATAAAATAAAGTTGTCCTATTGAACTAAACATGTGCCCCCTGTATAGTTGAGTTGCCATATGTTGGGGGTAAGGAGGGTAATCCCCCAAAAAATTACACTATTTTTCAGACTATCATCCTAAAAAAAATAAAAGACACCCGCGTTTTTTGTGGGACTTAGAAAAAAATGTTTTTTTTTTTCAAACTCCTATCTATTGTATTGAACTTCACGAGGTCTGACCTGGAGAAGTAAAGTCTAGCTCAAGAGGTAACGTTCATTAAAATGGGCATCTTAGTGAATTAGCGTAGTTACATCCCTTCGTCAGTGCACAACTTCGCCTGGCGTAAGGGTGCAAAGTTGCGCTAGTCTTCCTACTTTGCAGTATTAGACTTTTTATATTACAAGTTAGGGACCGCCATATGGGGTTTACCTTGACGTGGTATGGTGGCTTATCAACTTTATGATCATAACTGTGTAACTAAAAATCCAAAATCCCCTGTTTCTGTAAACATATGCATTATTGATTATATAGTGAATAAAGTACACCCTCTTGTAAAATATAATGATATTATAAGATACCAAGGAGTTTCATGACCATATAAAAGCACGAGAAGTTTTCTATTGAATTTAGGTCCGGGGATTGGGCTGGCCACTCCATAACGTCAATCTTGTTGGTCTGGAACCAAGAGAGAAATACACTATAACCAGCATGCATAACATTTGCTGCATATAAGGCCCATAATTGACACCTGGTTTTTCCAAGAATGAATGGCCTCTGCTATTATTTGTAACACTGCTATTTACACCTGCTAGTAAATTATTTGTCACGTACAAATATAATTTCTACCAAAACCAGTGATTGATATGTATATTGAATGTATCCCTTTATTGATAAGGGAATGTAATTACTATACAAGAATTGGTAGCACAAGAGAGATGAAAAGTGTCAGTAGGTGGGTGTGCCTTCAGAATAACACATTCTGTAGCACTGTGTCAAGTAGTAGCAACTCATAAGAACAACTTGTAACATTATGATTTGGCAATGTAATGAATGTTCCCCTGCTGGACTGGTTAATTGTACATATAAATGAGGTTGACAAGAAGACCTTTTCACATCAAAGCAATGTGTTTCAGTCTATAATTAGGTTTAGTGAAGGAATAAATGCTGGCGTGCACCTTACACATCAGAAGTGGATAGATTAGAAAAGTAGGTGGGAGGGAAACAATAGAAATGGATTATTATGCAAAAAAGCTTTTAAACAGGGAATATTGCACTTGGATGTAATTCCATTATGTGTTGAAAGAGCAATAAGCTTTGGCAGAACACTATATTTATGGCTTTGGGTATACATATGATTAAGTACAGAATGGGTGAAGACTTAAGAAAATGGAATATACAGTTCTATTGTTCTCCCATTACTCTACAAACAAGACATCTTACTACCACTTCTATGCAAGTTATAAATCAAACTCTTCATTAATATTAGTATCAATCCACAAATATAGATCATTGAGGTCCTTTAAAACTAATTACTGGTCTTAAAGGGGAACTATACCCCCAAAATGAATACTTGAGCAACAGATTATATCAAATTAAGTGGCATATTAAAAAATCTTACCAAACTGGAATATATATTTAAGTAAATCTTGCCCTTTTACATCTCTTGCCTTGAACCTCCATTTGGTGATGGTCTGTGTGCTGCCTCAGAGATCACCTGACCAGAAATATTTCAACTCTAACTGTAACAGGAAGAAGTGTTGAAGCAAAAGACTGTCTGTAAATTGGCTCATGTGACCTAACTTTATAGTTTGTTTGGTATGTTTGTGTGCACCGTTGGATCCCAGGAGGCTGTCCTTATTTTTTAAAATGGCAATTTTATATTTATGATTACCCAATGGCACATACTGTACTATTGAAAAAGTATAATATTATGAAAATGGTTTATTTACATGAAGCAGGGTTTTACATATAAGTTGTTTTAGGCAATATCTTTCTATAGAGACCAACACTGTTTGGGGGGTATAGTTTTCCTTTAAATGGTGCACATAAGTAACATCAAAGAGGAACACAACTTACATTTAGTAGTAATTAACACAATGATTTTGACCAGATGTAGGACTCCTGGTGGTGCCGTTACTTGCATAAAATTACATACAAACTATAGGTTATACCTCTGGCTGCACATTAAGGGGCAAATTTACTAAATTCACATCTATTCACGTGAATGATTCGAATTTTGATTGAATTTTCAAAAAGATTTGAATTTTGAATATGCAAATTAGGTAAATTCAACCAGTGAATTCAGTAAATTCGATCAAATCGAATGATTCGAATAATTTAAATAAAAATCTATTCGACTATCTAAATATTTTTCCTTGAAATTTTTATTCAACTGCCTAGTTCGCCAGTTTCAATCTGCTGAAGTGGCTTTGGCAAATTTTGATCGAATTATACATTTTTTTAATATATTTTTTTCAATTCGAAATTCGACCAATAGTAAATCTGCCCCCTAAGTATCTAATCACCAAAAGGGATCTGCATGTCACATTGAAGCAACACCCATGTGTAACTGAAAAATCACCCTGACAGAACTGAAAAGCACCTCTGCTAATACTATATTGCAGGGATCCCCAACCTTTTGAGGCCATGAGCAACATTCAGAAGAAAAAGTAGTTGGGGAGCAACACTAGCATGAAAAATGTTCTTGTGCAAAATAAGTGCTGTAATTGGCCCTTTGGTAGCCCCTATGTGGATTGGCAACCTGTATTGAGGCTCTGTTTAGCAGTGCACCTGGTTCTTATACAACCAAAACTTTCCTCCAAGCCTGGAATTCAAAAATAAGCTCCTGCATTAAGGCCACTGGGAGCAACATCCAAGGGGTTGGAGAGCAACATGTTGCTCACGAGCTACTGATTGGGGATCACTGCTATATTGTGTACCTTTAGCCTTCGGGGACTCTGTAACACTACAAGCCATAGTTAACCTTCCAATTAACTTGTGTTGTTGGCTTTAGTATTCTAAGACATTTTGCAATACAAAGTTTTAAAATTATTTATCTTCTGTGTTCTCCATGGACATTAAATTTATTCTGGTTACTAGGACTTCATTTCCCTAGCACCCAGGCCACTGTTATAAGGTGATAATCAATAAAAAATAAGACTATTATCATTGAGGAGCGGGACACCCAGTCAGTGTATTCTTTTGTTTCCTAGGGTGGGGACCCCAAAAAGTGTATCATTTTTTAGTTGCAAAGTGGAAAGAAGCAGAATAGACAGGCTAATAATTCCAAAAACAATTCTCATCCTATTGTACGTCACGGCATGTTTTCATGGTCAGTCGTGTCCAACACTGTAATTTCAAGCAGTTGGTTTTGTTGAATTGTTGTGAATATGAATTAGTCCTAAATACCCTTTGTCAATTTCTGTGCAGCATTGTTTCCCTCAGTCCTCTCCCGGTGCAATTCCCTTTACATTATTATTTTTACAGCAGACATTTATTTTCACAGCAGATGGGATGCATGATTATGTTATGCTATTAGACGTCCTTTAGGAATAGCAATGGCTTCAAAAGACAGGTCCCAAATATTACCAGGATCCAAGGGCAATTTCAGTGTAAATACAACAAATCCCAATGCATTTGGAGGTGTGTCTGCTGTCTACAGTTGATGGCTTGGATAATTATTAGTTTAGGCATAAGTGTTCCTCAGAGAAAATAGCAACAAGGAAAACTAGTTTATCTCAGCTGAATTCATCAAATGAATGAAAGAGTCTTCCCAGTGGAATAACTAGCCTGAGAATATGTATAGTATGAATCATAATTTCTGGGTACTGATAAAAGCAGGGTGACAAATCACTAAATGTATTTTGTGAATCAGGCATCTAAACCAAACCAATGCTGGAGCTCCAGGGTGTGCATGAACCAATCACAGACATAAAATACACAATGTGACACACAATATGTCCACAACGATCAATACCACGCTTTCTGTAAATAACAGTTTTAAAGCAGAAGGAAAGGCTAAAATTAAGTAAGCTTTATCAGAAAGGTCTATATATATATATATATATATATAGGGCTTCTGTATCAGACTTCCTGTTTTACGCTTAAACCTCCAGGGCTAGGGCTAGAGCATGCTCAGTTTGCTCCTTTTGCCTCCTCCTCCTGCCCTCCCTGCTTTAAATCTCAGCCCAGAGCTATGAGTGAGCAGGGAGAGACTCAGGCAGGAAGTGATGTCAAACCAAGCTTATATAGTAGCTGCTATCCAAAGAGAGCTTCTAGAGCTGTTTATTCGAGTATGGTAAAGCATTCTGCAGGCTAAATATAGTCTTATATTGGCAATAAACTGTTTGGTAGTTTTCCTTCTCCTTTAAGCCACATACATTGGTGATACAGGTGTATAATGAACATCCTGGCATCTGCAGTATCACACAAGGGCAGCTGAATGGAGAACTCAGTAGTGATTTTCAGCAGGGCACCATTATAGTATGCAGCCTGCCCAAAACATTAGTTAAGGATAATATCTGTCCTGCTGGAGCTGCCATGCCCAGCTGTTGCAAAGTAGCTACAGAAGCTCATAGACAGAGAGTGTTGAGTGCTGAAACATGTTGTTTATTCACAAGTTTAACTGAGCTTCCAAGTGCCTGGGGGGGTTGAATTCCCCTTTAAGGCTACACCATAGATTGAAAGTGTAACAAGTCCACGCTTGCAACTTTTTTGCATCAGTTTGAAGAAGGATATTTCTTGTTTCAGCATAATAATGGCCCAAACACAAATTGAGAGCTCTGTGCAGGCTGGGTTTTTTGCTAAGTTGTGAATAAACTGGTATACACAGAACACTGACTTCAGCCCAAATCAATACCTGTGGGCTGAACTGGAATGCCAACTATAGGCCATGATGATCCCAACATCAGTGCCCAACACCATTTACACTCTATTAGCTGCAAATAAATACCACCACCAATGCTATGGCACCTAGTTGGGAGCTTTACCAAAAAAGTCAATGTTGTTAGCAAGCAGCAAAGGGAGGACCAAGTTCATAGTAATTATCTTGGTTTGGGAATGAGATTTTGGATAGTCTGTGTCTGGATATACGTTTAAATGTTTGTTTTTCTTTTGTGTGTAAGAATATTATTGTTAAAAGTACAATAGCATATATTGAACACTGTGGCTTATGTTTAAGTAACATAAATATAAAATATTTGCCAGTGTAATCTAATTATATGTGTATGTGTTTATGAAACACTTAGGGGCAAATTTACTATTATTCCCCAAAAATAATTTGTTTCTATTCGATTAGCATTCGATTTTCGACTAATAAATAAAAATCGTTCAAATGATTTGTACTATTCGAACAATCGAACACTTCGATCGTACGAATCCTATTCGATCAGGATTTAGCCTCAGAAGCCTATGGGAGTGCTCCCATAGGCTTCTATTGCAATTCGGTAGGTCCAATCTGCCGAAGTAGGCAATCGAAGAAACTTAAAAAATAAAATCCTTCGATGATCGAATATTCGTATATTCGACTCTATTCGAATGTATTCAATCGTTCGACCATTCCCTATTCAATGATCGAATATGCCAAAATTCACATATTCGACCAAACGAAGAAATCCTACGTTCGAAATTCGATCGAACTTCGAATTCTGCACGTGAATATAGTAAAGGGCCCTTAGTTCTCCTGCATTCTGTGCTGTGAGCAGAGCATGTCGCCTATGTCTACAATCAGGACTGTCACCCGGTACCCCTTATAATGCTTTACTTGTCTCACACTCCATATTGTCCACAGCAGTGGTTTCAGATATTTAGTGCTAGTTCCTCTTTAAGGTCCAAAATAAGTCAAAGCCACAGTTCCTAAAAAGGGTACAGAGATTTGATACATTGCTGATATCAACCATTCAGTCCAAGAGTATTATCTTAAATAACTGTTCAGCCCATACAGTATGTCATCCTAACGGACCATCAAGCTTATAGGACTACCAAGTACAATAAAGAGGTTTTACACCTAAATCTTATCCTAACTAGTCATCAGGCTGGCCTCCCTACCCCCTGCTAAGGGTCCTCTTTGGGAAGCAGTTACAGGGTTTGGGAACTACTAATCTATAGTGTGCTCAAAAACACAAATTATGGGTCAATTCATACAAAACCTCACCACTCTTATTGTTAGCCATATAAAGTTTGTCCAGAAAAAGTCAGTAGATTATTAGCCTCCCAAAGGCCTATGTGACTGATAGAGAGGATCCAGGTGCCTGGCCATCTTCATTTTGTCTCATATCATATTAGCTGTGCTGGCCACCAGCAAGTGTCCCAATTTACCAGATGTACCTGTTAATATATGTAGGGACCCATAAGTGCAAGGCCCTTATGGCTTCATTCCCTGCCAGTGCCTCCTTTTCCCTGTTGCTGGGCTAAAACCAATGTAACATATTGGTACCTCATTTGCATACCTGTTTCATTGGTCCTAGGTTGTGACCACTTCCTGCAGTGCTGTAACAAAGCACTTTGCAAGGTGGGGCACTTCCTCTTTGGACTGCAGCAGTCGAACTGGGCAGTGGATCCATTGAGCCTGGGGTCAACAAGGCCCCAGAAGTGTCGGGTACAGGAACCCCAGAAACTAGATGAGCTAGTGTGTAGTGTAGCTCCTGTTATAGCACTATAGAGAGAGTGAGACAGTGAGGCTTAGTAAGAAAGAGCAGTTCAAGCTCCAACTAGGAGGATAGACTGGAGTAGCTTTCCCCCAGGCTTTGCTTTGCCTGTAGAGAAGGGACCGCTGGGAATTAGGCTATGGTGTTACCCTGTACCAAGTCTGCTGTGGGGGTCCAAGCCACACGAGGTTCTGAAATCCTGGAAGGTGATCTGTTAGCTCCTTTTGGCTATGCCTAGTGTGGTGTATGCTTATGCTGTCTCTGCTACACATGTGAATGTACTTGGAGATATCCTGTGGCTACCTCATATGTGAGTATTATAACCCTGTGTTGCTTTATGCCTGAATAAAGCCTGTTCTACTGTTTTGCAAAGAACCCTTGGCGTCCAACTCTAATTTTGTGTATTTTCTGGCAGTAGTAAGTTGTAGTTCAACAACATCAGCACAGGTCTTTCCATTTTGCGAAAGCCCATCCTGGTGAAAGAGGGTCGTGTGTAACCCATGCTCTACCCCTCTAGTTGGTATTTGTCTGGTTCAGCCAAAATGGGGTTACATATATATACAATACTTTGCCAGAGATTGTGAAGTGAGAAGGCGTGCAGTGCACCCCCCCCCAGTAAAAAGCAAAAGTTGCCAGTCCCATAAAACCAGAGCCTCAGCTCTACATAGAATGACATTTTATTCCATTCTCATTCAGTTTCTTCATTATAACCACTGAAAAACAGCACAAATAGAATTTATTATGCATACAGAGAACAATAAGTTCACAAGGTATTTCAGATCTATTAGTTATACATTTTCAAGGGGGCGGCGGTGATCTCTTATATAAATACAAAATGACACACCAATCAGTTATTCCTAACAACCTATTTCTTTCTTCAGTAAAACTCAGTTGTCTCATATAAATGCCAGCCAAGAATGTGTTTATATGTGAATAATTTGAGGAGCCAGAACACATAAAATAGATCCAAAATAAAGTGCTTACTAGAGCAGAATTATATTGGCCCTCAGAAAATGTAAGAATGCCTCTGTGTGTACTATAATTACTGCTCAAGTACAACTTCTTCTCTTACACAGAATGACTGCAATTTATTTCTTCCCCACTTTTCAGAACAGAAGCAAAGTGTTGCTTGTTCAGAGTGTGGAAGACCAGGGGGGCACCACAAGGCCCTACTTAAAGAAACAGTACACCAAAAATCTAAAGGTTGAGGCTCCCAACCACCAGGTCGACGGCAGTCCTGAACTGGGCCGCGGAGCCTAGCCGCAATTAACAAGGTATGCCAAAATGGACGCCAGCGTGCCAAATTGGATGCCGGTGTGCCCAAATTGGACACTGACCCCCCTCAACCCCCTGGAGTCCCCTCGGTCCTTGAAAAATGTTTTGCCTTGACACCAGTCCCCGAACCACAAAAGGATGGGAAGAAATTAAAAGATCATGTACTGTTGCCCTGCACTGGTAAAACCAGGCCCAGATTTGTGGCGAGGCCATAAAGCCCGGGCATAGAGTGGCAAGTTTTCAGGGGCAGCATGCCGCTCAGCTGCCAATGAACCGAGGATTGCGTGCATGAAAAATTTCCTAATCCTCGGTACAGATAGGGGGAGGGGGAGGAGTGTGCACATGTGAGCGCTTCCTTGCGGGGGAAGTTTGGTGCGCATGTGTGCGCTTACGCACTGGGAAAGGGGGGGGCGCACAGAGGAGAAACCACAGCTGGCTTTGGGGAGCCAGAAAGATGAACCCAGCCCTGGGTAAAACTGATTTGCTTCTGAAACACTACAAAAAAAAACATGTAGCAATGGCGGAAAAAAGGCTTTGTGGCACAGGTTAAATAGTGGATAACAGATAACACACCATTATGCCCTACAGAGCTTATCTGCTATCTGCTGTGTAAGATAAGCCTCTTCTCCTTTGAATGGCTACAGTTTTACAAGTGCAGGGCAACACTGCATTATATTTTTATTACTTTAAACCACTTTCATTTTTTGACATTACAGTTCCTTTAATGAGCAGTTTCAATATACATTGGTTAAACAGGGCAATCTTTGGAAATTTTAGGGGACATAAAATAAATCTGCTGTGGGGCCAAGCAACATCTAGTTACGCCACTGTGGAAGACTTACCCAACATGAGCAGTGATGTGCAAAGGTATATAAAGTAAATAGTGTCTGTGGTGTGTAGTGTAGCCAAACATTGTAAATCTAGTTGGCTGCTGAACCCCATAACCAAAGGCAAATCAACTATTTCTGTAGTATAGGCTGGTTTTGCTTGCAAAAGTTATTATTATATCTTAGATAGGATTAAGTACAAGATACTGTTTTATTGTTACAGAGAAATAGGAAATTATTTTTAAAACATATGGATAAAATGAAGTCTATGGAAGATGGCAATTCTGTAATTCGTAACTTTCTGGATAACAGGTTTCCAGATAACGGATACATACCTGTAATTCTGTTCATCGACCCTTCAAATAATCCAACTGATCAGTGTGTGTTTGCCAACAGCATTAGCTAGTTTGTACTGTAGACTGATCATCTAGCCTGGGGCTGCTTTTCATAAAACACTTCAGTGACTTTCTTGACTATTTTATACTTCTTGTTTAAAGAAAGTTTGTGGATGACTTTTCGTCCTTCAGCACAGTAATGCTACTTGCACAAAGCAAGGTTCGGGCAGAATAATTTTGCAAATCTACATATGGGATACTGGGAGAAACTTACCATGGCTCCCATGTTACAGAAAGATGCAAACCTTTTCCTATGGCGTCGCTATATCGATGACATCATACTAGTCTGGTCCTGAAAATATAATAAAATCATTTTAGACAATAATAAAAAATTGTCTACAATGCCCATGCGGCCTACAATACGTAGACAAAACAAATAGAAAACTAAGAGAGCGCATCAGGGAACATATAAATAATATTAAAGAAGGTAAAGAAAATCACAGTGTTTCATTTCAAAGAATACCACAAACTGAACCCCACAGATTTAACATATTGGGGTATAGAAATAGTGAAGAACCAATGGAGAGGGGGAGATCTGGTGAAAAAAAAAGCTATAGAATGAGAACAAATGGATACATAAACTAGAAACATCTACACCCAAGGGACTCAATGTAGATATTATTAAAGGAGACATATTGTGTAAAAAATAAGAATGTACCAGTGCATTATACTCATTTAGCTATAGAAGAATTGTACTTAAAAAATTTGTGTTTCAGGCTGATTTATTGAATATTTCTGCAAAACCCCTTATAATCCCTCCCTTCTCTTCCACTTCCTGCTCCCTGAATTCCCAGGCTGTGCAGGGGAGCCGGTGGCTCTCAGCTCACTGCACTGTAGGAACCAATCAGCAGCTAGCAAGACCTAATAGAGAACTGAAGCCTGTCTGTGCTTGTGCGACTGCAGGGCTGTGATTGGCTGTCCCCCTCCTACTGTGCTTCTGGCAGGGACTGTTAGGACTCACCCACCCCTCATTTGAAACCCAGACAGGGACCAGAGAACATCTATAGGGAGCTCTAATAAAGGGGCTATTTTCAAAGATAATATTCATTTTTAGCCCCATGTAAAAGCAACACTATATATTACTCATTATTGCCTACAAAATTTGAGTTTTTTCATTCATCCCATATGTCTCCTTTAAAGAGTTTTTTTATAGACCCCCTCTATCATCTGAATAATTAAACTGGTTTAATCAAATCATAGTGATTTGAAAACACTTTCCTATATAGCCAAACGATAAAACACTAGCTATGTCCTTAAATATGTACCAAAAAATTGCTTAGTAAATACCTAGGAACAAAGTGCTGAAAGACATAAGCACTAGACACTTAGGATGTAAATCTATAGAGATGTGCCTTTATTCCCATTATTTTTTGTTTTAAAATGTTTTAAGGTACTGCAGCAAAAGAATAGAAATGGGTTGTATGATCCGAAACCAGGAAGTAAAATACAGACGTTGCCATGGACACTACCCATTTAAAAGGTGCACTTGCGCATGACGCAACATGTCGGCTGTGATGTCATCCAAGGGAGCCCAGCACCTCACGCATAAAACTCAGACCACCAACATCAGTTTCAGCTGAGCGAATCTATTGAAGCTGGAGACACCCACATTATTATATACATTGTGAGTGCAATCTTCTCTTTTTAAAATTATTTATTAAAGTTTTTTACACAATGTTGACCGCATCTCTTTAGAAACCGATGGATATCCACTACGCTTAGAAAGGTGTAACAACTATTTACAAAGCAAGCAATATGCCTAAATGTCTGTGAGTATAAAACTTGAAATCACAGACAGTGCCATTTATAAAGACTGGTTAAAGGGTAAGCTAACCCCACAGGTGAAGGGAAACAGACATTTTGCCCAACCTCATGGAGGGTCTAACATCTGAAATACTACACTATATATTATTATTCTTTCTGTCTATCCCGAGCTATTAGTGCTGGTTTGTAAAAAGCCCCCCTAAATATTGGGTCTCTGAATATAACCTGTCAGGCTTTCTCAGCATATAGTTCTATACTTGTGACAACATATAAAGCACTCTGGTAACTTATGAACATAAAAGTTTACCCTTCCTAAAATTAATGACTACAATAACAAGTTACAAGTTATCACAGTGTAAATCATATCCCATAATAAAGGAAGCATACAACAAACAAGGCTTATACAAGGTATGTTCTAACTACTCTAACCTAATGTCTTGGTGTGCGTGCATATAGAGTTATGTCTAGGTGTCTACCCTTAAAGGTGTTTCTCCAGATACATCACCTGTTTCTTCTTCCTTGGTTTCTTCTGTTGCATAACCAAATGGAAGAGCTCCCAGTTATAGCCCTTTGCCCTCCCTCCATGATGACCACGCAGTAGCCCACTACAGTTTGTTTGTACACATCCTGTAACCATGATGAAACACTGTCCAGTAGTAGTCAGTGTAGACCATGAAATACTTCAAGTCCCATATGACCCATTAAACTCCAGTAATGTACTAAACTGAATACCATCCTGCCACTGCCACTGCTTTTCATGTTAAACTAGTATTTCTTGTAGATGGTCAGCACTCTTTGACTCTTCTTAGTTTGTTTTAGTAACACCACCTGCACAGAGCTCTGACGTCGACCCAAATTTAAATATGTGGAAATGAACTGGAACACCAATGTGATTCAGGCCTGATACACAACCTCACTAATGCTTTTGTGGCTGAATGGAACAGTGTTGGACTGGCCCACAGGGATACCAGGAAAACTCCCGGTGGGCCCAGGTGTCAGTGGGCCTCTTGCTTCTAACAATTTGGCCTATTTCATGTTCATTCCCTATTTCTTTATATGGAAAAAGAGGCTTAATAATGGAATAATAGAGTATAGTAAGTATAAATAAAAGAATAGAAGAATAAAAAGGTTAAGTGAGGAGAGAAGGAATAATAATTTGGAAAGTTGGACCCCTGGTCTAAGGTTTTCTGGTGGGCCACTGGCATCCCAGTCCGACACTGGAATGGAATAATTTGAATAAAAATCTATTCGAATATTCCAATACTTGACTATCGAATTACTTCCCCTTTAAATTTTTATTCGACTGCCTAGTTCGCCAGTTTCAATCTGCCGAAGTGGCTTGGCCGAATTTTGATCAAATAGTAAAAATTGAAGGGATAAAATCGTTCAAATTCAAACTATTTCATCAATCAATAAAATTTTTTACTATTCAATCGTTCAACCAATCGAATAGCGGTAAAATCCTTAGAATTCGATATTTGAATTTGAAGGATTTTACTTCCCTTCTATTCACATGGTCGAATTTCGAATTTTTTTTTATTCAAAATTCGACCATTGATAAACAATACAAACAATACATGTGAATACTCCATAGGAGAAATGTGAGTGTAACAATTGAATTTATTGAAGTTTTAAGATTAAAATAGTATTATACTATTTTTGGTTTTGTTCTATTTTTATATTGGGGCCCATGCACACCGGAACACCTGGAGGGATAGTGCCATGAGGACTTAATTACATGCGCTATACCACAACAGTGGTCTGTTAGTAGGCATTTCAGCCATTTGGTGGAGGAGTTAGAATTTGGTACTAGCACAAAACTAAGGGGAAAATTTACTATTATTCCACAAAATTCCCTCAATTTTACTCGCAATTCGATAAGCATTCGACCATCGAATGCTTATCTAATTGTTTTAGGCTATCATTTTGCTCACTATTCAATTTCTCGATGAATTCATACGATTGGATACCGATTGTTCGATTTCACGAAAAAATAGTGAAATTTCCTTCGAGCCTCCGAATGGGGGGGTTCCCAAAGGCTTCTATTACAATTCGGTAGGTTCAATAGGCATTCGAACAATTTTAAAATTTAGATTCCTTTGATCAACCAATGATCGAATTATCGAATATCCGATCATTCGATCTATTCGATCTATTAGATAATTCGGTATTTGATGATCGAAGAGGCCAAATTAGAATATCCGAATATATAAAAAATTCATACGATCGTTATTCGATCGAATTTCGATCATTTCAAGTGAATTTTGTAAATTTGCCCCTAAGTGTTTTAATTACTCAATCCCCATATTATAGCAAAAGTAAAACCAGGTTATTATTAACCAAAAAGATATAAATTATTATAAACATTTATTTTGGAGCACTGTGTCAATTTCTAATTATTTAAGCATACTGCACTATATTGGTTCATAAAATTTCCATTGCCTTAGGCGCTGATCTCTACATAGTAAAAAAAAATTTCTTCCCTTCTGGATGTCGGTGAGAGAACTGCATTTTCTTTTTGATGCAATCCTCTCCTGATGCCCTGATTTTACCATCATTATGATCCGATTGTTGGCTCAAGTGTCAAATGATTGGATAATAACACCATAGTCACCACGTATATATACAGCACCAACATGACCGACTCGACAACCACCTATCAATGCACACAAGGTATTACCATTTTACCCCAGCAGTGGCGTAACTACTCCCTGGTGGGCCCCGGTACAGGATAGGCACCTGGGCCCCCCTGTCGGGCCCTTACCTCTATGAATCGCATGCTGGAGTGTTGATCGCATGTGTGCTGTAAAATCTCCCCCAAGATAACCGTCTGCCATAACCATTATCGTGACTCAGACGGGCCCCAAGGGGGTGGGGGCCCTGGTGCAATTGCACCCTCTGCACCCCTGGTAGTTACGCCACTGTACCCCAGATAAAGAAATGCAACATGTGAAAGACCTAACACTGGTAAGAGATAATGTCATGAACTACCCTGCCTTGTGTCCAGAACCTTGTGATGATGAAGGAATGTACCTTTTGGGCCACTGGAGACACTGTAGACACAATTGCTTGCCTATTCAAGAGATAGTTTACCTTTAAAGGGGAACATTGCAAAAATTGAAATGTAATATAAGCTTCATCACACGGAAATAAGAAACTTTCTAAATACAATCAGCTAAAAATCCTGTACCATTTCTGAAATAATCAAGTTCATCTTCACTATCCCTCTCTCAGCATCTGTTTTCTTCATTCAGGAGTTGGATGTCAAATGAATGATCCAATACATCTTATAGGGGGGCTCCTTTTGCCTAGAAGATACTTTTTAGAGTCTCTCTACATGCAGAATTTGTGCAAAAGGCAGTTATTTTATTAAATGTTTTTGTGTAATGGAATCGGTTATTTGAATGAGCTCTAATTCAGCTGCTAGAAAATGAAGCCCCCCATCAGATATATTGGATCATTCCATTCATCTGACACCCAACTGTTGCATGAAGAGAGAATGAGGAGAAACAGATGCTGAGAGAAGAATAGTGAGGGTAAACTTGATTATTTAAGAAACAATGAAGAATTTTTAACTTATTGTATTTAGAATGTTTCTTATTTCAGTATGAGGAAGCTTATATTACATTTTAATTTTCTACGATAGTTCCCCTTCAAGGTAACATTTTTAATGAGGTAGATGATTATATTCTGAGACAATTAGCAACGGGTCTTAATTTTTTTATTGTTAATTATTTAAAGATAAACAACAGAAAGAAACAATACAACTGCAGTGTCCCAGAAAAACAGAATTTGGCTGCAGGTCAATGAACCTTCCCCCCAACTAAAAGATACAATTTTAAACTGCAAGCAGGAAGAAACAGACAGATAATTAAAAAGCTATAGAAATTAGGCCAACTGAGAAGTTACTAAGAAGATAGCATTTTCTAAGAAACTAAAGGCCAAGCTGTATAGCTGTGAGAGTTTTTGTGTTGTGCATGCATTTAGTCTGTGGTTTCCGTGTTAAGTGGACTTCACCTATTGTGAGCAGCCTGCTCTGACCTGGGTCCTGTTCACTAGACATTGCTGACCTCACACTTGTTATTGTACTTGACTGTCTGTCTGCAGCCTGCCATGTCCACTGGCTTGTTACATAACTCTCATGCTCAGTTTCATGGTCAACGAATGAGAAAAGGGTTTATCTATGCGAAGTTTTATTCTCTATTCACTAACCAAACCATCAACTGCTGGTTGTTACTGGTGTTACCCAGGAAATGTGTTCCAGGCAGTCTGTCTGCAGCTGCCATTTCCTGAAACTGTCATACACTGAGTGGGTCAAAATAATTTTTTTATGGTGTTTGCAAATTCTCAATTGCGCATCTGTGTATTATATTCAGACCCATAATATAATTACCTTTGAGACAAGTATTTTTAAGTACTGCGTAATCTAGAGTCCTGCAGCGGGTCGGGTACCCGCAGGTTACCCACAAAATCCTGCGGTACCCAAGGGTTCCATGTAGCAGTTCCAGGTGTGGGTACAGAAGTGGGTCGGTGATAATTGTTTATTACAAGGCTAGTTGCTATAAAATCTTTAATTATTATTATTTGCTTCATTTTTGTAAATGTAGTCACTGGTTGAGAGATGTAATTCCTTAAAGAAGTAAAGGTTAGAATCCGGTAGGAGGGTGGGAGCAAAAAGTTTGCGCATGCACACACCCGCCCTCATAGTGAAAGTTAAATCACCAATCTTGTGGCCCAGCCCAGTGCTCATCTTCCCAGACAAATTGCATCATCTGGGGGGGGGGGGGTAGTGGCGTAACTAGGTATTACTGGGTCCACAGCAAATTATTTTTCAGGCCCCAAAATGTTGACTTGTTTTAACAATATTTATTTAATGTATATGCTGAGGGTCTGCTTACGCCCCCTGAGGGGCACTTTCTTGAAGAGTGACCTGCCACTATTGATGGGCGAATTTATTCGCCTGGAGCGAATTCGCAGAGAATACCCATTAAGCAATCAAATGCAGCACGTCAATGCAGTTTTTTTTTTTATTTAAACACCTGAGCCTGGTGCTATTTTTATGCAAGACACACACACCAAATCTTCCAGGTTAATGATTTGATTCACTGGGGGATGCTCAACATATTTAGGATAATAAACTGAATCAAGTGGAACTGATGGATCCATGACTGTTTTTAATATATCGGACCTAATGCTGAGCAGTCTGTCTCAGCAGTCAGTTTGTCTCCAAATGAGATTAATGATGATTCAATGAAAACACAACTATAGAAAAATGTTATGTTTTGTTACCATTTATTATAAACATCTATCAAATCCCACTTGATTAAGAAAAACAAATTTCTCAGCATAAAATGGATGGAAACATTTTAATCAATGTAATCAAAATCTTCAGGGATGGCAGAGCTCTTGTCAATCTGATGTTCTTCAAACCCAAATTTTTTCTTTGCCTTTGGGTTTTACGGCAAATATATTATCTGTGGAAAGATATATGAAAAATAAGTCTATTATTTTCTCTTATATTTTTTTAGTATAATTTTGTTTTCATTTTTTATTATTTGTGGTTTTGAGTTATTAAGCTTTTTATCCAGCAGCTCTCCAGTTTGCAGTTTCAGCCTTCTGGTTGCTAGGATCCAAATTGAATAAGAGACTGGACTATAAATAGGAGAGGCCTGAAAAGATAGAGGAGTAAAACGAAATAGCAATAACAATAAATGTGTAGCCTTACAGAGCATTTGTTTTCAGATGGGGTCAGTGATCCCCATTTGAAAACTGGAAAAGAGACAGAATAAAAAAGCAAATATAAAATAAAAATTTGAATAAAAATTGAAATTTGAAAATTCGAATTTCAAAGAAATTTTGGGCTACTTTGACTATCAAAAAGTCCGAAAATCGATTCGAATTGAAAAAAAAAATGAAATGTTCGTAGTACTGTTTCTTTAAAATCCTTCGAATTCGACTATTCGTCATCTTAAAGATGCCAAAAATTTTCAAAGTACTGGAATAACAAAGCTTTTTTATAAAAATCGTTGGAATCAAACTATTCAAACGACTTTTAATCACTCAAAAACGGACTGATTTGATATAAATAGGTCCATTTTCGATCGAATACAGCCTTAAAAAAAATATTATTTACTAAAGGTTGAAGTGAAAATTCGAACAAAAAAATGCGAATTTCATAGTAATTTTTGGGTACTTCGACCATCAAACAGGCCAAAATTCAATTAGAATTGTTAAACATGTTAAAATTCAACCATTTGAAAA
>CM044432.1:42944920-42956541 GCA_024363595.1 Xenopus borealis
TAACTTGTCAATGTCAGTTAAGAAACTTTGTTGCAAGTCTCACCATTTGTTCAAGACTGTTGTAGGCAGCCATCATCCTTTTAGAAGGAAATGCATTCTGGATTGTCTAACGCTTTAGACACCCACACGTTTTCACCCTACCACCACCAGACAGGCACCAAGCTGTTTATGCACGTGTTGAGAATTGTACAGTATCTTACAAAAATATTTATGTGTTTGAGACATCGCAGTTTAACATAAGACCTCATTAGCAGAAAAATGCACTTTTTCACTTATTTAGGTGCCATACACCATTGCTGCAGGTGCCTAGCCCTATTGCGTTTGTTACACTTATGAATAGGAACAAAGCACAAGGTATACTTTACAGAGAGGCAATGTACATTGCTGCTTAGTATATGAGGTCCTGCATTTCACAATATACAGACTAACACATTTCCGGGAAAGGACAGATAAGCCGATGATGAGAGAATGGTTGTGAATTTTCCCAAGAAGGCCACATCTTTCTCATCAGATAGGAAATGGTTTGTATACAGTATCTCAGCTCCTTTACAGAGGTTGCCACATCCTCTGGAGTTAAGGGAGTAAAGCTATTTACATTTACTTTAGATGCTTCCTACAGAGAGCTGTGGGAAGAATAAAAGAAGCAGAGCACAGAAGCAGCCTGCTGGGTAGAATCTCTGGGGTACTTCCTGATACAGCTGTTTCATTCCCCGTGGTTGTGGCAGCATAAGATACTTCTGCATATCTTAATGGTCTCAGACAAAAACATTTAGTTTTTCTAATTGTGACCTTAGTTGTATTCAAAGATAAGCTGGAAAAGCCATGAAATATTAGGCAGCAACATTTATGTCACGCAGATGGCTGTGCCAAAAATGAAGAAAGATTTTATAATTGTATTTATATAGTAGGCACACTAAGGGGGAAATTCACTAAGCGGGAAAATTCACTAGCGTTGGCTTCGCTAACGTTTGCCGCACTTCGCCAGGTGTATTTTCACAAGCGCTACTCAAATTCAATAAGATGCGAATTTTCATTCAGGGCAGCGAACATTAGCGAAGTAGCGCTACCTTTACTTCGCCAGGCAAAGCGCATTTACACTAGCGATGCCTAATTTGCATACGGCGCAAATTTCAAAGTATAATAGAAGTATATGTTACAGCCACTACATTACACTACGCAAGCCCAGGAAACTTTAATAAAATAAATAAAGTTGACCTATTGCCCTACATGTGCCCCCTGTATAGTTGTGTTTCCATATGTTAGGAAATGTGGGGGGAAGGAGGGTAACCCCCCTAAAAAAAATATCGTTCTTTTTCAGACTATCACCCTAGAAAGGTAAAACACGCCAGCATTTTTTTGGGACTTAGAAAAAATTTCCTATCTCCTATCTTGTATTGAACTTCGCCAGGTCTGACCTGACCTAACGTTCAGTAAAATGGTCATCTTAGTGAATTTGCATAATTACGATCCTTCATTAGTGCGCAACATCGCCTGGCATAAGGGTGCGAAGTTGCGCTAGTCTATCTACTTCGCTAGCGAAAATTTGCCAGAGTAAATTTCCGAAGTTACGGGTTGACGTCACTCTGGCGAATTAGCGCTAGCGTTAGATGCTTCACGCTGTAGTGGAATGAGATCATGAAGGGAAACATATTACACTTATTAGTTTTTCATGCACACACTGGGCCTATACAGTTAGATTATTTGTTTTTAATATAATGAATGGAATTCTATATGGCCTTTGTGTATCCCCTGAACAACACTCCACAGTTAGATCATGTCGTTGACAGTAACTTCATGGAAAGTCAGTCACTTTCAATTCATTCCTACTGAATTTTTAGAAGCAAATTCACTAGCAGTCTACTTTCTAAATATATTCAGTATCACACTGTATCAAGTCCTCAAACGATCCATGCCACTCATATTTATAACGTTTTGTTCATGAGCTACAGACTACAAAGTTGGGTTCACTACATAGTTTGGTTAATAATATGTATATGTATACAGAAGATCCTTGAACACTGATATGTAAGATGATTTGCTTTTTTACCAAAGAACATGTGGCAGACATGCAGGAAAATGCCACAACCAAAATATTTTGTGAAATTTTGCAGCCTGGCAGTTTAGAGCAGAAAGACTGTTTACAGAATTCTTTGGAAATATGTAGTTTTCAAAATATATACGGTTTTGTTGGATTAACCTAGCCAGTGTGTTTGGATATGCCATGCAAAGTCATATACACTAATCATATTTTGTGGTATTTCTTCTACACATATACAGGCGATTTAAAAATAACATCCTTAATTTTTAGAATCTGCAATGCCTCGAAAATGTTTCGTTTTGTGGGATTCCCATACTACACCTTATGTCTTCAGTTTCTGTACCAGAACAAATGCACCACAGCTCTTTAGCAGTAAATATCTATGCTTCAGAAGATGCACTTTCTTTTTCATTTCTGCTGATTCACAGCACATGCTCCAGGCTACTATTAGTTACCCAAGTTTAGTGACCAACTCATATTATACTGTAAATAACAGACTATAGACTGTACAGTAATAGTTCAGATTCACATGACATCACAGCAGAGAAATCTGTGTATTGTGCATCAGAATTGATTAACCAGTCATGTGGAATCCTCAATTGCAACCAATATGTTCATGATTTCCGACTAAAGTTTAGCTTTTCAGCAGAAGCCCGGAACATACTGAGCATGTACAGTATCTCTGACACTCACTCAATGGCATCTGACTGATGGCCCAACACAGGATTGAACTGGGATTCATAATAGGCCCTGCCATTCAAACTTTAGAGGCCCAAACAAACTCCACCAGCCCACTTAATAGTAACTTTCTATGGCAACTTTCAGCAGCCCCTCTGGCATTTGCCAGAACCTACAGATTGCTAGTCCAGGCCTGGCTCAACAGTATGACCCCCTGTTTGTTCTATTAATTTATTGTTCTGCTGTACAGTACTTTGCCCTCAAGGAGGGCTATAAAAATATACTGTATATACATTACCTTTTTATTTTAGAATTTTTCCATTCCCAGAAACAATTTCTATACATACAAAAGCCAATTTATTTTGTGGCCTCCAAATATTTATAACTCTAAAGTAACCAAGGAACATGTTCTTGTGTTTTAAAGCTAGAAATAATTACTTCAATTGGCAATATTCATTTGTCAGACTAAAACCTCAGACGTAGAGTGGCCCAAAACCAAAGCCTTACTGCTATTGTGCAAAGCTTTTATTTGAAGTAGAAATAAATAAGACTGGGGAGACAACTTTGTGAACCATTTAATTTATAAATCCTGATCTTACAGACCACTGTCTTTACTCCCCTGTCTGTGGGCTACATTGAAATGACAGATAAGGCAAAAATATCAACTTCATAAGGAAATGTTGTTTTCTTTGTTCTCACACAGAGCCCTGTTGAATCAAGCCTGGATTTGCTACTGGCAATTCAGTGACATGAGCTGAGCTCATTGCATTTACATGATAAACAGTAGATACTGTAGCAAACCGTGAGAAAATGCAGTGGTCTGCAATAAATACCATGTAGGTTATAGGATAGTGTTACCTTCTATTTCTCCCCCTTTTTATTGTTTGAATTTGCAGTTTATGTCATCCAATATAATGTCAACTTCCCAGTGCTATGGAGAGAATCCAACAATTCCATCATCTATCCATCATGTTTAACCAGGCAAATGGCTGTAGCAAAAATGGAAGAGGTAGTGGATTCTTTTATAAACTGTGTTATATAGATAAAATACAGAAAATGTCACAGATGAAATGCCAAACTAATATTGTGATCTCCAGACTTCTGCCAGGTAGCTATATAAGTGAACAGATATGAAGAATTATACATGCCCTTTAGATGCTGAGAGATGGGATGGTGTTATACTGCAAGGATAAAGTAGGAGGGAAAAGTCCTTTTTGTTATGGGGATAGAAGATACAGTGCAACATATAAAATGTTCAGATTCCTTTCCATATCAGAAGGGACAGAGTGAAATCCCTACTTGCACAGTTATAATTTTGCCACTAGCATGACCTAGTTTTGTGGATATTTTGGGGTTCTGTCAAAGCTACACAAATCCAAAGACAATACTTATGTCTCCAACCTGGAGGCTAAAGAAAACTAATATCATATATAAATGTATCATCACTTGTCAAATGAGCAGCTGAAACAATATATCTCACAGTATGTCAACATTGCAGCAACAACCTTTCTCTAAAAGAGAATATCTGTGATGGCTGCCAAGACAGAGACACTGATATTTTTTCCAAAGCCTGTGTGTACTCTCACTAGACCTCTAGGAAATGTGCCTGGTACTGATCCAGAACGGTGTCAGAAACACTGCACATAAGAGGGCTTGCTTCATTCACTTTCCCATTCTTTGCTAAGAGTCTAATATAGTCACAGAAATAACCTGCCAGAGATACAGCTTAAGAACAAAGTGATTACGCCACCGATAGGGTCATGTTTCATGCTGTTGGAAAGTATGAAATCCACCCAAAGGCATTTCAAGGAGGATAATGTTAAGACATAAAGTTCAAACTAACAGTTCATTTTGCAAGAGTTTTTTTTCTACTGGCTTTGTATTTATTTACATGGGAATTAGGAGACTAACAACCGGGTTTGGGAGAAAATGGAAATGCTTTAATAATGGGTTAAACAATATATGAAATACACACATCTGGCTTAACATTAGGAGCAGCTCTCAGGGGCTTTCTCAAGTTACCCTCCTTGTATATAATATAGTTAATGGTCAATAACATTCACATTTCCAACTCTCGCACAGTGTAACAAGACCAGCACACTCTGGCCCAGCTGACCCACTAAAGCTTCTGAACAAAGAGCTAAACATGTAATGAACCATTTGATGCACGTGTATCCTGATCCACCGTGAATAAATTCTGGAATTACCCCACTTGCAAAGTATAGCGGCTTCTTTTTTTGCTAAAGCTTCAGGTCTCGACTGGCATTTATAAAGACAAACCTTGGATAACTCTATGTTATATTATGGGTGATATAATATGTCTGAAATGCAACAGAGGAGGGTGGATCAGGGATCTTAAATGTGTGGTGAGTGGGAGCTCTACATGGAGGACAAAAAATTTTTTTTTTATTACAGATAATATATTGTCACCATTCAGCTTGTAAACTGTATAATAATTGGTCATCAGTTATATATTAGCCAAGAGCATAAAGCTTCACGTTTTATCGTTAAGTAGTAAGTACTAAAATATTAGGCTTTGGTCCATATGAGTATGACAAAACAACCATTTGAAAAACCCAAGTGAGGGTAGAGTTTGCAGGTAACCTGCTGGGGGTTCTGTTTGCCTTGCCTTGGTTAACATTGTAGTATGCTTTAAATATACTTTCTTATATCTTGTTTCTAGGGATGAACTGAATATAGTATTCAAGTGAATCACACAACACTTTTTGCAGGAGTTCATTTTGGCAAAACCTTTTCTGCTCTGCTCTTCCGAAGGCAGAAAAAAGCACAAACTTCAGAAACCGATCCAGTTCTACTTGTTAGCGTCCGGAGCCAGGAATTGCAAGTAAAGCTGCTGAACATGGAAACTACCAACCCTAAAGTGCAACATTGTCTATAGCCAATATACCACTGTCTATATACCAATAGCATGGAAAAATATAAATAAAAACACCTGTGTATAGGAATATGATGATGATGTGCCTACATAATATTTATGCATATAAAAAATTCACAACAATAAACTTCACATGTAGTCTAAATCGTAGTCAGCATGCAAACGCCCACAACACGCCCCAGTGTCTAACATTACCCGGTTTTCAGTATACAGTAGTTTGTCTTTTTATAAAAGCAACAATAAACACAGTGCTAAGGGGTCTTTTTATCATGCTGTGTAAAAAGTGGAGTAAAATATTATTGATGATGTTGCTCATAACAGCCAATCAAACCTTTCCTTTTGTTTTCTAATTTCTGGTTGGTTGCCATGGATAACTGAGCTAGTGCTGTCAACCCATCTGTTTTAATACGTCTTCTTTTGTATTCACTGGAAATGAAAAGTCTACATTAGGCATAGCAGTTAAATAATAAAAAAGAACTGTGCTCTATAAACAATGCTGAATAAAATCTATTAGCAATACACATTTTGCACAGGTATGGGACCTGTTAATCAGAATGCTTGGGACCTGGGGTTTTCTGGATATGGGATCTTTCTGTAATTTGGATCTCCATATCTCAAGTCTACATAAAGATAATTTAAACAGTAAATTAACCCAACAGTCTTGTTTTACCTCCAAAAAGGATTAAGTATTGCTTAGTTGGAATTATTTAATCATAATGGGATCTGTGAGAGAAGGCCTTCCTGTAATTTTGGATATTTCTGGATAACGAGTTTCCAGATAACAGATCCAATACCTGTAGTATAAGTATGGAAATCAGTACTGAAACATTAGCACTAGTTCAGAAATGAATCTATAAATGGTTGAAAACCAAAAGAAAGAATAAGAAAAACACCAGGAAGTGAGGAAGTCTGTAGTAATGTTACACAACCACAACAAAGCTATATTTAGAGAGGACTCTTTAAGCAGTTTCACTTTACAGTCAAAAACTTTAAACGCCCATCTGTCTGCAAAGAACCTGTATGTTCTTCCCGTGTCTGCATTGGTGTCTTCTGAGAACTCCAAATATAATCAGACAGTTAATTTGGCGGGTACAAATGACCCTACTGAGTGTGAAGGCCAAAGACTACCCATGCGTTCATTATAATTAAAGTTTCTAAAGCAATATGGGAGAAATAATAAATATTTACTGATCTTATTTTGGTTGCAGAAGCCTCTACAGTTACAATGACAGAAGGCAAACAAGTAAAACTGCAGGAGAAAAGAAAAACGTCAGTCGCAGGTCAATTCTGTTGCAAGAGAGTAAGGAATATTGAATTATCTGAGCTAAAAAAAACAATAGATCAGGACTGAGGAATATTGAATTACCTGAGCTAAAAAAACAATAGATCAGGCTAAGAAATGGCCACATGGCAGAATACATATTTCGCAAGGAAAACCGTCAAACTGACAAATGCGGTACATTTGTTGGCCGTTATGAAAATTCTCTACCTTGGGTGCCGATTGTCCCCAAAATTGTTTTGCCATATGCTTACATTGTAAATTCGTGTGAAGGATTCAAATACTCGCGCAAATAGTCTCAATTCGATCATGTGACGATTGGAATATGCAAATTAAGTATTTTCGACCATCGAATATAGAATATTCGGGCGCATCGAATAGATCGAATAGATCAAATAAATATATATTCGAGCGCTCAATTATACTTGCCCTTTAAATTTTTATTCGACTGCCATCTTCGCCAGATTGAAGCTACCAAATTGAAATAGAAGCCTATGGGAAGTCTTTTGCCAAATTTCAATCGTACGATCAAACACTTTGAACGTTCGATTCGTACGATTTTGGCAAATATTCAAGCGTTTTTCTGCAACTTTTCATAGAATCGTTCGATCGTACGATTCTGGCGAATAGTCAAAAACGCGATCAAAACCGGCGACTATTTTATTCGATTTTGGCAAATATTTATTTGCCAAATATTCGGCAGGCGAATTCGAGGGCTAAAATCCCTCAGCAATTCAACACTTAGGGGTAGATTTACTAAAGGTCGAATTGTCGATGAATTTTTAGCCCTCGAATTTGACTGGCGAATATTTGGCGAATAAATATTTGCCAAAATCGAATAAAATATTTGCCAGTTTTGAGCGCATTTTTCGACTATTCGCCAGAATCGTATGATCGAACGATTTTATGAAAAGCTGCAGAAAAACCGCCTGAATATTCGCCAAAATCATACGATTGAACGCTTGAAATTTGGCAAGAGACAGAAAAAAAAGAATAACAATTTTAGTAAATCTGCCCCTTAGTATGATGTAAACTGTGATAGTCTGAGACAATTTGCAATTTGTCTTTATATTTTTATTTTCATTTTTTTGTGGTTTATGTGTTATTTAGATTTGTGTTCTGCATCTCTCCAGTTCAGTATTCCAGCAGCTGTCTGGTGGCTAGGGTCTTATTTAGTCTAGGAACCATGCAGTGATTTAAATGAGAGAGTGGAATACGACTATGAAAATCACTGAATAGATAAGTAATAAAAAAGTAACAATAATATTAAAATTGTAGCCTCCGAGAGCAATAGTCAGTGACCCCCATCTGAAGAAAGTGTCAGAAAAGAAAAGCAATAATATACAAAATAAAGAAAACCAATTGCAGATTTGCTATGAATAGTACATTCAAGAACATACTAAAAGTAAACGTTATGGTGAACCACCCTGTTAAGAGACTCTTAAGACCTCTATGCGTGCCTGGACTGGAGAGTCACTTATATGCTACAAGTCATATAACATGAATGCAGGGTTGGACTGGACATTGGGGGGCCTACCGGGTTCCAACCTCTGGGGTCCTCAGTGCACATGTGCGAACCGCGTATGCAGCAGGAATGTGTATAGTCCGACGAGAGCTGCCCCAGGTTGGGGGGGGGGCAGCAGTTCAGGGTAGGGGGTCTGGCCCAGCGGAGGCCAAACAGGTTTTTTTCTGGGCCCAGTCTGACCCTGCATGAATGGTAAGGAAGAATAAAACATGTATGCAGATTCGCCCGGAAGCCCCCCTGACTAGGATGTATTCTGTTTTCAAGCTAACATGGTCATTAGCACCCTGCCCTTAAAGGGATACTGTCATGGGAAAAATGCATCAGTTAATAGTGCTGCTCCAGCAGAATGCTGCACTGAAATCCATTTCTCAAAAGAGCAAACAGATTTTTTTTATTTCATTTTTCAATCTGACATGGGGCTAGACATTTTGTCAATTTCCCAGCTGCCCCAAGTCATGTGACACTGCAAGTTGGAGTGATATCACCCCCTCCCCTTCCCCCCCCCACAGCAGCCTAACAACAGAACAATGGGAAGGTAACAAGATAACAGCTCCCTAACACAAGATAACAGCTGCCTGGTAGATCTGAGAACAGCACTCAATAGTAAAAACCCATGTTCCACTGCGTATTATTCAGTTACATTGAGAAGGAAAAACAACAGCCTGCCAGAAAGCAGTTCCCTCCTAAAGTGCTGGCACAGGTCACATGACCAGGGGCAGCTGGGAAATTGACAATATATCTAGCCCCATGTCAGATTTCAAAAATAAATATAAAAAAAAATTAATTTTGCTGTATTGAGAAATAGATTTCAGTGCAGAAGTCTACTGGAGCAGCACTATTAACTGATGCTTTTGAAAAAAAAAAACGTTTTCCCTTTAAGCAGAACCACCTCATTTAGCATAACCTAATTTGATATGAGCGCAGTATAAGAATATATCAGAGTAAGTATATAAACGCTTCCCTCTTGTCTAGTCTGTTTTTAGGCTTAAAACAAACTATATTTAGAAATTCAACCCTTTGGTCAGTAACCATCAATGGTTGTCAGAGGGATGTGTTAGATGTCATTCAGTAGCATCAAGGTCTGCAGTTTGGACATCCCTATAAGGGCACTTTGCATTTTGTGTATTTGCAACTTCTCCACCAAAAACACAAACAGTTCCCACAGGAGAAGTGAATCAGTCCTTAGATAGTAGCACACTACTGGTTTCCATGGCAGTCTCTAAATCTAGTGGGAAACACAGTCTCCTTGGTGATACATATATCATATATTTATATAACACATCATACGATAGAAGTGACAAATACTTTCTTAGTGTGGTGGTTGTGGTGGGGGAAATATTTTCAGCTCAAGGCATGAGAATGCTCTTTCATTTTCAGAGAATGGGGGCAAATTCACTAACCTGTGAATTTGCACTAGCGAGGGCTTCGCTAGCATTCGCCACACTTCGACAGGTGTAGTTTAGCCAGCACTATGCCAATTCACTAAAGTTAGCGTTACTTAGTCAGGCAAAGCGAAGTTACGCTAGGTACCCTAAAAAAAAAGTAACACATGCCAAGGTTTTTTAGGGACTTAAAAAAAAATGTCACGTTTTTTTTTCAAACTCCTATCTATTATATTGAACTTCGTCTGGTCTGACCTGGCGAAGTAAAGTCTAGCGCAAGAGGTAAAATGGACATCTTAGTGAATTAGCGTAATTACGACCCTTCGTCAGTGCACAGCTTTCCCCGGCGTAAGGGTGCAAAGTTGCGTTAGTCTCTCTACTTCGCAGTGATTTGCTCTCTATCGCTGGGGGACTTTTCGCTCTGGTGAATGGACGTTACTCTGCAAATTCACTAAGATCCGGATTTACCGACCTTTACTTTCGCCAGACTTGCCTTCGCCAGCTCAGACTTGGTCGGGGTCGGACTGGACGTTAGGGGGCCCCCGGGTTACTATACTCTGGCCCCGCACTCATGCACACACTCTGGCGCGTATGCGTGAAAGGGCGGGTGCACGACTGGTGCACGTCGGTACGTGCAAACGCCTGTGCGCATGTGTAAACTCTGGCGCGCATGCGCTACAGGCGCATTGATTATTTTATTATTTGGGAGCCCAGAGATCGACGGAGGGGGGCTGGGCCGGCAGGGGCCTACGAGGGCTGGGGCCCACCAGGTTTTTTCCCGGCGTCCCACTGGCCCAGTCCGACGCTGGACCTGGAGAAGTGCATTGGAATGCATAGAACTTCCTAATTTCTTCAGTTACTTACATCATATTCTGAGGGGGAAAATCATCTGAGTTCAAAAAACATTGGCGACTTTTAATTTTTTGAGGGTGAGAAGCTGCAAAAGGCATGACATTTTTATGTTGGGTAACTGGTTTTCCCCATAGATTATCTACCATATGGCACATTATTTAACTGTGGGCTCATGTGTAGGGCATTAAAACAACTCTATTGACTTTATTAAGGTTTCCTTGGCATGTCTAGTTATCAGTGTAAATGTAATGTATTAGATGCACCATGTAACATAAATAGCTCCATTCCTCTTTAAATAGCCCGCCTTATGCAAATTAGCCTGAGTGAAGACCTCTAACGAATGTGAGATAGGCATAATGGAATGTATTGCATCTTCGTTTTGATTTGCACGCATTGCTGAAGTAGCACTAGAAAAAATATTCCATAGGCAAATTTTCACTTGGTGAAGTGTTGTGTTGGCTGCAAAGCTGTAGCAAGCGAATTTTCACCAATTAATAAATTTACCCCATAGATCTTGGCAAAATTAGGGTACTAATTTACCTTCACCCATGGGGGTCTGCAGAAGTTGGCAAGAGGGAGCAGTTGGCCTCAGGGTCGGACTTGACCTTTGGGGGCCCACCAGGTTCCATACCTCAGGGGCCCTCGCAGAGCACTGGTAATGCATGTATGAACGCCGGTGCATGTGTGTATCATGGCACAAACACCGGTACGTATGCGCCAGGCACACCAACAGTGGCCACTGACCCGCCAATTTTTTTTACATAGGCCCAACTAAATGTGAAGTGTATCTGGGCCGGTAGGGGCCCATGGGGCCCAGTCTGACCCTGCGCTTTGGCAACTGGGGACTAGAAGGTAGTTTAGGTCTAGGCCTCTGGGGCCCCACTGGGTTTTTTCCCGGTGTCCCGCCGGCCCTGTCCGACCCTGGTTGGCCCACCATGACTTCTCCAGGTACTTCCAAGAAATTGTTGTAA
>CM044432.1:42960011-42974543 GCA_024363595.1 Xenopus borealis
AAAAAAACAACAAAGACCAATTTAAAAGTTGCTTAGAATTGGCAATTCTATAACATACAAAAAAGGTAACTTAAAAGTGAACAACACCTTTTAAGGGCTTACAGAAAATTTATATACAAGCTTAATTGCCCCTTTTTCAGTTTACTGTAACCCAATCTGATTGGTTGCTATGGGTACATGTACAATGAAGCAACTATGTTAGAAAATCAGATCTCATTTATTTCAAATATTGCTTTTATATATTAGCAAATCAGACACCATGTCTATAAAATATCAAAGTTAATACAAAAAAAGTTCTTGAACTCAGGTTCAGTCATTTTTGTGCCATTTATTGGTCAAATGCAATTTACAGAATTCTGAAAACATGATTAAAACATATCATTCAAGTGTACCTTCAAAAAACTGAAAAAAATTTATTTTTTATCAAAATCAGACATCAAAACAGACTTTCTACAAAGCTTCTTTTCCAAACAGATCCACCTTTCCCTGATTTCAGGCAATTCTATAGCCCAAAACCATCCACTCGTTATCTCTGTTTCTCTCTGTTATTGGTTCAGTTTTCCCTACCAAAAGAGATGTAAGGCAAAAGGTGTGCACAGGGGGAAATATTTAGATACAATCATCCAGCATTGATTTTACTACTACAGGTATGGGACCTGTTCTCCAGAATGCTTGGGACCTGGGGTTTTCCGAATAATGGATCTTAAGTCTACCCAATAGGCTGGTTTTGCTTCCAATAAGGATTAATTATAAGTTAGTCGGAATCAGGTACAAGGTACTGTTATTATTACAGATAATAGGGAAATAATTTTTTAAAAATTTGGATTATTTGATTATAATGGAGCCTATAGGAGACTGCCTTTCTGGATAATGGAATTCCAGATCCCATACCTGTATCTGATTTTAGACATGGAGAATTATCAAGCTCTAATTTTCTCCTGTATAATCTTCAAATTAAATTGTTGTAGTCAAATTGTTGGAAAGTGCTATCAAAATATGTGACTCACCCAAACCAATTTTGTATGGCTATTCATCCATTTCAATGTTGTCCTGCTTTCTTTATATTTAGAACAATGTACGTGAAGATATCTTATTAGGAAGGGAGCATGCAATAATGTTTCAGTTCCCCCTTTACTTCCATATAGTACTGTAAGTTATTAATTAAGCATGACCTCATGGGAACTTAAAAGTAAAAAAAAAAAAATCTATGAGTACATTTTAATATGAAATGTGTATTTGTTCTGTTTTATATAAAAAAAAATAATATTGTCAGAATGCATGAAAATGGAACAATATGTACTGAATTTATGCTTGTTATATCAGTGTACCACGGAATAAATAGAAATGCACATGGTCCTAAAGGGCTGCTTAGATTTGTGTAATAATTACAAACATGACAACATCTTGAAAATTGTGTACGGATTACACTGTTCTTTACAATGCTATATTAATGTACAGTTGTACAATCTACTTTATAACATAACATCTACCAATATACATGGGTTAGAAGAGTTCCAGATTTCAGTGTTGGAGAGATATGAATAACAACCGGTTAATAATTATTTGGAAACTCGCATATGGAGTCGCCATTCCAGTATGATTATATATTCTAAAAGGTCTATGACCTAAGTGCACAAGATGAGTCATTTACATTGTTGTGTTAAGGTTCCAATAACACGTTAATGCCATCCTCTGATAGGCTTTCAAGTTCATAGCGATGAAACACTGTAAAGAAAAGTCATCGCTAGAATCTTTTGGAATTCACTTCTTAAGAAGCATGATTTTTTTTTCCCCATCCATCTTGCATGAAGGTGCTGGTTCAAATGCAATGCATTATTACAATAAGGTTATGGCCCTGTAACTACTGCAGGTATCGATAAACTTTGAAGCAATGGTTTCCCGAGTCTGCTACAACCACATGACCATCTGATGTCAGGGAAAGTCCCTGAGGCCCATAGAGCGGGTCTGCAGATGTATTAATATATGATAAAAATGATCCACTTCCATCAAAAACCTAAAAAGCAAGAATAGACAATGTTAATAACATAGAGAGAGAAAGAGAGAGAGAAAACACAGGGCTTAGTTTTAAAAGGGGGGGAGCATGGGAGGGTGGTCTATGGGCTGCCATTTTTAGTCCAATGCAAGGTGCAGACTGAAAAGAGCATTGTCCCTAGTGCAGCAAATAAGTGCATAATTACAGTGAGTTAAAAATAAACAAGTATAGTTTGTTTGGTATGTTTGTGTGCACTGTGAATCATACGATGCCAGGGGGCGGCCCTTATTTTTTAAAATGGCAATTTTCTATTTAGGATTACCCAATGGCACATACTACTCAAAAAGTATTGCTATGCTTTTGCTATGAATATGGTTTATTTACATGAAGCAGAGTTTTATGAATTATATTTTTATAGAGACCAACATTGTTTGGGGGTATAGTTTCCCTTTAAAGTGTGAGGCTATCACAGAAAACCTCACTTTCTAATCAGTCCAATTAGATTTTTACTCATTTATCAATGAGTAAAAGTTTGCAATTTGATAAACATGCTTTTAAAAAAACTCATAGACATGAATAGAAAGTGAGTGTGTTTTTCTGTGATGAGTTCTAATCTCACACTTTGATAAATATGCCCTATATAGTCATCCTTCTTAGAACTTCTATAATGTTCCCATGCAATTGAATCCAAAATGGTACTGGATATTCATAAGGCAGCTTAGTACACCCTGGTTCTTTGCCACCAAGGATTGATATTACATGAAGAATTTCATTATAAAAAGCATAGATTCTGGAATGATAATCATCAATATGTCCAATGTTATTTAACTGCTGCTTTATTTGCAAGGTGACTTGTTACCTGAATCCTGCTGTTTCCCCAGTCAGCTACAATTATATTTCCATTGGAATCGACCGCAACTCCAGTTGGAGCATTAAACTGGCCATTGCCTTCTCCATTTGAGCCAAACTTTAATATGAACTCGCCATCCTGGTTAAATACCTGAAAGCATCACATGATTAAGCCACATGTTAGAATATTGGTTGTTAAGTGTTAACACTGTGGTCCAGTAACCCAGCATCTATCATCAGTTAATAAAACTAAACGTGGACATCCGATTGGTTTGCTATGGGCTGCCTGACCACCATACTTATTGTGATCATACCTATGCAAAGTGAACTGATTAGTGCTGAGTTCCCTCCCTCTGCCAACAATGGAATGGGCCACAGCTATTTCGTTTGCATTTCTCATCCAAACTACTGTTATCCAGAATGCTTGGGACCTGCAAATAAGGGGTATTTCTATAATTTAGCTCTCCAAACCTCAAGTCTACATAAAAATCATTTAAACCAAATAGGATTGTTTGCCTATAATAAAGATGAATTTTATCTTAGATGGGATCAAGTAACAGGTACTGTTTTATTATTACAGGTAAAAAGGAAATCATTCTAATCAACATTAGAATTATTTTATTCAAATATGGACTATGGGAGATGGTCTTCTCGTAATTCAGAACTTTCTGGATAAATGGTTTCTTGATACCTGTATAAATAACAAACCAAGCCTACATTGTGCTGTCTCTACTTTCCTCCATAGCCTGTACAGGTATGGGATCAGTTATCCAGAAATCCATTATCCAGAAAGCTCAGAATTACAGAAAGACTGTCTCCCATAGACTCCATTTTATCTAAATAATCCAAGTTTTTAGAAATGATTTCCTTTTTTTTCTCTGTAGTAATAAAACAGTAGCTTGTACTGGATCCAAACAAAGATATAATTAATCCTTATTGGAATCAGAACCAGCCTAAAGGGTTCATTTAATGTTTAAATTATTTTTTAATAGACAAGGTATGAAGATCCAAATTTCAGAAATATTCATTATCCGGAAAACCCAAGGTCCTAAGCATTCTGGACAGGTCCAATACCTATACAAAATAGAAAACAAATCTGTCAGCAAAAGTATCCCTGTACTGATCAAATGAAAAAGTGAAAAATAATGGTGAACTGTCAATGCCAGCAATAAATATTCACACAAAGAGTTGTAAATGATTAATAAAGGTTTATTAATTTCTCCCTCAACCTAAAACCTAAAAAGAACATTCTGATTAAAAGGCCTGTGTCAAGTAGAGTTATTAAACATTTCATAGTGTGCTAGTGCCCCTCGCGTTCCCCAGTTTACATACCTTTACTGAGTGGTTATGAAAGTCTGTCACAATTATTTCATTATTACTGTTGACAGCTGCAAAATGAGGACCTATAAAAAAAAAAACAAGAATTGTATTTGCCTTATTGAAGTTTACCAGAAATTGCAGATTTTTTTGTTAAACTGATACTATGTCAGCAATATATATTATTATTATACACTGTCAATAGCTTTTTTTAAGTTTCCACTAGAGCCTTCAATTCAGCTCTATTATCAAACATTTGCAGAACATTTGCTGATTAAATAAAATTAGATACTTTAAATATACTGTGGATACTCGAATAATTCCAAAAGTGTAAAAATAGCCAAACACACTAGGTTCTTATCAATTAACACCTAAATCTTTTAGGGCAGAGTCACACGAGCAGACTCAAGGAGATTAGTCACCTGGCGACAAATCTCCTCTTCTTCGGGCGACTAATTTCCCAGAATTGCCTTCCTGCCGGCTAAACTGTAAATAACCAGCGGGATGGCACTCAAGAGTGCTTCATTTCCCAAATCACCAGAAGTTTCCTCATGAGGCCACAAATCTCCTCTTCTTCAGGGCGACTAATCTCCCTGAACTGCATTCCAGTGGGCTAAAATGTAAATCTTTTTCCGAAGTTGCCTCTCTAAGGGCTGGGACAGACAGGGAGATTCAGGGAGATTCTGTTGCCTGCGATTTCCAGAATCGCCCGAAGTTACTTTGTGAGGAAACTTCGGGCGATTCCGGAAATCACACTGCGTGTGGATTAGCGCTGGCGCTTTTTCACTTCAACAGGCGGCAGACAGGGAGAAGGCAGTTCGGGGAGATTGTTGCCTGCGATTAATCGCCAGGCGACAGAATCTCCCCGAATCTCCCTGTCTGTCCCAGCCCTAAGTGACTAAACTCCCAATGTGCCATCACCCTAAGAATGAAGACACATGGAGCTACTAATAGTAGCTACTTGTTGTGGCTAAAAGTGCCAGTACAATACTCTGCAATGCGACAATGAAAATTGCCTAAAACATGAAAACATAGGGGCAGATTTACTAAATTCTAATGTATTCACATGAAGGATACGAATATTCAATCGAATTTTCAAAAAGATTCGAATTCGAATTTCGAATATGGAAATTAGGCAAATTCGACCAATTTCGACCATCGAATATTCAAATTCGAATTATTCGAATATTCAAATTTAATTTTATTCAAATATTTGAAAATTCGATGGTCAACTACTTTAAATTTAAATTCGATCACCTAGTTTGCCAGATTAAACCTACTGAAATGGGGATCATTCCCTAAGATTGAATAGGAAAACCTGGATCGATCGTTAATCGTTCGAAAATTCGATTCGAATTGAATTCGATCAAATTTCCCTATTCGATCATTCGATAGATCGAATTGCGCTCGAAAAATTTGAATTCAAAATTATGTAATTCGTCTGTAAGTAACATATAAAGAAAATAACACAAATTAAACATATCTAGGTTGTGAATCAGAAGATGATCAATGTTTAAAAAAAAATGTAACATGTAATCTATGGAAAAATTAATCAAAATGTTGGTTTCTGTTTTGTCAATCTCTTGACTACCTTGTTCCTTTTCCTTTTCCTTTATTTGCTTTTCCTTTATTTTTTGTTTGTAAAAGTTATATGAAACCCAAATAAAAACATTATATAAAAAAATAAAAAAATAAAAAAAATTATGTAATTCCCCACTATTCCTTGGTCGAATTTCGAATTTTTTTGCCATTCGAAATTCGACCCTTAGTAAACCTGCCCCATAGTGTATTCTTGACAGAAAGGAATTGAACCAATAAAGGGCGGAAGAAGTGAAAAAAATGAATATTTAAAAATATAAAGGAGCAGTATACAAGTACAAGTATACATGGGTATACATGATGGCAATGAATAGGGCTTGCACTGAACATCATTTTCATATGTTTTAAACTTGCAAAAGTTTTATTTCTTAAGCTAAACAGGGTGCACAAAACTGAACCTACTCCATTACATTTCCAGCATACAACACTCCCTTCCTTCTCATTTACGGTGACAGTTTTGTTAGAAGGAGGTAGCTATACAAGGGCATTATCTATGGATGACTGTCCCTATGTCTCCTTTATGAAATGGGTAGTATGGCAATTATGACTTGGCAAGAAGTAGTTAAAAACGCAGGACCTAAACTCCCTTCAATACAGGGTCCAGAACTGTACAGAAACACTATATATTTTTATACTGGATCATATGCAGGATCACATAGTAGTGATACCTGGGTCAACAGATTGAAGAGTTAATAATACTGACTGCTATGCTTATCCAGATACAAACACTTTATCATCTAATTATATCACACATGCATAATAGTCATGCCAACATGCTAATTATTCTTGCACAGCATGCAAAATATTAGAAACAGACAACAGAGGTGGTCTAAATATTACCATCAAGTGTACCTGCAAACTGTTTGTCCCCATTTCCTCGGCTACCAAACCTGGTGACTATTTTTCCATTTGGCTGGAAAATAAACACACAGCAGGCTTTGTTGTCCACCACAATGATGTGGCCATTGCGGTCCACAGAAACACCTTTAGGTCCCATCAGTTTTCCTGATCCAATTTTAGTCTTTTGAAAAAAGAAAAAAACTGTGATACAAGCGTATACAAGTGTAAAGTCAATTTACATATATAAACAGCAAAACCAAGTACCTTAAATTTGCCATCCGCTGAGAAAATGCTGACCCACTTGTTATCATAGTCTGCAATGATGATGTCACCACTCGGATGTACAGCTACTCCTGTTGGTCGCTGCAGCTGACCTGGGGACCTGCCTCGAATACCAAAGCGGCTTTTGAACTGTCCATCATTTGAAAATATCTAAAAAAGAAAATTTGGTAACTCATCATAATTGCAAGCTGATTACCCAGAGGCTGCAAATAAAAAAACCCACAAAGTGTGCCAAAGAACCAGCAGGACTTATTTCATTAAATGTACCTGTAACCGTTACTTTTACCGTCTGTTATGCCTTAATAGCTGTGATTTATGATAGGCTTTCTAATTAATTTATACTTTTTTATTTTACAAACTTTTCAAAAGGTTCACTGACAAACCAGAAATTTGTGTTCCAAAATGCTTCCACATAGAAAGCTATGTTGGCTTTAAGTGCATGTTCCTTTAAAGTCCCATTTAAAACAAGTTTATGCCCAGGACATGTAAGTCGCATTCCACTAGCACATCCCATTGTAGGTGCTAGCTGATTTCAGATTTAAAAGAGCAAGGTAAAGATTGGGGGAACTGTTATAGGGTAAAACAAAACTGTGTTTTTATAGTGAATTGTACTTGAACAAACAAACAATCAAGGTCATTTTAGGGGGGTTACACACACTAAGAATAATTTCCACAAAAAGCCTTCCCGCCAGCTAGAATCTAAATCGCCAGCGGGATGGCACTCTTAGTGTTCATTTTCCAAAGTTGCCCGAAGTTGCCTTACAAGGAAACTTCGGAAAACAAAGCAATTCAAGTGCCATCACACCAGCTAGAATTGAAATTGCCGGCAGGATGGCACTTTGAGCAATTCATTTTCCGAAGTTGCCCAAAGTTTCCTCGTGAGGCAACTTTGGACGACTTTGGAAAATGAAGCGATCAGAGTGACATCCGCTGGCAATTTAGATTCTAGCCGGCGGGAAGGCTTTTCGGGGAGATTAGTCGCCTGAAGAAGAAGCGGTTTGTCGCTGGGTGACTAAATCTCCCTGAATCTTAGTTTGTGTCACCACCCTTAAGGTATAGTCTGTTCTAGCAAGGAGGCAGAAAATGAATGTCAAAATAGCAGGAAGCTATAATCTCAAACAACATAAAATGAAAATAATCACCACTGCTTCTGTAACAGCAGCAACAAAATTAATGTCCTACTTTTCCCAGATAAGAAATTGGAAAGGTTCCTTACAGTATTTTATTTTAGAAAAAAAATGTACCCAATTATTGATGAAAGAATGGCATGAAAGGCAGGTTTTTTTAATCTTTTTGATTTACCAAACAATGCCAATTGGAGATACTAAATTAGAGGGGATTATACCATTTTTTGTTCAACTGAAGTTCAATAAATAGGGCTTGTGCTGGATATAATTTTTGTCTGTTGTTGTATTCACAATATATCTTGTTTTTATTATTTGTAACAGGGATAAACAGGTAAATTGAAGATACTCCTTGTTTGGTCCATCCAAGGTAGAGAATTAGATTACCAGTGGATATCCCACTCCATTCCCTCATGGGGGCAGATTTACTAAGGGTCGAAGTGAAAATTCAAATAAAATTCAAATTTTTAAAATTCTAATTTCAAAGTAATTTTGGGCTACTTTGACTATCGAATAGCCCAAAATTCTATTTGAATTGAAAAAAATTTTGAATTTCTAAGTACTTGCCCTTTAAAAATCCTTCCACTTCGACAGCTGAAATCTGCCGAATTGCTATTTTAGCCTATGGGGGACCTCATAGAACCTGTCCTGAAAAATTTCAAGAATTCAAAGGATTTTTCGGAGAATTGTTCAATCAAATCAAAAGTTTCGAACAATTTTTTATTTGATTGAAAATAGACCTATTCGATCGAAATAGGTACATTTTCAATCAGAAAAGCCCTTTAAAAACACTTTGAGGGGTGAATTTTGAAGTTTTTTCACTTTGAAAATTCGTCCCTTTGTAAATCTGCCCCTTAGCGTTGACTGTTTTGTTGGTAGAACTCAATTAACGGGTCCAGAGGGATCATTTGTAGACTGTAATATATAATTATCTATCTTGCTATCTATCTATATATTTTCTGATCTATAAAACAATAGGCAAAATGTATATTGAACACATGCCTATTCAATGCACTCATGTTTATAAAGGGGTATATTCGGGTTGTCACATGTCCAATTTTGACCCAGACAGCCCAATATTTGGAAGGAGTCAAAACTGTACGGCCAGTTTAGCAAATTAGGATTCCTGGAGTTTGACAGCTGCCGATCACCATGTCATAACTCGCCCCCGGATGTCACCACCCTGCCCCGATACTTCATCAGCCCACCTATCGACATCACCTCCCCAGCCCTGGAATTGAGCATTGCAAAAGGTGGCAAATATATGTATAACAGATCATCACACACAATATAGATAAAGCTAAGGTTGCCACCTGTTTGGTTTTGAAGCAAACATCAGAGGTTTTCCAACGGCTTTCCAGTTCGGAATTTTCTGTACAGTTTAAAACACTGAGAAAAACTTACACAAATCCAGCCAATTGTGTTTAAGTGATGCAATAACCCCATCCTGGTGTCATAATCCCACCCAACATCATTGTGTTCACCCTTGACATCATCATGACCAACCCAAGCATCACTTCCCTACCCTCAATGCCATCAGTCTTGTGAATTGAGAATATAAAATCAGATTTGATTGATTGATTCTTGTTGAGCTAAAAAAAATTACCTGTGCTAAAGAATATACAAATAGCAGAAAAATAAATACCTGAACACACTGGTTATTACTGTCTGCTATTAGGATTTTTCCATTTGTTGATGCTGCTACCCCCTGAAGATTTGTAAATTCACCTTTATTTCTTCCTTTGGTTCCTAGAAAGAAAAAATGGAAAACAGGCTTACCATCATAAAAGTATAAAATCGAGTGAAATTTCCCAGTGCTCTGGGACAATATTAAATATAGATTGTTGAAAATTATGTAAAATGTATGTGTGTATATATATATATATATATATATATATATATACATACATATACACACACAGGTATGGGATAATAAGGATTAATTATATCTTAGTTTGGATCAAGTACAAGCTACTGCTTAATTATTAGAGAGAAAAAGGAAATCATTTTTAAAAATCTGACTTATTTGATTATGGTTTCTATGGTATCCGTAATTCGGAACCTTATGGGAAATGGGTTATCAGATCAACGGATCCCGTACTTGGAAATCATTTTCAATTATATTTTCTCTGTGTAACATGCAACCATTTTATTAGATTACCAAATTTATAGTCAAACAAGTTAAAATGACACCTGTATGAAAATGAAAATCCTCACCATCACAATATCCTGCAATAAAAAAAACATTTGTTTCTGGCAGCTAAACAACATAAATCGTGTTTAAGACTAGTCATTGTAGTGCAAAGTACTGTGGTTGGCAATAACTTATATAGACTTCTATACTTCAGTATGTTTCCTCTGCCCGCATTACATCTATAAAACTATAAAACTCATATGCAATACCGCTTATATATCTCTCACCCACTTTACTCTGATCTTACCCTCTCCCACACCTTGTGTATCATTCCCTTCCCGTTAGCTTTTTCTGTACAGGGCCTTCCTCACCTCCTGTACCAGTATTTATTGTGATGCATGCACAGTAACTCCATATTTATTGTGATGTATGTAACTCTTTATGTTCTATATATGTAATTCATGTGATTTGGTTGTATAATCACATTCACTTTACAGCGCTACGCAACAAGTTGGCGCTATAGAAATACATGTTAATAATAATAATAATAATACTCTAAAGGATGTAAGTTAGTTACATTTATTTGACCATTTGTAGCTTCTACTCAAATGGGCATTTAAGGTGAAAAATATTAACATTAATATATAAACATAAAAATAATAACATTTTATGGAACAGATTCCCATGCAAAACAGAACTTTTTGGGGCAAATTTACTATTATTCCCCAAAAATCATTCAACCAAATTCGATATTCGATTAGCATTCATTCGAATGATTCGTACGTTTTCGAACGATCGAAGACTTCGATCGTACGAATCCTACCAAATTGCAATAGAAGCCTATTGGAGTGCTCCCATAGGCTTCTATTGCAATTTGGTAGGTCCAATCTGGCGAAGTAGGCAATCGAATAAACTTAAAAATTCGGTATCGAATGATCGAATATTCGTTCATTCGACTCTATTCGAAAGTATTCGATCGTTTGACCATTCGCTATTCGATGATCGAATATGCCAAAAATTGCACATTCGACCAAACGAATAAATCCTACGTTCGAAATTCGATCAAATTTGTTCGAACTTCGATCTGTTCACGTGAATTTAGTCAATTGGCCCCTGAGGGTGATCACTTTGATCACTATGGGGCAGATTTACTAAGGGTCAAATTTCGAATGCAAAAAAAAAATTTGAAATTCAACCAGGGAATAGTGGGGGAATAGTGGGGAATTAAAAAAATTAGAATTTTTTAGTGCAATTCGATCGATCGAATGATCGAATAGGAAAATTCGATCGAATTCGATTCGAATATTCAAAAATTTTTAAGCGATCTATATATATATATATATATATATATATATAAAATATTAAAGCAAGACTTACAAAAGTAATAGTCTATGAAACTAATGTATTTTAATTTAAACCATCAATTATGAAAAAGGAAAAGAACTGCTTTTTATATTGCAAGGTTGCCAGAAAATACATGCATTCTAGATGAAAACAGTACTATAACTTTTTTTTTTGCACACATCAAAGCAACACATAAAACATAAACATTAAAATGCCCATGTCTTTACTGAAAAATAATCTATAAAATACCCTAAAACAATGTAAAGCTATTCTAATACATATATATATATATATATATATAATGCACAAGAACAGTCAGTATCCTGTAAGTTACATCAGTTATAAACTGTGCTCAGTGACATCATTTCTGTCACACAACTCACTGAAAATGTTGTGACTTTTTATACGGTCATGTGAGCCCTCGGTAACCTTTATGTTGTAATAATAGACTGCTGTGCATAATTAAACCTTAAAAGTAAAAAATAAAATAAATGTAAGTATTACTAACCAACTCTGAAGATCAAGTCATCTTCTATAGGGTTTTCTTTCCGTTTCCCCGTGCTATACATACTGGCAGGCCTCTTCACAGCTTTCTGCTTGACATGACCGCTTCCAGGTGATTTCACTCTCCTCTTAACTCCCTCTGTGGTTGGTGAAACATCTGTCGATTTAACGACTTTCAGTTTAAAGGGACTGCCCTTAATATGTTGATCATAAAGTCTTAGGTAAAGAGTGAAATCACCTTCTGTGGGAATTGTATATAGAAATTCATATGTACCATTTTTATTGTCAACTATTTCACCATCAGTAACACTACCGTCTGGGGTGAATAGGTCCGCTGAAAGGCAAGCGCTTCCAGTCTTACATAGTTCTCCATCTTTGTCTTTTGTTGTTATGGTGACTGACATTGGTTGTCCAATCACACTTTGCCTCAACCCTTCTCCAGTGGCCACTGTTTCAGAGGCCACAGCATTGGTGGTTAAGATTGTTCCAAGGTTGTGAATGGACTTTTTCAATCCCTCGGTTTCCACGATAAAGTCCAGCTGGTCATTCTCATGTGGATGTAAGGGGAAGTCCTGTTCTGCCAACTCATTCAGTTTGTCACTCATCTGCTTCTTTACTAACAAAACCTCTGTTTCTGTCCCATGGTTAAGTGCCTGTGCAGTAAATGTAGTGCAACTTTTAATACTCTCCTGACCTTCAATTAATGTATCGAGCTGTGTCTGGAGAACCTATAAACAAGAGAGAAGCTGTTTACTCATATGGAATAGCCTGACTCAACATGCTAGAAATAGATTTATTCTAAAGACTTGGATAAAATATTCATAGTTTTGCTGCTACTTACTTTATGTTTCAGACCATAGTTCACTTCAAGTTCCATAAGGAGGACGCTTTTCCGTACATTCAGGGTTTTCTGGAGATCATCAAAGGTAGAGTGTATTTCTTCTACAATGCTTGTTTTTTGTGAGGCTAACTGATTTACAATTTCAGACACACACTGAAGGGCAGTATCAATCTCAGGTAACCTGAAATCACATCATACTATTCACATGGAAGGCAATTTTAGAAAACTAAAACAGATCTGTTCAACAATAAATGCCCTGTTCTGACAAGCATTAACAAGTATATATAATGCAAATATTTAGACCCTTGACCAGTACTATAATCTTTCCAAATAATAAATCCTCAATTGATGTTATCTGTGCTAGATATTAGAATTATGTTTTTTTTTTTTAAAGTATAAATATAAAAACTGGGTAAATAGATAGGCTGTGCAAAATAAAAAAAAAACATTTTCAATAGTTAAAAATTTTATATATAAAGGCCGGAGTAACTGAATATCTAACAAAATAGCCACACTACTTTGCAGCTCTCTTGGTTTCCAGTGATTGGTTACCAGAAAGTAACCAATCAGTGAATTGAGGGGAGGCCACATGGGTCATAACTGAGTTGCATGCTGAGGATCAATTGCAAACTTACTCAACTGTTATGTCCCATATGACCCCCATTCAATCAAACAGGTAGAGAATCTGAATCGCCAAAACCAAAGACGACAGATACAAATACTTACATTGTTTAAATGCCTTAGGAGGAAAACAGCAGCTGTCAAAATGCCTTAAAACACTGGTTGTGACAGACGGCCTCCACTTAAAAACACTTTAAATCTCTAGACAGTGGCTTGTTGTCAGAGCCAACATGTACCATAGAGAATATGTCATGTTCTGCGAAAAGTGTGTTATTACAGAACATGATTGGGGGATTTGACTGCAAGTTTTTTCTGCCTGTGCACAGCAGTGCCAAAAGAGATGCACTGAACAAATACAACTATTGAAATACAAGAATTCTAAACCTGTAGTGTTTTTATGGCAAAGTTTTTTTTATAATTGACAGTAGACCTGTCATTCCTTGTTCTAAGAAAATAACAATACAGCTTAAAAAATAATGCTTCTGATTAAATGTTATTGGGGCCAGCACATTGTCAAGGATATAATCAATCTTAAAAATACAAACAAAGTAGACTATTCATTTTGGTACCTTTTCTTGACAGCATCCAGCTGTGTCTGTAGTGCAGCTTTATGCTGCTCCACCACATCCTTAAGTGGAACAGTGGGGTGCTCAGCATGCTCCCCTCCTGTACAATCTTGGCACATAGCAGTCTCACATGACTGGCAGTAAAATTCCATCACCTTAGACAAAAAAGAAATGAATTACTGTCCTACAATGGTTAAACTACTGGCTACCATTTTTTAACCGAATTCATAATATGTTCAGGTGTCATACACAGAATAATACAAGGGCACATAGAGTTATAGGGAAACATGACATTACTATTCTTTAATTACATTACTTTACTTTCATATTTGACCATGTAGTTGTACAGGTAGGGGACCTGTTATCTGGAATGCTCGGGACTTGGGGTTTTCCGGATAACATCTTTCCATAATTTGGATCTACATATCTTAATGGAGAATTCAACCTGTTAGGGTAGAGGCAGACAGGGAGATTCGGGGAGATTTAGTCGCCTGGCGTTTTTTTGCAGGCGACAATCT
>CM044432.1:43016608-43029219 GCA_024363595.1 Xenopus borealis
CTACCCTAAAACTGGGCTGTCCCAAATAAGCAGTTAATTAAGGGTGTGTATTTATGTATCTTATACTGGGTGATCATTTGAAATGGCTTGTATAGTTCAGACGTGGCTTGTGTTTTCCTATGTTCCCCAAACTTAGCACTAACTTTCCTTGCTCCATTGTGAATAAGGCTGCGTATTCATCCAGAATCCTTCACCCTCCCCTCCTATGTTTGGTTTAGATGATGTCAGCATAATTTCCATCAAACCACAAAAAGCAACCTCTGTGACATTTATTCCAACAAAAAAAAAGGCCAATGAAAAATTAACCCACTCGGCACAAACATTTACCATTCAAAAACGGGGAAAAACACAATATTCACCTATTTTGCAGTTCCAATCAAATGAAAACAAAACTTTTAAGACAACTGGGGCATTTGCTCTGAACAGTGACAGGGGCTGCTGATCCAAGTTCCAAACCAAGAGTACTGTATCTTATGTCAGCTTATCTCTGTTCCAAAGAAGCAAGCCTAATGGCACATTAACAGATCTTTTAATAAAGTCTGCCATGCTTGGGTCAGATTGCAGGGCTACACAATTACAACTGTTTGAAAAGATTCCATACAAAGGTCCTATGCAGGGGAGTGACTACAGAGGAAGCAGCTCCTGTGACTGCTGGGGGGCCCCAAGGGGAATCACTGATGATCAGGACTTTCCATTTCTGTTTATGACTTATTTCCTAAAATAAAGGTGGCGGGTAGTGAATTCTAGATATGCCACACAGGTCCTGTGTCCAAGCGCTTGTCCGTATCATTATAAAAAGGGCATCATCATTCAGCAGCAGCCAGTCACAGTCCATTGATTGCGAGCATTGCAGGTCAGAGCAAGAACAATGTCTCCTATAACTCAGCTCCCATTGCACATAATAAACAGCTACTCACTGGTGATCCATAGTGTATCCTTTCCTCATCCCACTTGCAAACTGCTCCGATCCCTGCAGCAATCATCCAATTCAACTAGCTGCAGTCTCAGAAAGGAACCTCTCAACACAAACATGCATCTTGTCAGTCCAAGCCAGGGGGTGTGGCTCTGCATAGGGGGCGTGTCAGTCAATAATCAGCTCCTGCTGCTTGGGGCACCTCTGTGCAATGACATGTTTGCTGCATTCATAGAAAGAGAAAGCAATGGCAGAATGGATGGGGGGGATGGTTTGTGGAGGCTGGGATTGAAATGAAACCAACAAGCACATGTCTGAAGTCTAATCAAAAAGTACCTTCAGAAAGGAGGTTGCTATGCCCACAGAATATACCAGGGATAGTATTGTTAGTTCTATATTTAGTACCACTCTTAATCCCATCATGTGATCCATTCAGAATAAGTTATAATAAAATAGAAATGAGCTTATGATCCTGATCATCCTCGTGATGCACACATACTCTCCCTCTCTCACCTAAACTATTAAAATGCACTACACTATCCCCATAGAGATGTCACATGGTGGACTGCCTGCATTAGGTTCCTTTAGATTTATGGAGAGGCCACCAAGGCCCAGGCCTAGTGCAGCAGGATTTCAGGGGTCAGCATGCTGCCCAACCACACCCACATTGGTTCAGAAACACTGGATATGCACAGGGTTGCCACCTGTCCGGTTTTGACCCGGACAGCCCGGTATTTTGAAGGGCTGCCTGGGTCAATATTTCCTGCCCAGTTTTCCAAATAAGGAAAAATGGGTGGGATTCCCTTGATTGACACGGCGATTGGCCAATCGCCGATCGCTGTGTCATGACATCATGGACCCACCCCCCTGCCCGGTTTGAGCCATACGCAAAGGTGGCAACCCTAACAGGAGATACAATATGTCACCTTTCTGCACTGCTGAGACCAGGCGGGGGGGAGGGCCATGACGTAAGTGGGTGGGGCCATGACGTATAGGGGAATGGCTATGATGCAGCGATCGGCGGACCTTCATGGCAATCAAGGGAAGTTTTGACCTTGGCAGCCCTTCAAATTACTGGGATGGTGGCAACCCTCAATATTTATTTAAAATTTCCTGTGTACCAATCCCCATTGCGCCAGTCCCGATTATTAAAATTTGTGTGAATAAAAGGGAGGGGACAGGGGGATCAGTGAGTCTAGTGGTGCCCACTATGTAAATCCGGCACCAGTTAGATCAAATCAGCAGTTTATCTCCTATTGCAGTGCCAGGCCCGGCCCTCAAGGGACCCCACCGGCCCACACCTGCTCCCCCTGCTGAACCTGCACTGTGGCATGTTTTCACAAGCGCATGGCAGGCCCGGGAAGTGGAGGTCAGGAAGGGGCCCCGGGGACTGCAAGGGGGCGGCCCTTTATTTCCCGCCCCGGTGGTCACCCTTGGCTCCATTTTTCTGGTCTACATGTAGGATTGCCACCTGGCCAGTATTTTACCGGCCTGTACAGTAAAATGTTGCTTGATGCAACATGGTGCAGGGAAGATAAAGGAAACCAGTGTTAACCATGCCCTGTTTTTAAGCCACACCCACTTAATACCACACCCATGTTACCACAAGACCGTGTCCACATTAATGGTGGTAGTACACCAAAAATACAAATGGTTGGTGCTCACAGCAGGGGTATCACTCATGTGAAACATACCCTTAAATCCACACAGCAACCTCCTAGCACATAATTAAACACCTTAGGGTCCCCCCAACAACAATTTCCAAATATTTCACTTTATCTGGGAATTACGGGAATTGCTATTTAGCTGGCTGCAGTGCTTCAGTAAACTCAGAAAACAAATACATGCTATTTATTGTCATACTAATGAAAGGCATTTCCATTGCCACAATATGTTACCTGTGTAGTTTACCCAGCAGAAAACAATGAAACCTACCAGAGCCTTCTGTAGTTCATAGGAAATAGCCATAATATTTAGAGACTGCAGTGCAATGCATAATGTACAGTATTTAAACAACAAACCCTTTCCTATATTTTACATTGGAACACAAATGGTTTTAACTTGCTGTGTTACACTTGTGTTTGGTGGTTCTCAGAAAAGCAAGGGAGACATTCATGAATATATGCAAATATAAAGGGTTCGGAGAGGACCATACTTTCCACAAAGATGTACTGGAAATAGGAAATGTTCCTCTGCAATGTAGTAGGATAACTATGATGCCCCAGGCCAGTATATTATTGCAAGGCTAAACAGCAGCACATTGTCTGGAGTTCCTGAAGGAAATTCAAAAATGTGCTTAGTAAGAGCTGAACCAAGTGTGTCAGTTTCTAGTCAGCACTTATCAGTTTTGCACACTCAGGGCTTGTGCCTATCTTCAGGCAACATATCTACCATTATAGAAATATATTTGTGTTGCACGACCATGCAGATTTCTTATTACATAAATAGGACCTCTCCAGAAAGGAATGACATACAGCATTACATACAGTATGCACACCAGAAAGTCTATATACTGACTAAAGTTGGGTCTTAATACAAACTGTCATATACGGGGGGAAAAACCCTCTCCTTACATGCCATGGAAAGTGGACCCACAATCAGGTAACCAAACATTAAATTAAAGGAGAAGTAAAGGTTAAAACGAAGTAAGCTTTATCAGAAAGGTCTATATGAATACACTAGTAAACCCTCATAATACTGCTTTGAGTCCTCTGTCAAAAGAAACACAGCATTTCTTTCCTTCTCTTGTGTATACACGGGCTTCTGTATCAGACTTACTGTTTTCAGCTTAAACCTCCAGGGCTTGGGCTTGAGCATGCCCAGTTTGCTCTTTCTCCCCCACCCTCCTCCCTGCTGTAATCCGAGATAAGAGCTATGAGAAAGCAGGGAGAGACTCAGGCAGGAAATTATGTCACAGCAAGCTAATATGGCAGCTGCTGTCCTAAACAAACAGACAGTGTCTAGAGCTGTTTACTCAGGTATGGAAAAGCATTCTAAAGAATAAAAATGTTGTTCTAGCTTTACTGTTGTGGCTAATCTATTGGCAATTAACTGCCTTGGTAGCATTCCTCCTTTAAAAAGTTGCCTAATTAAACACATAATATAAGGCTTGTAGAAACATTTCCCCTTATCATCCCCTCCTAAATTAGACTGGTGCCGAGGTCACTTGCATTCTGCAGGACAGTAGTGATTTTAATCCATCTCTGTAGTCCTCATGTTTTTCAGTGATGTGATGTTCAGTGGGGTTAAATGCCCCATAAGAGTATTGTGGCTGTGAGAAATCATCTAACAGTGTATACTTACTGTTCCTGTGCAGGCTGAGTCTCTGGCATCTATACAGTAACGATTCTCATAAAAACTGTACACTTAAGTTACAGGAGTAAATGAGTAACTGGTTTTCCTCTGCGTAACATCACTTATATTTTAAAGAGGCAAAGTCCATTTGTCACTGTGATTAATGTTACCTCCAACGGCATATTAGGCTTAAAGTTATAGATTGCGTCTTAAAATATTTTTTTTTTGTTAAAAATGTTTTTTAATTAAATACCAGCTTCAAAAACAATTCATGCTGTAGAAAGGCTGAGCTGGCCCCACTGAAATAACATTGTAGTCTGAAGCAAGGATTTTGCTATACAGATCCACAGGGCTGGAATGGGAGGAAGAAGCAGCCCTGGCAAAAGTATCAAAGCAGCCCATGTATTCACACACATGTAAAGCATGATATATATTTCCAACCCCAAGGTTAACTAGAACTAGTGTTTATTAATAGATATTTTAAGAGTCCATTACCATATAATCCCCCCTCGCAATATTATACACCCTATGTGCTGGAACTGGCCCTTGCAACAAATCTCTCAACCTAGTTTCTATCACAATTATTATTATATATCTATTAATATATATATTATATATCAAATGGATTAGCGGCCCTATACTTACAGTATATTCTACATTTTCCTTTGTGTTCCCCCAGCTAGACCATACACCCTGGCAGATAAGAGGACTTTAATTACCATGTGTGTCACAGGGCCAAGGTGTGTCATACTTGAAGAGACTAGGCTGTCTCATGCAATTAATGTTACATATCACAGTTTTCCATATACAGGCGGAAGTGACTGTTCTGAGCATGGATCCTCCTGTTGCCAACATACCTATCATAAGAATAGAGTACTGGGTAGCAAGCAACTCTAATATTACTAACTGAAGTTGATCAGAATCCCTGTTTCCACCCATATGCCAGTACAGGCATGAGCACTAACAAATGCAGCAGGCTCAGCTTAGCTATGGCTGGCTAATATGGACAGCTCATTTACATTTATAAAGTGATTGGCTACCTAATTTGCATTTTTTAGGTGAGCAGCCAATTTACATTTTAGAGCAAGTGGCCCATCGGGCATTTGCCCAGATCCATTAGTATAGCAAAAACTGGTGCCATTTTGCTCTGGAGTATAACAACTAATCAGACCCAAATGGTTGCTCTGTGTGTTTCTACTGGTAAACATGCATGCTCTTAAGTTTCCTTATAGTCCATATACACATTTGACAAACATTTTGATCATATATTAGCTAAAACTTAATGCGTATCAAAGAGATGGCAAGTTTGATGTTGCTATTTATGTTCTCATAATCCATTTGTCTTTTGCTTCCGAATGTAAGTCCAATGATATTGTTAATAAGACTGCAGAAGCAGCTGAAATGAATGCAGACCACTGTTGCCATGTGACTATAATTATCATCACCTAAATAAAGGACAACTCAATAACTGCTGTGGTATTGCTGAACCTTTTTAAAGGAGTGTTTTATAACCCTATATGCAATGTTACAGCTGGAAACATAAGACTTTATTCAACTCTACATGGTTCTTCTTAATTACCAATTAGTTCCTCAATCGTCCCTTTATGAAACTAGAAACCTATAAAACTGAACAGTTTGCATGACTGGCAGGTACTCAGTACAGCTGCACAATGCCTTGTTTGCTATACATGATTCCACTGCAGGAATATTTTGGGACCCCTACACTGAATGTTGCACATGTCACTTCTAAGGTGGCAGTGATTTAGTGTGAGGTGTACAGTATATTCACAGTAACAATGGCAACTGTAAATCCTGCTAATTTATGGCTGCATATATTTCTACACCTTTCTAATGCCATCCTGCTGCAGGGGCGTAACTACAGAGGAAGCAGACCCTGCGGCTGCAGGGGGGCACAGGAGGAATAGGGGGCCCATTAGGCCTTACTTAATGAGCAATTTCAATATATAGTAGTAACCTCTGGAAATTTTGGGGGCCCTAAAATAAATTTGCTGTGGGACCCAGTAACATCTAGTTACGCCACTGCATCCCTGCATTATATGTACCAATGTAATATAGTGGGGCATTTAGGAGCTGAATATTCTATCTGGTCTTGAATAACTGAACCAAAAAAGCAACAAAACATTGACTGAGGCTTCAGTTTTATTAGCACCTCAATGTTTTGCTTTGTTTTTGTAGAATTCTTTTCTGTTTAGGTTCCCAATGTATTTTCTGTCTAGCTTCTAAAGAATTGTGTTTTTGTGCTGATATGGGGTCATTTAGCAATACCAAACAAATGCAGTTTCAATTCCAAACGTGCTTATGGCTAGTCCAGTTTTGAATTCATAAAATAATTTCCATAATTAGTGTTGAGTGTGTTAGTGTTTATATTTCTTGCCACTTTTCACACAGTCTGAATTCATTGATGTCAATGGGTTAAAGTCTTTTTAGAGTGATGTAAAATAATGATGTAATTTAAGCCATTAGCCTGGCATAAAAAAAGCTTTATTATATACCCTTATTGTTGCAGCTCCGTCAGCTCCTATATTAATCCTCCCTGGATGACACTAACAAGAATACCAATCTAACATGAATAACTCCCTCCACATGGTACTAGAATTAATTATATCATTATTGTGGAAATACACTTTCCAGAATAGTGATGTTTCGGAATAACCTGAATATTTACAGCATGCCACAAAACCTGGACATCCTTGAATACAATTCTAAGCCAAAAATAAAAATAAACCTTTGCCAGCAGTGGGAATCCTCAATCAATAAATTAGTAAATCTCTGTATTATGAACATTCCACAGGGTGTCAATCAGATAAACAGAGAAACCTCTAAACCAAGCAAGTGCTTTATTGTGTCAGATGTCCCTCCCAATACTGAAGGGCCAAGGTCATTATCCTTTCCATCTCTGCAAGGAGAGCCAGTTTTAGAACAGGTTTCTTGCTATCTGCATGTCCTAACTTTCTTGTTGATAAAATAAAAAATGTCTAGGGTATTTCTAGCAAGAATAATTTCATGTTTAGCCTTTGCCCCCTTTAGTTGCGGCGGTTATTAGCCTTTAAACAGGGGCAGTTATAAAACATAATTAATACCTGGAGATGACAGACAGTGAACCCATCACATAAACACAAGCAATCATTTGGAAATGATCTCACTGGTCCTTGGCCTAGAGTGTAAACCATTTTTGAGATTGCAAATTATTTTTTTTTAATGAATGAGAGCAGTGTCAGAGTTTCCACTGAAGTCAATAGAAGACCGCAGGGGTGGTATTTTGTATTTCCTACAGTGAAACCACCTCTTGTGCAGACCTGTCACTCCACCCAGTTTTTCCAGGAGACACACAGATGCATATGATGAGCTGTGGTGTAGTCGGGTTGTAATGGGTCATGGTGTGACAGAGAGTGGTTGAAAACCATGCCTGAAATCACCTTCAAGAGACTGGCATAGCTGCAAATACATGAGCAGTGTTGTCTTCTCTTACATTTAAAACTAACAACTCTTTCAAATTTAAATAATGAATTAAACCAATCAATGACGATGTGGACATTTGTAAGTGTGTCCCTTTCCTAAACTTGTATGGCAGCTTATATGCATAGGCACACCCTTAAGTGCACTTTTGCTCAGCGCCAGATTTGTACAAGTGTGTCCCTGGTGCTCCCCATAGAGCACCAATTTGCCGCCCTAGGCCCAGGCCTATGTGGCCTCGCAACAAATCCAGGCCTGCTTTTGCTGTGTGTTGTGGCTGTGTGTGACCAGACTAAAACTGCTTGTAACTGTGCCCAGGACCCCAGTGTACCTGTGCAACTCCTGGTACCTGGTGTAATTCAGTGTAACAGGAGATTCTTTGCAACAAACTTTAACTTGTTTATTTAACAGGATAGTGTTAGACAGCATTAATCCCTCCAGGGAATACAAGGTGCTCCAGAATACTTTGCCACAGCAGCAGCAATAAAAGACTCAAAGGATAATTACCACTCTCCCTAGGCAATATCCCTCCAGATGAATAAAACACTAGGGTCTTGTATCTTGCCACCTGTTTTGGTCCTAACCTCGCCCACTGTATTCAGCCTGAGGTCTTGGATCTTGGTACCTTATCTGGTCCTTAACTCACCCACTGTAGTATCTGATCTAGTGGTTTAAACACCACTGGGTCCTAACCCCACTACTTCTCCTCGTTGGAGGAGAAGCTACTCACTAGCTACCCTGTACTTACTCTCACTCCCAGAGTTACTATTAACAGATTCACTATAACAAAATAACTCTTAACTAGCTTTCCACCAGCAAACCTGTACCGGTGATACCTCCTAGTGAGGCAAGGCCCCAGGAAAAAACCTGAGCACATGGGGCTAAACCCCTTTATACTTTAACTACTACCACCCAGTAGACAAATCCCTTGAACTAATGTGGACCCAGGAAAGGGAACATAACTGCCGGAGTTAACTAAAGGACCCTGAGGTGTCCTGTTACCAAGGGGGAACTGCCTGACTAACTACACCCAAATCCCAGGGTCCCTACACCTGCCAGAGATAATTACTGAAATTTCAGCCCTATAGTTCTGAAGAAGATATGTTTTAACATGCTCCTGTTTCAGGTTTTAGAATTTCCAGGCGTATGTTTATGGAAAACAGTTAGGAGATCAAAAGGCAGCAGAGAGAGGAAGTAGGTAAAGCTGCCTTTATGTATGCTTTCACTAACTAGATGTTTTAACTTGTGATCTCATAGCTATTTAAAAGGTTAACAAAGCTAAAAAGCAGAGATACATCAAAGAAAACACAGTGTGCCCATTATTGTACTCAATTATTTGCTAGAAAAGTATATGCACAATGTGCACCATGGTTGACATATAGAGGAAAGGACTGGTTTTAAATATAAGCTTTGCCGCCCTGTTGCATGTAATATGTTCTTATTAGCAGCAAATTACACCTGCATGCAAAGTAGACAGAGCTGTGGCGTTTACATTCAGAGTAGCAGTGGTAAGATTAAAGGGTGTGGAAAAGTTGAATATATACCACATACTCTCAATTTGCATGCAAGAACCACACCAGCACCTATAGTAGAAGAGGGATAACAGACTCAGAAACAACTGTAGCTGTAGGATATAGCAGGTATAATAGGGTGAGATCTTGCTTATAGTAGCAATGCAGATAATAGCCACCGGGAAGGGGCTGTGGCTGTGGGATAGCAGGTATAATAGGGAGAGAAGGTGCCTATAGTAGCAGTGGGATAATAGTCTCTTGGAAGTGACTGTGGTGGTAGGATAGCAGGTATAGTAGGGAGAGATGGTGCCTATAGTAGCAGAGGGTAATAGACTCTGGGAAGAGACTTTGGCTATGGGATAGCAGGTATAGTAGGGAGATGTTGTGCCTATAGTAACTGGGGATAATAGGTTAAAATGGCATCTATAGTTGCAGTGGCAATGCCAAGGAAAACTGATGTGGCATAGAAAGTATAGTAGGATAAGATAGTGCTTTTTGTAGCAATGAGGATAATAGCCTTTTTAAAGGAAATAAGGCTGTGGGAGTAGTAGGTATATTGGGATGAGATAGTAACCAATGGTAATGATAGCTGTGGGTACATCAGCAGAAACAGGCTAGGCTACTAGAAAACTGTTTATTATCTGTACTGTTTGCACCTTCCCAGCCACAAAGCAGTATTCCCATGCAGGTGTCTCTATCAAAAAAATGATTTTGTGAGACTACATTGCTGCAAATGCATTTATAAGCCTCCCTGTTCAGTGCCATGAGCCAGCTCCCATTTATGTTGTAGTTGCACCTACAAAGACTATGACAGAGAAAGTCTCTTGTGATGACTATGCATGATAAATCCTTTCAGCCTTTTGCAGATCTGTATCAAAAGTGTGGTGAACGAACCTACAAAACTATCTGTCTTAATATAAAAGTAGCATAGCACTTTGTATTCTGCCAGAACTATAAATATTAACCTCTGTACTCAAACTTTTTATAGCTGCTATTTTCAGATTAACATGATTTACAAGAAAGCTTGAATTCCTTATCAGTGTTAGCTCTATATAAGCAAATCACTTCATCCATAGATAATATAGTCAAGTGACTGTGGTATCTGGCTAAAAATACCTATACATGGAAACCTCATATAATTTAATTGGTATAGAGGCCCCCAATAACTCCTGGGTCACAAAGCAGTTCCAATATCTGCTTCCTCTGGAGCTACAGTATACACCTGCCACCACAAGCTTTGCAGGCTCACTTTCTGTTTTTCTGTGACATCACTGTTTCAGGCTACATTAATTGGTCTAATTCCTTGTGAATTCTTAGAATCAGAAATTCAAACTCAAGAACACCTGGAGGATGGACATTTTGAAAACACTTTTACCAGATCCCCATTGTTTTATGATTGCCTTCCAGTGGCATAACTAGATCTTATTAGCCCTTGTATCGGAAAAAAAAACAAGGCCTGACCAACTGATATCTGCCCTTTTCATGTACAGAGGGGCTTATTTACTAAAAGAGGTGCACAAGAGCAGTAACACATATCAGTCCATTATATTTCCGGGGTTTAAAGTGGAACAGACCATTTAAATCAAATTACTGTCTGGTTTCAATGCACTTATTTTTTCATGGATGTATATAACTGAAGACATTTATACAGGTATCCAGAATGCTCGGGACCTCTGGCTTTCCAGATAATGAGTCTTTCTGTCATTTGGATCTTCACACCTTAAGACTACTAGAAAATCCTGTAAACATTAAATAAATCCAATAGGCTCGTTTTGATTCCAATAAGGATTACTTATATCTTAGTTTGGATCAAGTACAAGCTACTGTTTTATTGTTACAGAGAAAAGGGAGATTGTTTTTTAAAATTCGGACTATTTGATTCTAATAGAGTCTATGGGAGACGGCCTTTCAATAATTTCTGGATAACTGATTTCTGGATAATGGATTCCATACATGTATATTGATTTCCAGTGGATAAGCCAACTTCCTCCATCCTCTGACTATTTTGTTAGCAGGAGTGCATTATGCAGAGGTATTATCTGCGAATTGATAATCCGACTATATAAACCGCAAGGACCAAGCTTAGAGTTTCCTGTTTGCCCTGTTTAGCTCGAGAAATAAGGAAACTATGGCTTTTTCTTGATTAAAACAAAAGGCAAAAAAGAATGTTCGGCACAACCCCTCTTGCTGAAACTAGATAAATTGCCACTTTAAAAGACCAGAATTATTGAATACATAAGTGCAAAAAATATATATATATTTACAAACAATGTACTATTTGTTCCCAGAATTTTAGCATAATCATATCCACTGGAATAATTTGTACATTTTATGCCTAGTAAATTTGCATTGGTTAGTGAACTGTATGTAACTTGGTGTAATCAACTGCACGCAATTTTAATATCTCTCAAAAAGAGAAACCTTAAATGTCTAGTCAACTCTAATCAAAACACTTTGAAATGATGGTTTAGTTTTGGTAGTTTCCTTTGGTCTATATACAAATATTTATTTTCACATAAGGGGGAAGATGGCAGAAGGGGAAAAGAAGCGGTTTGAGTCGGTAAGGATGTGAAAGATATGGAAAAGTGAGGACAGTTAAGATAAAGGCTAAAAGGAATATAAAGAGAACTAGAGAACTAAACTGTAGATATTGGAGAAATGACAAGAACAAGCAGATAGGAGCTAAAGATTTGGTTAATGTAAAAAAAAATAAGTTTCAAAATAAAACTGGATTAATTTATAAAAATGTAGGTTGCAGGGCTGTGTACACCCCATCCAGAATTGGAGGGATGTATTCTGTCATTAGACACATTCACATATGTTGGCAAGTAGGAGAAGTTATCCAACATTCTCCTTTATGTCCTTTATCTAGTACCCCTATGTATAAGTGCAAGACATGCTCCATTTCTGGTAAAATACTTCTAATCCACCCTGTGAGTTGGGACAAGACAAATGATTTCTTACTGAGCTTATATTATTTTCTCCTTCTTTTAGTATTTTGTTTAAAAAAATAAATAAATAAATAAGAATACATATTTGTGCATTTTTCAGTGAAAATGCTATTTTGGTATTTGTTCCCTCTTCTAAAAAAGGCAGTATAACTTACAGTAGTACTAACTTCTCACTGTTAAAAATATAAAAGGTTGAATATTACGGAAGCCATATATCCTTTCAATATTCTTTGGTACTGAATGTTTGTCTGCGCTCTTTACTTGCTGTCTGGAGGCACATTTTCTGCTTAGTCATCATAGAGCACAGTGTTCATGAGTAAAGACCACCAGCTGTATTCCAGAGCTGCAGTAATGTCTCAAGGACAAATTCATAAAGACCAGAGAGAAGGGCCTAAGCTACTATCTATCTTTGGTTGCCCTACCTATTTCCAGTCTGTGCCATTCCATAACACTTATAAACAAGGGGGA
>CM044432.1:43043383-43056259 GCA_024363595.1 Xenopus borealis
GTACCACCTAAGGTTAAAAAATGCCTTTACAAAAACAAGAAACACTGCTTCTCTGAATATTATGCTCTAGGAAATACGGATGCACCAAATTCACTATTTTGGATTTGGCCAAACCCCCAAATCCGTTGTGAAAAATTCGGGCAAATACAGAACCAAAACTGAACCTTAATTTGCATATGCAAGGGGGAAAGGTAAAAGAAAAAACTTCATGCCCAGCAAAAATTTTTTTTACATGATTTTAAGGATTTGGATTTGGTTTGGCCAGGCACAAGGATTCTGCCAAATCCTGCTGAAAATGGCCAAGTCCTGGCCGAATACCAAACCGAATCCTGGATTCAGTGCATCCCTACTATGAAACAAATTGAATGAAATTTTACATGGATAAAGGTTCTAGGGGAAAAGTATTCAGGAGTGGAGAAATGTGAAGGACTAGGTGGAAACATGATGCGAGAAGAACTGTATTTGTTTAGACACTGTCCTGGGTTGCAATTGCCTAATTTGCAGAACTTTCCAGGAACTTTCCACTGGACAGTTTATTTTTACCTAGGCTATTTTAAATATCGTAGCCAAGTCATTTTCCTTTTTTGCAGCATGGTGGTACTGTTCATGATTAGGGTGATGTTTCCCTTGATACAGGGAGGTTTAGACATTTTTAGTGGCAGTTGCAGACCAGTTTACCCTGATAGGATGAGAAAAGGCAAGGAGCTGATCTGATTATGAGAAGCTCAGGTAGTGTTCTGTTGTACTCACTAGTGGGACCATTGGGATCAGATGGCTGTCTGACCTTGCTTTACGCCATCCCTCCTTGTCTTTAGTTTATCATATGAGCCCTAAGCTCAGTAAGTGACAGCAGCACAGAGCATTTGAATCAGCAGAAAAGAAGATGGGGAGATACTGGGGCATCTTTGGATACACAGATCTTTACTGCTAAAGGGATGTGGTTGCCTTGGACTGGTACAGAAGTCCAAACCATTATGTACAATATTTCTGCCCTACTTTTACACCTCACATAAAGAAGAGCAGCATACAATCATATGAAAACATTTGGGAACCCCTCTCAGCCTGCATAATAATTTACTCCATTTTCAACAAAAAAAGCACTATTCAGTTGTATGAAATTAAATCACATGTGAAAAACTGTCTGTGAAAAAATGTGGGCACCCTTGTAATTTCGCTAATTTGAATGCATGTAACTGCTCAATGCTGATAACTGCTGGCAACACCAAATTGATTCGGTTAGCTAGTTAAGCCTTGAACTTCATCGTCAGGTGTGTCCAATCACGAGAAAAGGTATTTAAGATGGCCAATTGCAAGTTGTTCTTCTGTTTGAGATGCTAAGCTTAGGGGTTGTCACTAATTATCCAGCAGAAAATTAGGTTGGCCTGTAATATAAGCTGGTGCTACAGGGCTGATTATTAAATTCTGGTTTCTGTGCTGCCATCTAGTAATTATCTGTATTAATGGCTAATCAGCCTTATATTGTGACATTTCTATTCTATGTGTACTGTATAATAATTCAAAAACTATAAGAAAATATGAAGACCAATTTAAAAGTTGATTAGAATGAGACATTCTATAAACCGTCTAAAAGTTTACTGAAGGGTGAACCACTCCATAAGGGCTCTTACACATGGGTGTTTTTACCTGCTCTCCTCTGCGGTCCGTTTTGTTTTCCAATCCAGCCACAGGGGTGCGCAGGAGTAGACGCATTTGATTATTTTCAATGTGGCTGTACTCACACAGACGCATGTAGGTGAAGAATGCAGGTATAGTGGTGCGTCTACTCCTGCGGCTGAACGAAAGAAAACGGTACACAGGGGAGTGCAAGTAAGTGTAAGAACCCTAAAGGTGACACCTATTAGGCAGCACAGTCAACTTTCTATGTAGCCCAATAGGGTCTGTGACGTATTAGGAAGTGACATCACAAGTGACAGCATGCACATATGCAGAACCCCTCCTGAAACCACTCACACACTGACATCACTAAACTATTCGAGTGCACATATGATTTTAAAACAACATATAGATTTCCAAATATATATTTGCTAAAGAGTGGGTATATATGCATGTTCACTAAAGACTGCTAAACTTTTGAGTTAACTGCTGATTGATTAAGTCTTTCAGTGTGTGTTGTGATCTGTTCACTAACCTGTATGTCATTCCTACCATTGTGCAGCAGCAACCAGAGCTTCATTGCAATCAAACAATCTGCCAGTGTAATAAAGCAGCAAGCCCTGAGCAGCATTAGAATGCTTGTAGGCAGAAGTAATTGCTTTAGAATGAGGATAGTCAACCTGGGGCTGAACTGGAATATCAGTGTAGCCACAGGCTGTTTTACCCTAATTTAGAAAATCTCTCTCTATCCAGCCTGAATACTTTTTCAATAAAAAAAAAAACTATTTGAAATGAATACATTTTATACATTTTATTTGATGCAGGCTCATCTTCATCCACTATTTAACTGAGCACCCTTTTCAGTATACAATACTGCCTCTTAAGTTCCATAATGCAGACATTCAAGCAACTGAAGCATCAGTAAGATAATTAATATTTTACACTGGCCAATTATAATCACGCATTTACGTCTGTTGCCCTCACGTCCCTTGCTTGGAAGCTGCTGCTTCTTTTTTTCAGTTTGGTAAATGTCCTGTGAAGCAGAGATGATGACAAAATCAACCTGAATAATGCGTGGTGACAGGAGGCCTTTGGCTGCTCATTAGTACCAGGTTGTCTTGATGGAGATCTTGGCAGCATAACAAGACGGGAAACAGCTTTTGGAGATGAATGCATTAAGACAAACTGCTTTGCCTTTGGCACAAGGATGTGGATTTTGTACATAACATCAATGTTTCTGGGCTTTATGCATTGCTCACAAGACACTGATCTACAAAGCAGCTAAAGGCATCGAGCACATTATAGGATTTTATGATAATCTGTGCAGGAAAGGCTTGATAAAGGGCACTGTGAGGCCAGAAACGTTGCCTTTGTTGTCTGCAAATATGTTTTGAGCCAATAAAAAACCAAAACCAATTGAAATATACTTCAACCCAGTGTGCTACAGTATCGTGGACTCCTAATCTGTGCAGGAAAGACTGAGAGGGAGAACAGATTATGTACTATATGGTGTGTTTGCTAATCCAAAAATAATGCAATCTTGGTGGAACAGCGCTTCATTAGCTATTAACTAGTTCATATAATCAGCTTCCGGCATATTGATACCCTGCAAAAATCTGCATAGGATAAAGCTCAATTTTGTCAAAAATAATTGCTTCTTCGTAATTTAGCATTTAGACTTTTAGAATAACCCAATCCCTGCAGAATCAGAACAATATCATCAATGTAATAGTTTAGCTTTTTTGCCAGGTTTCCATTATTCAGTGCATAGTACCTGTCCATACATTTTGCCCATTTGAGCCTCACCTGCTACATCACTTTGGCTTGGCAAGTAAGTGGAGAGGAAAGGTGCTCATTGAAGTCATTGAAATGTGATCACTTCACATGTTGGTGCAGCAGATGCAGTTTTCCTGTATCCACAAGTAGTGTGTATGGTCTCCAGGTGTCTGCATAGGTTTCTTCCTCGTAATATCCCTAAGTTCTCTTACGCACAAGCGTCTGAAGATGCGCTCCCCAGCGTTCCGGTTTTATGCATTCAGCTGCAGGAGAGAGCAGGAGTAGACGCATTAAATTTTTTTAATGGGTCTGTACTCATACAGGCACATGTAGGTGCCGAATGCAGGTTGAGACACTACATGCTGCATTTTTCCTGCGTTCGGAACCTACATGTGCCTGTGTGAGTCTGCCACCACCCTGATAGAAATGTTTTGCCACCATTATGGATTCATGCAGTTTGGTTAGAATCAAGAAAAAAAATCTACTGTTTTATTATAACTGAGTAGTGATGGGCGAATTTATTCACCAGGCGTGAATTTGCGGCGAATTCCCGCGATTCGCCGACGGCGAATAAATTTGCGAAACGATCCGAGGCTCCGCGGCGCTGCGGTATCGTCACGTTTAGGGGGGATTCTGATTCAGAGGTGTTCAGTCATAATCCCACAGATGGTAGCTGGTTAATTATTAAAAAATATAATTCGCAACTGATTGCATGACAAGGGCTTGTTTTGATGTGATTAAACTGTCACCAGCAGGGCAAATTCCCTTGGTGAGACACTGGAACAACTCTAAATACAGCCTGTGCACCCTTCCATATACATGGGTTGTATTGTATGACAACAAGCTTATACATACTATCATTTAACAATATTGTAGAAACGCTTATTTCCAAGAATGAAGGGGGTAGGAAATCCAGGGTTGGAGGACATTTACCATCCTTTACAAATACCAAACAGTATCAGTTTCAATATACAGGTATAGGATCCTTTATCCGGAAACCTGTTATCTAGAAAGGTCTTCATTATGGAAAGGACATCTCCCATAGACTCCATGGATGCATGAGGTGCAATTACCTTCTTGGTCCAGGGGGTGTCACTGTAACAAAAGAAATTTACCTTTATAACTGCCCGTGTCACATATTTTTTGTATGTAGTGTTACGGTTTCTTTTGCCTTTTATAATTTGCCTGATGTATATAGGCATCTCACAAGCAACAATGACAGGACTAAATTATTATTTTAGAATGCTGTCAGGAACATAACGCTACAATGCCACTGTTATGACCATGTATAGACTAATTTCTCTGAAGCACATGTCCTAAAAGTTATTCTGCTGTAATATACTGCAAACTAAAATGTTTCATTTAGTGGTGGGGGCCCACTGTGTTCAATTAAGTTTTCATTTATACAATTTAATGGTCAGTTGCAGGGTTGAACTGGGGGCTCAGGGGCCCTCTGGGACTGCTGTTCAGGCCCCCCGCTGCTGCCGCCTCCTTTTCCTCCTCCCCCTGCTTCCTTACTGTGACGCGCGCTCATCGCTCATGTGCGAACACTGCCCCATCCCCTTACTATGATGCGTCTTCCCCCTGACTATACCGTCGCCCTTTCCATGCGCAGACGACACTCGGCGACGAAAAATACAATTTTTTTGTATTATTGGTTGGTTATCGGGAGAAGGGAGTATGGCCCGTTGGGGCCCACCAAGTTTTTTCCCGGTGTCCCGCCAGGCAAGTCCGACCCTGGTCAGTTGAGCTAGAAAGTCCTATAAAAATGTACAAAGTCATGTTAAAGGTACACGCAGGGTTTATATAAAATCACAATGCACTAGTGCTATTGACATGATGCAGGCACACAGTAACCAAGAGACAAGTTGAAAATCTTGCTTCAAACTGCAGAACCCAGTGGATTACAAGTGCTGTAAAATCTGAATTTGGAATCAATTGCACTCTCTGCACTAGGGGTGACAAGGGGAGCAGCATCAGAAAGACCACCTTGGGGCATCACACACACCCTGATCATTCTTGCCATTAGCACCTTTCTTTCTTTTTATAACCAGGTAACTTATCATCTGATCAAAATTAATAACTAATAATTAGCCGCAGGGGGAGCACAGAAGTAGATGCACACATTTATTGTAAAGGGGGCTGTACTTACACAGACGCATGTAAGTGCTGAATGCAGGTGGAATGCAACATGCTGTGTCCCACCTGCGTTTGGCACTTACATGTGTCTGTGTGAGTACAGCCCCCTTTACAATAATTGTGTGTATCTACTCCTGTGCTCCCCTGCGGCTGGACGGAAGAAAGCACAATGCAGGGGAGTGCAGCAGAAAACGTCCATGTGTAAGAGCCCTAAGGACTTGTCCAAAGGAGTGCATTAACTGTGCGCTCCGCTGTGTTCTGTTTTGCAATGCTCAAATGCAGGGGAGGGAAGGATAAAGTGCTGGACGAGCTCTTGGTAAATCCACTTCACACTGACCGAAAAAGTTCAAAAAAGTGTTCACATTGATGTTACTTAGCCTGGCAGCCTGGCCATAGACAGCATGGCTGGATCTCAGCTCAAAAGCAGAGCAAAATGTTTGCCATTGTTTGAGGAAAAAACTTTTTTTTTTTCAATGCTTGTAATGTCCACAAACGGTTTTATGTCTCATCTCTAGTATATGAAAAAAATCCTTAGCGTTCATTAATTAATATATTAAATTAGTACTCCATGTTTACTTAGTAAAGCAGTAAATTTAAAGGATATCTAAATCATAAAATGTGTATGGCTAAAAATGTCATATTTTCTATACTGAGCTTACTGCACCAACCTAAAGGTTCAGCATCTCTATAGTAGTAGTGATCCAGGCCTTTAAAGTTAGTAAGGCTAACGGCACATGGGTGTTTTTCTCTGCTGGAGAAAAGTGTGTGCTTTCTGTGTGCACTGACAGGCATGCAATCTGCGTGTTAGCACATACTAAACACAATTCAGCATGAAATTAAATGATAAATTATGCATTTTTCCTGCAAAATCATCTGAGTATCCACTAACAGACACATCCTGTATCTGTCTGTAGAAACATGTAGAGGGGTGGAAGGCAATGGATCAACTTTCTCAGCTGGTGTATCAGAAGAAAAACAACCCTTGTGCCATTTGTCTAAATCTGCTACAGATGGGACCTATTGTCCAGAATGCGGGGGACCTGGGACTTTCCAGATAATGGGTCTTTCTGTCATTTGGATCTTCACACCTTAAGACTACTATAAAATCATGTATACATTAAATAAACCCAATAGGCTGGTTTTGCTTCCAAAAAGGATTACTTATATCTTAGTTGGGATTAAGTACAAGGTACTGTTTTATTATGATAGAGAAAGAGGAAATCATTTTTAAAAATGTGGATTATTTCATTACAATGGAGTCTATGGACGAGGACCTTTCCGTAGTTTGGAACGTTCTGGGTAACGGGTTTCCGGATAACGGATCCCATACCTGTATAACACTTTTAATGTAAACACTCCCTATTTTCCATGAGGAATTATTGCCTTTAGTAGGAACTATAAAGTTGTGGAACTATAAAGAAAAAGTTCAGTTTCAAATATAGTTAAAAGACAGCAGACTAATACGTTTATTGAAAAACTGAAAACACCTGCAGCATGGGCACTAGATACATTAGTTATTGCCAATACGATGACAGCACATTCAAAGCACTTTATCAACAGGCTCCTAACTCCACAGAAAATGGTCTTAGGTTTCTTCAAGAAGCCCACGTGAACAAACTTACAGTCCAGGATAGGGAGATTCTAGATGCACCTGTAATAGAAAGGGAAGTTTCAATGACTATTACAAAATTTAAAAATGCAAAATCGCAGGGCCCAGATGGACTAGGGGTGGAATTTTACAAATTACTACTTCCAGAAATGACTCCTCTATTAAAGGGATTCTGTCATGGGAAAAAAATAATTTTTCAAAATGCATCAGTTAATAGTGCTGTTCCAGAAGAATTCTGCATTGAAATCCATTTCTCAAAAGAGCAAACAGATTTTTTTATATTTCATTTTGAAATCTGACATGGGGCTAGCCATATTGTCAATTTCCCAGCTGCCCCAAGTCATTTGACTTGTGCTATGATAAACTTCTTCACTCTTTACTGCTGTACTGCAAGTTGGAGTGATCTCACCCCCTCCCTTTCCCCACCCAGCAGCCTAACAATAGAACAATGGGAAGGTAACCAGATAACAGCTCCCTAACACAAGATAACAGCTGCCTGGTAGATCTAAGAACAGCACTCAGTAGTAAAACCCATGTCCCACTGTATTCTATTCAGTTACATTGAGAAGGGAAAACAACAGCCTGCCAGAAAGCAGTTCCCTCCTTAAGTGCTGGCACAAGTCACATGACCGGGGCAGCTGTGAAATTGAAAAAATGGCTAACCCCATGTTAGATTTCTAAAATGAAATATAAAAAAATCTGTTTGCTCTTTTGAGAAGTGGATTTCAGTGCAGAAGTCTACTGGAACAGCACTATTAACTGATGCATTAAAAAAAAAAAAACATGTTTTCCCATGACAGTTTCCCTTTAACATTCCTATTTAATGATATCCTACAAGGCAACCCACTATGGGATAAGGCAGCTGATGCCAGAATCATTCTAATACACAAGGAAGGCAAAAAACCCACAGACCCATCTTCATATAGACCGATATCTTTACTAAACCAGGACTTAAAAATGATGACTAAAATAATGGCCAATACATAATATTCAAGAAGAACTTTAAAAATGGGAATCTTCAAATCTAACTTTCTTGGGTAGAATTCACTTTATTAAATTTATTTTATTCCCTAAATTGCTTTATAAATTACAGATGCTACTATATGGTATAAAACCTACAGATTATAGAAGACTACTCCGTAATTTCATTTGGAAACAAAAACGACCAAGGATAAGCCTATTTAAATTACAACAAACTAGATCTGGTAGGGGTTAAATTCCCAAATATACAGGAATATAATGAAGCATCACTACTACGATTTGCAGGGGATTGGATACATAATAGAAACATAAATATCTCCACAGAACTTGACCAACTCTTGATAGGAGGTCTTTGCCTTAAAGTGGACCAGTCACCCCAAAAAAATACAGTAGAACCCCCATTTTACGTTTTTCAGGGGACAAGAAAAAAATGGTATAAAATGAGGGAAAACTTAAAATCAGGGAAATCTATTATGCATAGTATATAGGTGGGACCACAAAACAACAATGTAAAATGAGGGAAAACTTAAAATCAGGGGATGTAAAATGGGGGTTCTACTGTATTCAAAATCATATTTTATCACATTAGTCAAGCAAAATGAACATTAATTACCCTATATAAATTATTTTAATCTTGTCTTCTTCAGTCTGGGAATTCATAATTATAGCAAGCAGGCAGGAGCCATTTTGTGGACACTGTTATTAAGACAAGCTTTGCATCATCTCAGAATCTTGTTTGTGCACCAGAATGGGGGACCCGATGTCCATCCCCATGCCCTGGCTACATAATTAAATGGTTAAGAGAACTCGGGAATGTGTGGGGAGCAGTGATATCTAGGAAGTGCTGAATGGAAAGTGAAAGTAATTATCTGCCCCGCCTCTATGCCTAAGGCATAGAGGAGTGGCAGACAATATTTGATTGACAGCTGATATCTTTAAATGAGCTTAAAACAGCTATGAATGGTTTAATAAAAAATTGAAATTGGATTCCATGTTTAATTTGAAAAGGACTTTTATTACACAGATTTTTATGTCTGGGTGACGGGTCCACTTTAACGTCCTTCTCCACTCGCCACTTAAAGCTATCCCCCGAGATATGCGCAAACACCCCATATTTATAGACACTTACAAAACTTGGAATGTGGTAAAACATAGATTTAAATTGACACCCGGTTATTCTATTTATCTTACATGGCTTGGTAATCCAACATTTCCAATCAGTAAAAACAATAAGACACTTTTGGACTGGCAATACCAACATCTGAGACTAGGCAAAGATATAATCAGTGATAACTCGGCCATATTAACCATAGATGGTATGACCCAAAAATTTCCATTTCTATCTAATGATCATATGATCATACTTAAATCACCCATTATGCTGCAAAAGCCTTACAACACCTCTCTCAGACTGACAAAAATAACCCAATAAATACACAAAGGCACGGCCAAAATTACATCTCAAATCTATTGTATAATTAGGACCAAAACAATTGAAACACCAGATGTCTTTTTAATCAAATGGACTGCAATTGCATCGACTGATGCTTCCAAAATACTTCAATATCGTGCAAAAACTATGAAAAATGTATCTACCAGCAAATACCAAGAAATGTTGTTACAAATTTTACATAGCTCTTACCTGACATAATATGGGTATTAAGTTCAAATAATTGTGTGAGATGCCATCAACCTTAGGCTGACCGTGTACACTGTCTTTGTCTCTGTCCTAGTATCCAACTATTCTGGGAAGAGGTTCAGGAATATCATTTACTTTAACATGGGCAAGTTTTGGAATATCACCTCCACAAGTAAATCTTACATGTTCCGAGAGACAACCAGCTGAAAGATTAATGGCAGCGTCCAGGAAAACCATCTTACACCATTGGCTCTCCTCATCTCCACCACCGCTTTAGTTAGTTAAACAAAAACAGCACCACGTTTTCCATATGGACTGGTTGGAATCTACAACAAATAAAGAACAACATACAGAAAAGTTTTTTTTCTGTATAGATGAGTTACCCTCTTTACACATACCAGATATCTCACAATATACGCATTCAGACACACAAGGTGGTATGATACCGAATTATTACTCAGTAATACCATACAAGAAACAGATCAATATGTTCAAAACCTAGATCGTTCACAGGAGCAGAATCCACGATCGCCCCCCAGGAGTCATCAAATCAATTGGATGCTGCATACAAATGCTTAAGTAAGTTTTAAACTATGGGTGTGGAAATACTATCTTGCAAAGTAGTGTTTCTCTGGTGATATGTAACCTGAAATGGCTATTTGGATTGATTCTAATAAATGCCAAGAAAATAATAAGTATGGAATATATATATATATATATATATATATATATATTTCCTCTGAATTCCTTTTATGTTTGTTTACTTTATATTGTTATGAGAACTAAATAAAAACATATTTAAAAATAATAAAATTTTTTGAAGCATACCCAAAAGGTATTTCATTATGTTGAAAGGGACACAGAAGAGATGGTTAGCACTCTGTCCTTATTTTAAGCCTTTGGAAACAGGGTCCTCTGTTATTTCATTCTGAAACAGTAATTTGTTAAACTATTTAGTACCTTGCTTAATACAAATGTACTATAAATTGGTGTGTGTAACTGGAACATGCCACGTGTGTGTATGTGTATGTGTATATATATATAATACACAAAAGCCAGGAATATCTTGTAAATTATATCCTTATAAACTGTGAGATCTGATGTCATCAGTTATAAACGGTGAGTTCTGATGTCATTTCTGTCACATATCTCACTGAAACTTGTGTATTATAATAAATAAAGTACCCCCAGTTGCAAAATATGAGGATATTAGAAGTTACCTCGGAGTTCCATGACCTGTATAAAAACACGAGGCCGAAGGTAACTTATAATATCCTTATATTTTACAACAGGGGGTACTTTATTCATTATATATATATATATATATATTTATATGAGTGTATGGGACTGGTTATCCAGTAACCCATTATCCAGAAAGCTCTCATATGTCTCATATAGACTCCATTATAATCAAATAATCCACATTTTAAAAAAATATTCCCTTTTCCTCTGTAATAATAAAACAGTACAATTGATCCAAACTGAGATTTAATTAATCCTTATTGGAAGCAAAATTGACTTAAAGGGTTTATTTAATGTTTACATGATTTTCTAGTAGACAGGTCATGAAGATCCAAATTATAGAAATAGGTTTCGAGCATTCTAGATAACAGGTCCCATACCTATATATATATGTATGACCATGTTTGCAGAGCGCAATGTGTTGATATAGCAGATGAATGTAATATGCAAAAGCTGGAGGCAAAACAACACCAGATTAGTTAGGCTTTGGCAGTTGGGGTAGCAGAGGAATGAGAGGCAGTTCAAACAGGGTTGGCATCAGTAGCATCCAAATAAGCTGTTTGGAAAAAAAAGGGATCTGTAAATGATCCTCGTAGCTAAGATCATTGGAACACATAGATAAATACTATATCAGCTGATGATACACTTTCAGGCCCATTCATACTATGCATATGCTTTGTTTGATTATGAGCCACATCCCTCCACTAAACTAAAGAAGCTGCTCTCCACAATCTAAATATAACTGGTATTTGTTTATTTCTATTGCATTGGGCTTTATTTCATGTTATCTGTAGCGTTGCCCTCTCCAGCGCACACCTTTGACTGTAAGCTTCACTGTGAGGAAAGCACTTGCGGAATACGTCAACACTATATAAATAAAAGGCTATTAATAATGTTCCAGGAGTAGCAGTGGGATGTGTCTATATAACCTCCATCCATTATAAGGCTCGTTATCAGGGAACAAGTGTCACAGCATACATAAGCCGGAGTTTAAGCAGTGATTGGTGGCTTATTATATGTCCTACTTACCTCACTGCACTGTTTCAGTCAATAGTAAATCTATGACATAGAATGATAGGATGAAATCCTTCTTATTCTAATAATGATATTCTCTAAATTAAACAATTACTACTATGGAATTCTTGGAACTTAGAAAAATGTTATCTATGAGGGCCCCCATAGGCTAAAATGGCAATTCGGCAGCTTTCAGCTGGTGAATAGTTGAAGTCGAAGGATTTTTTTAAATGGCCAGTACTTTTTCAAATTTTTTCAATTCAAAACGAATTTTGGGCTATTTGTTAGTCGAAGTAGCCCAAAATTACTTTGAAATTAAAATTTTAAAATGTTATTAGAATTTTCACTTCAACCATTAGTAAATCTGCCCCTAAGTCTACTAGAAAATCATTAAATAAACCCAATATTTGCTTCCAACAAGGATTAATTATTTCTTAGTTTGGATCAAGTACAAGCTACTGTTTTATTATTATTATTATTATTATTGAGAAAAAGGAAATCATTTTTAAAAATTTGGATTATTTGATTGTAATGGAGTCTACGGAAGAAGGCCTTTCCATAATTTGGAACTTTCTGGATAATAGGTTTCCGGATAATGGATCCTATACTTGTACTGAAATGAATACTTATGAAATATGTTGGCACTATAGAAATACGTTCTTATTATTATTATTGATAATTTTTCCTTTTTTGGAGTTGGAACCAGAGTTATTTAGATTGTGAGCTCTTATGATCAGGCCTTGCTTTGCCTTGTATCTGTCAGTATTTGTATCTGTATTTTTGATGTATACACCACTCTATTGTACAGCACAAAAGAATATGCTGGCACATTATAATTACATGTTAATCATACAGTTATTAA